>VZSR01001479.1:12600208-12646312 GCA_013398615.1 Brachypodius melanocephalos
TTTTTTTTTTTTTTTTAATTTGGTTTAAATTTGTGTTCCATCATCATTTTGTTTCATAATTTGTGTGTCAGCGACTCTGGTCATCTTGTGACCCTCTGATTTGAGACAATCATAAAAAGAAGCTATTTCTAAAGCAAACAAGATTTCCCCCCTTCACTATTCCAGGAAACAAATTCTTCCCAAAAGCCATCATTAAGGAAAAGTCAGAAAGAGTTCAGATTTTTATGAGTGAAGCAAATAAGCTGCTAGAGTATTAAACACAATCTAGAATTTAGCTTATGAAGTTCTAGGTCTTCTGGTAGTAAAGAAACCACTAACTTATAGTGTTCCCTTCTCATGAAAACAAATTCTGTTCAAAGCATTTCAAGCAGCTTTTGAGTAGATTTTCAATTAAAGGTATGAAAGCAACTAGTGCCTGACTTCGCTCCTCCTCTTGCCATCTGTAATCATCTTACCCAAAAGTAGATGTCTCTTTTTTGGACAATTTTGTTTCTTGTCTGTTCGAAGTGGCATGAGTCTCCACCCTCTGGGCTGTGCTGACTCTTCACATAAGCAAACAAGACATGGTAATTTTGCTCTCTGTGGATCAATGCCCAAGTGAGGTCTCCTAAGGAAAATCTGGAAGCAGAATGAGAGCCAGCAGAGGGAGTATCATAATAGCTCCCCTGTGGGAACATTTCTTGCAGAAGAATCCAGAGACTTCAGTTGGTCTCAGGACCCTATTGTGTTAAGAAATATACATGCCTACAGTAAGCACGCTTACATTGTTTTACTACATTTTCCATGCAGGCAATGGATTTTTTGCAAAGGTCATTGGGTCCAAGCCAGTCACCACTGGGAATATAAATTGTGTGTTCTTCACATCGAATCATAGAGAGGGGGTGGGTGGGAAAAGTGAGAGACAGATTTGCAGCTTTCTTATTTTTCTTATTTAAAATTATTATGGCTATTTCTCTTTATAACACCAGTATTCGTGGTTCTTCTTTAATGCTTGACATCCAGTAGTCTCCAAATATATTAAAAAGAATAGTACTACTGTCCCAGAAAAGATCTAAGCCCAGAAAAGAAAACTGATGTTCGTGCACCCCAGCTCACCAAACATGTACCAGGAGGAAGAAAAACTACTTCAAGAACAAACAACTGATACACCCTCAAACATCTGAAAACAGCTTTTGCCCTCCAGCAAAACCAAGGATGCCCACAGGGAGAAATGCAGACCTTCACCGGTGGGAACCTGACTGTGGTGTAATGGCCATTTCATGATGGAGGGAACTACAGTTTACATTCATCTGCCACCTCAGTAAAAAGCTTTCTTTCCAGTGGGTCCACCTATTTTTTGAGTTTCCTCTGCCCTCAGAGGTTTACAGGCACTAACTCCCATTTGATTTCCCACCCACTGGGGGAGATGGTGGCTTCAACTCTAAGACCAAGTTCGTAACTGGAAGAAACTTGTCCCTGAGAAGGGCTGCCGTGAAGGAGCCTGGCCTGCAATGGGATGCAGAATGGCAATTCCACTGCCTATTCAACAAGCTGAAAGCCCAGCTCTTACACATCCATCAAAGTCCATTTTAATTGGGAGCCTAAAGCTATTTTACTCATCAGTAATGAAGGAGCAATTAAGTTCACAGCCAAAAATGAATTAATGAGATATTGCAAACAAGTTAATTAACTCCTTCATGGGTATTCAGATAGAAACCACACAAAAAACCCCACAGAGTGCGCTAATTACTTCAGGGGTCTGACTAAAATGAAACAAAAAAAAAGAGATAACCACAACATTTGGAGCAAAGGCTAGAAGTCTGTCATTAAGCCATCTTCTCTCATATACAGTAAGCATAGGAAGCTGTGTATGACATTGCACACATGGAAATGCCTACGTTCCCATGAACTACTCATCAAGAACAGCGTCGAATTCGGTAACACTGAAACTGAACCTATTTGCTCCATTTACCTTGGCAAACGCTCTGGGGGGCACTCTCCTTACCCCAAGGAGAAGGGTTTGGCAAAAGAGCTGGTCTGTTTAAATATCCTTTAAGGGAAAATAGAGGTTTAGCAAGGATGGCCTGGGAAAGACAGCATGAGGTATGTGACATTGTGCAGTGCCTGGCCAAGGCTGACTTACGTGGCTGAGCTTGAGGAAGAACAAGAGGGTCTCTGTGTATATGTTCAGGAGGTTAAGCTGTCACCCTTGACAATTTACATTAACTGTTCAATATGTCATTGCCACAAGCTCAGGAATCCATAAAACCGTTGGGCCAAATTTGCTCATCCCTGCGTTTTGGTCATTTATGGCCACACAAAGGGCGGGTAAAATTCTACCAGAACAGGCAGAGAAGAGTTTTACTGAGGCTTTTTTTCCCTGGTGCAAACATTATACTTGAAATTTAGAGAAGCAGAAAAACAAGCCCTTTCCACATAGTGGCAAAACACAGCTGCTTTTAGAATCTCAGAACTTGGGCTATTTTTAAGGAAAAAACCAAAGGTTCCCAGGGCTCACAGTGGAGTGTCAGCCTGCAGAATTCAATAACCAATCCAGGAAACCCATTTTGACATCTAGTTTCAATGAGGGTATTGTAAACAAAGAGCAAGCCCACAGAACAATATCATTCTTGATCCCCATTTAAGTACCAGGAACACAGAAAAGCCTCAGAAGTGGAGACATCTGTATTTATGTAGAGTGCTTTCCCTGTCTCTTTGTACTCCATTAAATTGCAAATGGCAAAATGGAATTTCTTTTTTGAGTAGATTAGCCCTTGCATCTTAAACCACCACAAATACAACAATGCCTCTACTAAAATATGAGAAGGACACTTTCTGAAATGTGCAGAAGCATTACAACATTTGTTTACAGTTAATATCATGGTATTTCAGCCTGGAATGAGACCAGAATCAGACCATGAGGATAGCATTTATATATGACAACTTGTCTGGAACCTCACCTTAAAAGTATTTTTCTTTATTTGGATTCAGTCTGCAGCAACACTTCTCATTCATATACACGCACACACACTTTTTATTTTTTCCTGTTAAGGCAAGCTAGGGCTAGAGGCTATCACACAAAGCCAGGTATAACAAACAACAGGACAATGAGTTATTGACAAGATTGGGAGGAAAAGAAAAAAAGTTTTCTTTTTTCTGTCTACATGTGCTTAGCTAAACAAAAGCTAACAAGCCTATAAAAGAATATTTTGCAAGAAATAGAGCTTGGGATTCATCTTGTCAAAATGATGGCTAAGTCTTCTATCTGCCTGTCTGCACAAGTATTATCCATAGATTGACAGAAAGAATTTGTTAACTAACTAGGTTTTAGTATAGCAAAAAATATTTGTTGCATACAACGTGCTTTTCTACAGGAAATATGTTAATTCTTATTGTGGTCACTAAACCAGTCTGCCTAACGCTAAGTAGGTTGTGCTCAGGGACAAAGACACAATTTTTAATGTTTCATTCCCTTCAAAATTATCTCCCTCATTCTCAGATCAAAATTGTTCTGCTTGCATGTATTTATTTTCCCTTCTAGTGTACTTTGGCTGATTTCAAAGGGAGGTTGTGAAGTCACCAGCACACCCAAAGCTTATGTGTGTTTCAAATACTGGATTGTGACCCCTCTGTTTGCATGTGTGTATTACTGCTATAACTTTGCACTGTCTCAGTGAGTAGTTTGCTGCAGTTTGCACTGGGGAAGATAAGCCAGAACATAATCTATGGACCCTGTAGGTCTTGAGGCTGTTGAAATGCACGTGCTATCTCTTAGGGGAAGAAAAAAAAAAAAAAAAAAAAGCAAGGCTCCAAACTGATCTTCAGCTGTACCAAAACAGAGAAATGGAGGCAAAATAATTACTGACTGGTGTTTTCACTATTCTCAACATTTCTCATTCAGCATTACAAGAGAAAAAAGTGAGCCTTTCTGGACCAGAAAAAGGATGTGTGACTATTTGCTTATGAAGCTGCAAGCCCAATTAATGGCAGCAGGACATTAATTGTAGCAGGACCTTTCTTCTTGGAGGCAGGACAGAGGAGTAGGAAGTCCTCCCTTCTGCTGAGAGAAATAGTCACATGGCTTCCATGTCCACCTCTTGAGGAGGTGCAGTTATAAAAATATAGCATCACAGTCATGCTAAATAAATACAGCTTGGTGGAAAACCTAGTGGAAGTACTAGATTCAAGAGCACCTGGACTTTACTCCAGTTTGGTCATTGACTTTAGCAGGACGAAGTGACTGCCTCTTTGTCTGCTCCCTTCTCCCGCCCCCTAGTAAATAAATTATAGTCATAACTTGTTATAAATAGCATTTATACTGCAGAAATATTACACTGACCTGCAAGCCTACTGTCAGCTCTGACTAACGTTGGAAGCACACGCTGAGCAGGGCAAAGTACTGCTGCTAACAGTCATAAACTGTTGGGGTTTGAGCTGTACTGATATGGCAGTGCTTTGGTCTCAGTTTTATGTTTTACAGCCACACTCTTCTGCTCTTATCAAAATGTGGTACATAACTGCCAGCCCTGAGGAGTTCCTGTGCACAAGTTCCTGCCAAGCTCATGCCACATTCCCCACACAGCATCGCCCCCTGAGCTCTGGCTTTACACGTAGTAGATGGTGCTGATTCCACCAAACAAAGCACTAAGGATTATTTTAAAAGGCTGCAAAAACACTTGCTTTCCTGACATTTCCTTTGGGCTGAACAGCACTCATTTCCACTCCCTGAAAGCAGCAAAGATATCCTTTTGAAATTAGTTCCTCCTACTTCTCTGACTAATAAATATATATATTTTCATATAACTCTGTTTTTTTACAGAAGAATCTAAAACCTACATGGGAAGAATAAAGTGTGCTTATCAGTAGTCAGGGAAAATAGGTCTGCTTTTCCCTTGAAACTGTAGTATTTTAATAATAACACAACATGGACACCCAAAAATTCTAATCCTAGTCTATTCCCAATAGCAGACTTTCCCAGCATGAGGGCAAAGAGAAAGGAAAAAAAAATAAAAGACAACTCTAAAAAAATTAGTAACAGATCAAAGCCCAAGAAGACTAGCTCCTTTTTCTTTTCCAAATGAAGTTTTATATTTTTCTCTCCAGACCACATAATTCTGGATTTTTCCCTGCTGTGGGGGAAAAAAAAAATATACAAAGCAGGTATTCCAATGGTTTAACATTAAACATACTCTTAATTTGCATTGCTGTACATTCTGATCTTGAGCCATGAGATTAAGGACCTGTACCTAGTATTTCAGTTCTTTCTAGGGACAAGCTTTTGGAGAGGGAGAAAAAACACATTGGCACCACAGTTATGGCAAAACCTTGTTAGCCTAGCTTATTCAGCATTTTCTTTTCCTGCCTTGACAAACTCTATCTGCTGTCAAAAGCACCATATTTCAGCACCATCCAAGAGAGATCTGTTCCTTCTCACAGCACAGGACCTTTGGTTCTGACGTCTCCTGGGAGTATTTTTCACATTGCAGCAGAGACCTGCGAATCAACGTTGCCTCTCTGCATTCTCTCAGCTGTCTCTTGCTTATAGCAGCTTAAGCAAGATGAATCTCCCTCTGCCTCCCCTACAGTAATGGTTTATTTACATTGCCTGTCTGACACAATTTAGGCTGCATTAAACCACTGTGCAACCACATCTCAAACTGACTTACACCCCTGTGGTGCTCCCACTCCCTGGCACGCTCCTGACCATACGTAGAGCCATGCCAAGTACCCCTGCTATCAGCAAATTAATTATCAAAAAATTTAAAAAAATATATTACAAAAAGCAGCTGGCTTTCTTCTGGCTTAGAGAGGTACATCAGCTCCACACATGGTCCTGGGGCAAGAGCAGGGTGGGAAGGAGTGCCTGGGGAAGAGCCATGCCAGCCCCCAGTTAGATCAGCTCCAACAGAGATGGCTCCCTATCCTCAGGTTATTTTGAAAATGGGACTACGGCTCTAAGTGCCATTGTCAGGAGTGGCCAGGGGCACAGACACAAACCAGGTGCTTCTAGTTTAATGAATTACAAGCCAGATCATCCATTCAGGCAGAGTCTGCCTGTGCTCTTTGCCCACAGCAAGTACAAGGCAACTTGAGCTATCCTCGCCTTCAGGGCTCAGCTTAACCTTGACACCCCAGTGGCACGGCTTTAACCCTTCAGCTCCTCCAGCTCAGCTGAGGGCACCTCCCACCTGCTAAGGGCACGCAGAGACCAGCTGACCCAGTGTCCTGCCGCACAACTGCACAATACACCTCAGAATTCCTATTTAGGGAATGGCAATTACTCAGTGTTCTCAGAGCAGACTGGCACCCATCCCTTGAAGCCTCCTGAGCAGGGCTGGACAGCAGAGACGCTGCACTGGTACAGCACGAGCAGCTCTGCAAGAGAGGCACGGACACACACACAAAGCTGTGCAGATGGACTCATTTTTCAAAGCTGAATTCAACATTAAATACAGAAATTTACTTAGAGTTATTCTCTTAAACACACACACACAAAACCCACTTTTGAGTCCTTCCAAGGGATCCTCCATGAAAACTTATAGAAACACTATCTAAATATTCCCAAACAGACCATTATAAGCAGGAGTTTAACTAATTCAACCATTGAAAGTGGCAGCAGGAAAAGGAGCAGAGAAATAACAGGTTTCACTTGTCATTCTAGAATAAGTCTCTCTGCAGTTTATTAAACTAAAAATGAAATACCTGTTTTTTCCAAAGCTATTTTGTGATCTCACTGGAGAAACAGACAGTTGCCATTCAGTATGCCACTAGAAAAAAAGACATTTATTTCTCACAGGCTCTATCAGATTATCACAATTAATTCACTTCTAGAGAGGAAAGGAAAAAAAAAAATTCTTAAGATTATACAAGTTGGTACAGTGCACCACCCTTTAATTTTAAAGACTTTAAAGAAATCCATCTATACTTGAGCTCAAGGTGTCAGAGCTGCCCTCTTCAACAGTTCCCTCATTGTGGTTTGCAGCAAGGAAAAAAATAAATCTTAAACAAAACAAAAATAACCCATTTAGCAGCCAACAGATGGGGGAAAGAGAAAGAGGGGGAGCAAGATGGAAAGAAAAAGAAAAAAAAAAAAGAAAAACATAACCCAGAGAGCATTACATCAGTTCTCCTCCCAGTTTTATTTAAAACACACGTGCCATCACTCACAGCTCTGTGGTTACTGGAAAATATGACTGTAACTTCCATGGTGTGGGTGTGTGGGTTGTATTGAAAAAAATAAATTAAAAAGAAAAGAACCTTTCTTTGGCACAGATGACTTTGGCTACTGATGGAAGGAAAAAGGGTGGCATATTTGTACAAAACCCTTGTGTTTTGGCAGGGAGGATAAATGCCACGAGCCACCTAGCTCCGTTTTGTTCTTTAGCAGAAGCGTGCACACCATTTCACTTCAGCACAGAGAATACCACAGAGAGAGCACAGCACCAAGCACAACAGAGAATGTTTCCACCACTATGCAAACAATAATGCCATTAGATTATCAGTGAAAACAGCCTTTATGAAATAAATTATTTAGGCCAACATTTGTTTCAGCTTTGACTGCCTACAGAGAAAGGATTGGCAGGGTAAAACATTCATCCTGAAACCAAAATATCACTCGAGTTTGTGCTTTAAAGATGAGTCAGCAAACACGCCTCAGACTGCTATGGTACAGGCAAGTTGTTTAAAACAAAAGCCAAAAAGTAATGAAGAATTTAAAATTCCAGCAAAGCCCAGGTGGTACCCTTCTGCATGGACTTGATTTTGCACATGCACATACAAGAGGAGCAAAGACACAGGATGAAAGACATGTGGATGATTTTCTGTGCTTATCAATAGCTTGTGGTGCACCTAATCACTGTGTCAGTTGAAGTCTGACTTCAGAGACAAGTATGTTCAGAAGGGCCCAGGCTGACCATTCAAAGTCATTAGCCAGCTATTTTGAGAAAGGCTCCAAAATACTCTTGAGACTAAAAAAAAACAACAAAAAAAAACAAAACAAAAAAAAAAAACCAAAAAAACACAAAACAAACAAAAAAAACCCCCAAAAATACAAACAAACAAAAACCTGTGATTTTCTCCTGCTTGCCTTGCAGAGGTTTAGGGCTTACATGTTCAATTTCTTCAATTTCAGTGGTTTGAATCAAAAGGTGATTTTTTTTCAGGCTTCCATCATTAGAAAAGCACCAGATAGCAAGAAAAGGCAGTAAACTGGGCAGCCCTGGGACTCCCCTGCCTCCAGCTGCAAGCACAGCACAAACTATCGCTGCTCTTGTAGGTTCCCAGGGGCTTTCTATGTCAGGAGTTCAAGCCCAGTTCTGACACACAAATGAAGTCATATTCCCTAACAGCAGAATTTCTGGCCTCTACTTGCCACAGACTGAGTCACAGTGGTACATGGAGCATTTCACACTTGCATTTCCAACTCCAGGACTGCACGACACACAGGGGAGAAGGACAGGAAGCAGCTGGCCGCTGCAGAGGGGTGCTAGGGTGGACTTTTCCCAGGGGATGCTCTCTCTCTCTCTCCCTCTCTTCTGGAGGGCCATGTGAACCTGCTGAGCTGTCTACATGCATCACTAGGGAGGATGGGGGACCAGGTCTCACCTGGCCTTCTTCCAGGAATGGCCCTCCATCTCTGCACCTGTGCTTCGTTCTTTTTCTTTTTTATTTTCCTTCAAGCCACAAATTAGGTGATGTAAACACGCAGCAAGAGCTGTGGCCTATGATTATCATTTTTCCTCAGTGAATGAGTAGCAGTGATGTTTAATTAAAAGAACAGCTATGAGGAGCAAGGCAGAGTGAAGTCATCCCTCAACCTCCAAGCTCATTAATGCTCTGCACTCTCAAAAACTAATGAAGAGATCATCCTAAAGTGACCTTGGCAAAAGGTGCCTCAAGACAAGTCACCATTCGTGGTGGTGAAAGCCAGGTGCAGGTAATGTCTTCAGCTACAGCTGCTTGCAAACTGCCCATCTACACCAGTGGCGGTAAAAACATTTAACCACATCTGAACTATGAGTGACGTTGTCCTGGTGACAAATTTCATATCTGAAAAAACGGTGGTGCAGGAAAGTCTCATGTGGTTTTAATTTTGTATAGATCTAGGATGCCAGTCTCTTTCACACAACTCTGCTGCTGCTTCTTTTGTTATTATCCAAGGACATCAGACAAAAACAGACAAGAGACCTATGCATAGGGGGTTTTTTAAAATGGTTGCAACAACCCCCAACACTTACTGAAAATTACTTACTTACACATGAAATGCCAGATCACACACAGATTTTCAGCCGTGAATTTTCTGAAATGTGATCAGATTTACAGATACAAGACAAGAAGACCTGTTAATTACAATTGAACACAACCTCAGTGAGTTTTAAAACAAATAATGAAAGATAAAATTCCAACATACAAGGAGGTTTTTCTATTTGTTTCTTTTTTTTAAGACTTGCTAAAAAAAAAAGCCCATTCACTTGAGGCGCTCACCACTGGACACTGAACTATTGATGAGCATCAAGAGGGCAATTATCTCTTAAATAAAGACTTTTGTATATCACGGGTCCCACATTCTAAATTCAGCCTGAGAAGCAGGAGGAAAAAACGGTTCAGACATCAGCAGTGAATTAGCCAAAGGTCTCTGTGTTACAGATATACCACTGTTACATTTTACATGGCATTAGGAAGCGTGGCAGTCATTTGACCCACCAAACAGCAAGCGCTTTTGATGCAAAGCCTAATTGTCACTTATACTTTGTCACGCCATTTAGTTTCAATGATTTTCTGAACTCTTCAAGGAACTATGCTAATGCTCCAGTTTTACTTTTGTCAGTATCAATGAGATCCTCATTAAAACAAAACTCCCAAAATTGTTTTGATGCCTCTTTCCTTGACAACATCTGCTCAGTTTCCCCTGTTGTTTCCTTGACTGTGGGAAATAAGAGGAAAAAAAATCCTGACAAAAATACCATGACTATATTTCACTTGCAAGAGACATTAAGCAGTGGTGGGAATTGAGGTTTGAAGTGCTCTCTTTGAGAGCATAAGTCTTAAATGAGGATGAATAAAATGGTATTCCATGGAGTCCTACTCTAAACTAGATTTCCTCCACGCTGATTGCAAGAAAGAGCATGGTTCACAAATCATATCCTTATTCACTCTATTTAAGGGACCCAAAATATCTCACTTTCAATTCTGTTCCCCATTTCCCCGAAGCAGTTTTAGGAAATGGAAATCTAACCTTGCAAACCACTGTCAAATTGCAGTAGAGGTGAACGCGCACAGTATGAACCGCTGAGGATGGGAGGCACATCTCCTCCAGTCAGTGTAGCACAAACACAACAGTCTCAGGGACAGACACACAGCCCATTGGGATGGACAGCAGTTTGGGCATTTCCAGCTAAATCCACTAGCAAACATGTATTAAGCTTCTAAGAAAAGGTGACGGGAAACAAGGCTTTAGGTATAGTTTGCTCTTCCTGTAATGACATTCACCACCATTTATAGGTTTCTACAATCTCTTACACAGCCTCAAGCTGTATAAATTTAAGATTGGAACTAAATTTCTCTACATCTCCTAAGAGAAATCAAAATTCATTATTTTTACAATACCTGATTAATATAACTAAAAATTAAGTCCCTCCAACAGGAAGGGACTTGCATAGAATAACTGCGAGTTTTCCTGATTGTAACACCCATGAACTCCAGCTTGGAGATGGGAAGAGTAAGAAATTTCACGTATTAGGTGTTCACTTTTATGTGACAAAGATGGAAGTCTTTGCTAAATTAAAAAAAGACAAATTAAAAAAAAAAAAAAAAACCAACAACAAAAAAACAACAACAAAAAAAAAAACAACCAAAAAAACCCCACACAATTTTAAGCACAGTTCAGTCACTCATGGCTTCAACTTGGGGTCACTTTGTCTAAATGTGAAACAATACCAGTTTTGAAACAGCACCTTATTCTGTATTTAACAGATTTTAAATATGCCACAAGAGAGAGTCTAAACAGTAATCTTTAATAAGTTAAGCAGAAAGTTTGGCATAAATGGTTAAATTACCTAAAAATCATTTTCAGTAAAGTTTGGCATAAATGGTTAAATTACCTACAAATCATTTTCAAGTCAGTAAATAAAGTTTCATTTTCAAAGGACATTAACTTCCAATGCCTTTTGTTAAAATCTGCATGCATAAGTGTTACCTGGCAGATGTTCTGGTTTGCAGTGGCCTTCTCCAAACCAGTATCCAGCCTGATAGATCAGCCAGCCTTCTTTTTTTAAAAACGGCCTGAAGCTGAAGGTACTTCTCTATTCTAGCTTCTGCATTTTTGTTAATAATCTCAGTTTTCATTTAAAATACAGGCAACATTAATATACTAATCTAAGATTTCCAGATAAGCTCTAGAAAATTCCAGAAGTGCAGACAGGCCAATGACACCCCCATGTCAAACTACCAAGTTTTTTAACAAAGCTTCCTGATTTCGAAATGGATGAAATTAGCAACTACAACAGTCAGAAATCAACCCTAACCCTGGTGATAACACCACACCAAACACTTGTGAATCACAAGCCAGCACTCAGCAGAAGTTGTTTCTCTGTGTTTTACAATTCCCTTAAAACATTTACATCATGTAAGATTGCAATACACTTAGAAGTCTGATCCTATTGCTTTCTACAATACTTTTTGCCAAACAAAATTAAACAAAATTTTAATTCCTGTTCAAATTTAACAGGTCATCCCTGAGAGAGAAATAAGGAGGACTCTCCTAATGATGGTGCACAGTTACACACTGTTGTACAGAAGCAAACATCTTCAGTAATGTCACAGGAGCCCTGCAGTGTCTGAGAGGTAACACCAGAGGAAGGGTTCCTCCTACTGAATGTGAACAAACTGTTAATGCTGCTAAAACATCAGCATTTTGCTGCTTTACCTATGTAGAATCCCAGCTGAAATCATTCTGGCCTCAGAGGTGAACCCTTTTGGAAGAACAGACTGGTATTAAAATACAAAGGGAGGTAAATAAAAAGGGGATGAAGGAGCCTGCGTGTCATGCAGGCACACAAAAAGTTCACACGCTTCACAGACAGTATGGGCTGTAATTAAGGTCATTCAAGGCTTGGCATCATAAAATCCTACCAATTAACAACTTTGCTAAATTCTTCTTTTTAAGGCAGAAGTGCTCCATACCAGGCATCTGCCTTTGGTTGATATTTCTGTTTCCAAGAGAAAACTTTAACTCTGACAGCTTAGTGCTGAAAATGTGATTAAAAAAAATTAATAGTCTCTTTCCTCAGCCTATTATAATCCCTATAGCCTTTTTCTTCAAATAGTACTAAACATCAACAAATTCTGAAGTCAAGAGAAGAAACCTGCCTTTGCCTCTCCTCTGGTGGTTCAATCTAAAGAAAACAGACTTCAAACTAAAGAAAACAGAACACACTAACTTCCCAAAAACCAAACTGAACTATCCTGCACAGTCATTAAAAGTATATCCTGAGTTCCTGGCCAAATAATTCAATATTATGGTGCACTTTGCAGAACTGCTGAACACTCCTAGTAACAAATGATGTCCAGGTAAGGGGCCTTTGACAATATCCTAGGCTTACCAAACACTGACACAGCCCTGCAGTCCACACATTGGATCTGCTCAAGTAATAGAAGTTATCCTTCTCTTGGCTTTCCCCACACCAGTGTCTTTTCCAAGCAGGCCATCATGGCCCTTTGTCACAACCACATCTCATCACGGTAGACATGAGGCTGAGATGCACAATGGAATACCTTCCTGAGGTAAAGTTCTGCCCAGTATGTGCTGGCATGGCCAGCTCTAGCAAATAGGTAGCACAGATCTAAAAAAGCAAAAGCACTGCTGCAGGGGTTCCACCAGGACAAGAAAAGAGCAGGCAGGCCAGTCACTCAATTTAGAGGTGTACAACACCCATCTACTCACCTCAGCCTCTGCTTGAGACGATCAGCCCTGTTGTGGAACTGAGGCAAAGAACAATATCCCATTTTTACCCTTCCAATCCAGTCAACCGCACCTGCCCTGGCAGGATTCACTGCCTCCCTGTCACCCAATACAGCCACCTGGCTGCGGAGAGGGAAGAAAGGGGAGCATGTTCCCCTTCCACCATGGCAGGTCACAGATTAGTATCTTTCCCCAAACTGCTGGAAGCAGCTAAAATTTGGTCACATGCCATCCTTGTGACACCTCTCCTCGAGGGCAGCAAGCCGAGGCAGGGGAACAGCTCAGACTGCCAGCAGCAGCCCTGGTGATGCCCTTTCCTATCCAGGCAGCAATTCTGTACCTGCCTGGGGCAGTGGAAAAACCTTGCTCTGGGCCTGCAGACATGCACTTGAACAAGGTGATATACCACAGTGGTGACATAAATTATTTTAGCTGTTCTGAGCAAAAGCATAAACTTTTGCAATGGCCTCTAGTGACAAGGAGATTATTTGCTATGAAAACAATGGCAGCCAGGAGTAACTACATAATGTGGCCATCCTACTCCCCAAGAAAAGAAATGTGCATATATATTCCATATATAGAAAAGTTATAGACACAGCCCCCTTAGTATACCTCCCTGGCATTTTTTAATTCTTTCTTCTCAGTGCCATCATGCTGATTAGATAATATGTATATCATAGGAAAATAACGAACAGAAAAACAAGCCCTTTGAAAATGCTCTCAGGATTAATTTCTCCATGATTTTTTTTTTTTAGTGCATAAGTTGCGATTTTGCCTGATTTGGAAACATATCAAGGACAGGCCAAGCATTAAGTCAGCACTTGCTCCCTCTGCAGTGCCTGAGTTTAGCCCAAAGCTCACCTTTGATGCCAGGACTGCTCACTGTAGAGCTGGTAGGCAGAAGATGGTTGGGAAGCTGAAAGTTCCAAGTTTCCAGCAGAGCTGCTGGAAAGTGAGGGAACCTCATTCATTTTGAGCAAGTTCAATAATTCAGTAATTCAATAACTCTAAGACCAGGGTGGGGGGGAGGTTTTAATTTAAATTATATTTTGATAGTATTTACTTAATATGTTTTTATATTTACATAGCTATGCATATATATATATAATCTAAGAAAAATTTTCATATTTAAGTTACAGAGAGTAATTTCTACATTATTAAAATGCAGTTTCTTCTCTTTGGGGGTCCTAGAAGTAAAAACTTTTTACTTTTTAAAAATTAAATCCACCTTCCCCCCAAAGCACCGTGGACACTGGCCAGGAGCTGTAACCTCTCCGGCCAACACAAACGTACCTGAAAAGTATTTGTATCTGCTCCTTTACGCCTGATTTAAAGTTAATAATAATTCTGAACAAACAGACTGACATACAGGGCAGTGAAGGTGCATATTTTAGACTCTGAGGATATTTCCCTCCCCCTTGCAATGCTGCCTGCAAGATCTCATACTGCTAAAATATCCTCTCCTCCAATCTTAACTGCCTCTGCTAACAGCCATAGATTTTTGCTCCAGTACAAAGCTCCACCCTTCAACTTAATACATATACGAAATAGGGGAGTATTAACTCCCTAACTTGCAACACTTCTTGAGACGCTGTCACACTCCCCCATCTCACTGTCCATGTTTGGTTTACTTTGACCATTTCTGACTCACAGAAGTAAACAGCTCCTAAATCTATACAGCAATATGTTTATCACCAATTCCATATACATACATCATCCTTTCATCAAGTTCACAAAATCCTCTTCCTTGATAGAAGCCAGTGACCATTCCCAGACAACACTACTCCACTTATCCACCAGGAATGGATGAACATTCACAGATAAATGCATCAGGAACATGGCCTGGGAGCATCTGCCTCCAAGTCAGACTTATGGCAGAACTTCCCAAATGCTGATGGACTTAGGGGTTCTAAAAACTTTGGTGAATCAGCTACAGTTAATTCACAAACCTTACAGAATCATGTCCTTGATTGGATATGTATTGGTACAGAGGCAAATGCAGCTTATGAAAACTGCTGCTGTACTCTGGAGGGGGGGAAAAAAAGAAGAAACCCAAGTCCAGCCCCCTGGTTGAAGGTAATGCTCCCACAGGAAGGAAAGCACTCTCTGCGAAAAGGGCTATGCACTTGTATAATCAGTATCATTCCCAGTCAAGACAGGAATGGGACTTGGCCCAGCAAGCACCGTGCCACCTAAATACTCATACCCACAGCACTGCTGCAGACTGAAACGCAAATGCACTGTTATGTACACAGCCCATGCCAAAACATCAAGGTGTCCCTGCTCAAGTAAGCTTTAAAAACACCCCCAGTTCAGTATTTGTCTGAAAACAGCAGTTTGACCCTGGAAAGGAAGAAGGCAAGGTCATATGCTCAGAGCTTTCCAGCCACATCACACCTGCATGGGAGCCCCCCCAGGATGGGAATATGAAAGCAAGATTTGCCAGCACCACCACCCCTCAGGGTGCCTGAATATGCACCCCAGCAGGCAGCCCTGCAGCAGGAAGATGGGCCTGGGGCAAGGGAAGGTGCAGCATGCAGCTGTGTATGGACACATACTCAGAATATGTGGGGCAGAAATATTGCACAAATGTAGGTTTGCTTTGCAGCTTCCACTGGTGGTGAGACACTTGGGATTGGAAGGATGTACAAGACTCCCTTAGAGCCTTCAGGAGGAGACAAAGAAACCCTTGGGGGAAAATTAAAAATATAATCAATACCCAGATAAAAATCTATTCTACCAACACATCCAAAACATTTAATACAAATTGCTTTCCAATGGATGAGACTGATAGATAAGGAAACAAAGGGAGAAGTTTTAGGCAAATAAAATGCAAATGCCTTGTCTAAGAAATAGGCATTGGAAGCCCTGTCTTCCACTTTGCTGGATACCTTGAGACTTACAGTGGAGGAAAGCTGTATAAATGTACTCCTCTGCATACTTGCTGATTTAGTTACAATCTTACTACCACATGAAATGCACATGTGAACAAACCACATTTGATTTTCAGGGAATGCAGACCTTCCTATTGGTTCAATTTTTAAGCATTTCTTGTTGATAACTCAGTTGGAAAATACCTCAGTAAGGTTTCTCATGCCCAGGAGAGATGCTCCACACAGCCTTTGGCAGTATCCTGCACCCCTCCATGCAAACCACCATGTGAATTACTGATTTCAAAAACTACACCCAGGCACTGGCCCAAGTACTGGTGACATAGGTGACACAGATACAGGGCCCTTCCTAATCAGGGGTCAGCCTTTCCCAGCAGTACCGGCATCCAGAGATGCCAGAAGACCTCAAAGCAGAGCTGGGAATTGCAAGACCAGTGGGGAAAAGCAGCGACCCAGCTCCACTCACAGTCCCTGCTCCGCTCCAATTGGCACTGCAATCTTCAGGAGAACTTGGCACCAAAATTTACTCTCCCCCAAAACTGTGTCATCTGTTGGTGACATGATGCTTCCACCTGCACTGAGACCCAGGTCCCCTGGAGCAGAGGGCAGGAGCTTGTAAGGAACAGCTCTGTGCTGCACCACCACCAGAGCAAAGGGGACACACTGTCTCCAGTAGGGACAGGAGCCCTGCTCCTGCTGCAGGGACAGTCTATCCCAAGTGGCCTTTTGATACTTTTCTGGGCTGTTTTGTGATCCTGGATACATCTCAGGTAGTGCTGCAGCCAGGAGTCTTCCCAATCCAAGTCTAAGTCTTCCCTTTCCCCCCCAGTCCCGCACTGTGTCACGGGAAACCTGTTCCCACTATGGTCTATTGCCACCCTGACTACTGCCATTCCAAAACACTATTTTCCATTTCCAGAAGGCTGCAGGGTGACCAAGACCTCACTTAAAGCCTGTCAGAGTGCCTTTTTCCTCTTTGTACAATGCCTCTTGGAGCACCGATCCAGAATGGAGGCGCCAGCATCCTGCAGGAAGGCAAGCAAACACCTGGGACTGGGCAAGGAAAAGTCTATCAGACACAGACCCTTCCAGCAGCCAGGCAGGAAGGCAGAGTGAAAAGGGAGAGGAGAGAAGTGTTCATCACCTGGCTGTGCCAAGCTCAATAAAAAACAATAAGAGAGGGGAAAAAAAAGTTTTAATTGCCCTGGGACTTAGTAAACAAGCAGTTGAGTCTGGGAGTTAATGCCAACACAACAGCTGGCCTTCAGAAGGCATTTACTAATATAGCAACTTGTAATTAACACAAGGTCATCTCTAAAAATTACTAGGCCAATTTGCTGTTAAATAGCTTCCTCCAGGGGATGTGTCCCTGTTGGAGTACGGACTGCTGCATTGTGTCTGTGGAGACAGACAGCTTGGACAAGAGCCGTGTCTCCCTGGGGAGACAGGGTCACCATACGGGGCTCTCTGTGCTCCCCACATCAATTCATGCCCTGGCCCCCCTCTCCCCTCACTGCCCCACAGATCAAAGCAGCCTTCTGTTCCCTTGCAGACCGATGGGCTACAACACCCACAGCATCCAAGCCCACCGAAGGTCTCTGTCAAGGCTGACAGCAATGAGCCAACACTTGTAGAACAGCATTGTGCAACAGCCTTTGGGCTGGTCCCACCAGCATTCACTTGCACAGGCATCACAGCCATATGGAGAATCATGGAATCACAGAATTGTTTAGCTTGGAAAAGACCTTGAAAATCACAGTGTCCAACAGTTAATTCAGCACTTCCAAGTCCACCACTAAACCATGTCCCTCAGCACAACATCCAAATATGTTTTAAGTACCTCCAGGGATGGTGACTCAACCATTTCTCTGGGCAGCTTGTTTCAGTCTTCAACAACGTGAAGAATTTTTGCAGAATGTCACATCTAAACCTTCACTGGTTCAACTTGAGGTCATTTCCTCTCATCCTATCACTTGTAACTTGGGAGAAGAGACCAACTCCCACCTCACCACAACTTCCTTTCAGGTAGTTGTAGACAGTGATAAAGTCTTCCCTGAACCTCCTTACCTCCAGGCTAAACAACCCCAGCTCCCTCAGCTGCTCCTCATAAGACCTGTGCTTTAGACCCTGTGTATCCCTGTGGCCATTAGCAGGTTGTCACCACAGGCCATAATGTATTCCTCACACAGTTCCTTCTGTGAGATCCTTCCTACTGTGGATCAAGGGCTTCCCAAACAGCTTCATCTATGAGTCACTTTATCCTGGAAACCTTTCTCTGGGGTGAAGTCCATGTAAGTGGAAGTTTCAGGCAGCTCATGGAGAAGAGCATTTCATTTATTTTTAGGCAGCAGTTTTTCCACTTCCTTCAGATACACAAATTTTTTGTATCTAATTTTATGCAGAGGGCTGGCAGGCATGTCTATGCTACCCCTCCCCACACTTGTCTCTGCTCTTCCTTTGCTTGGGAGAACAGGTCTCACTCTTCATATCCTGGCTGCTTGCCTAAACCTTTGCAACCTCACCCCTGGTTTCAATACGCAGACGAGAACCTCCGATTTGTCACTTATTTTCCAGGATTCTGAAGAACCCTCTTGTGAAGTCAGGCAGCAAAACCAGCCCTTTTCCTGCCCCAAGGACAGAGGCAGCTTGTGCTGCTAAGTGCCTTTTGCCTTTCACTGTCCTTCTTCCACAATTGCTTGAAGAGGTGTCCAGCACTCACTGCCTTTGTGAGAAAGCAATTACAAAAGCCACTGCCAGTACCAGGAGGTGGACAGATGCCGAGATCCTTGATTGCCATTCCCCATGCTGCATCAGCATGGAGGCAGGATAAAAGTTCCCACAGAGGTTTTCTAGATGACTTCTGTTGCTGCTGGAAGACATGGCAGGATCAGTGCCCACTGCTCAGCCTGACCTGACGGCAGGATGGCAAGAGAGAGAAGGCAGGAGGAGAGACAGGGCACTTGGGGAGGTCTCAGCTCACCATTTGGGAGTAACTCCTACCTCCAGACTCCTACCTGGACTTTTGCAGTAGAAAGGAGCACATCAAAACAGCTATAAAACTAATTGAGTCCAAGACTGGAAATATCAGAGGAGAGGAGATCCAGAGTCCATCCATTAGTGCCATATGCCAGCAGTAATTGGCCTAGTAATGTTCTCAGCCTTGCCTCATCATCTCCCAGTAAATCACATCTCAAGGTACAGGTTCATTACCACTGTACACCTTTATGCACAGGAGAACAAATAACAGATGATTTCATATCATTTAAACACCAGCCTCAATCTTATCCAACTCCATCCCCTGTGCTTCACTTAAGAGGCATTCAAAAAAGGAACAGGATTAGTAGCTCAAAAAGATAAAGTTTTCAAAAGTCTTTTATGCTAAAATGATTACCATTAAATCAGGGTAGGCATGAGGAACTAGACTACTCGAGACAAAACCCTGCCTTGTACCTTTTCCCAAGCAAGTCAGAAGATTTGCAAAGGCTTTTGACTCCAGGGCAGCAGAGTATTTTCCAGTTTTGCAACATACTGCACTTTAGGGGTAAATAAACTCCTTTTCAGTTGTCAATTCAACATGTAAAACACCTCACAGAGATTTTGCTAAGCAGCTCTTTATAGTGCAAGAAAATAAATGATTCTTTTTATCCTGTCTGAAAACTTCATATTCTTGAAACTCTTACAAGTCTGGGAAAGTGGAACTCATTCGTAAATAAAGTCCTGGGAAACACACATGGCCACAGCTTGGCAGGACCCCAGCCCTGAATGAGTCCTTTCATTTCCAGTGTGTTTGGTAACTTGGATTAAAGAGCAAATGGTGGGTTTGATAGAATATTTCAAACGCAGAGCAACTAGAGTGCTACAGTCACCTTTACCTAAAAAAAAAACCACCCAAAAATCATATAATAATAAATAATAACTGACTTTTCAAGGCATTCCTTACCATACCCTCCTAAAGTAAGCAGAGGTGCTACAAAAACACTAGGAGCAGTGGTATCATTTATTTGGGCCAGGTGCAAAGTTGAAAACAAGTGCAGAAAAAAGAAAGAGCTTTGTAGCAGATTAAGCAGAAGAGAATTCACACAAAGCTGCAAGTGGAAAGGTTTATTCATTTGCTGGTTTCTCTCTGTAAATTACCACTTATCATTGCTGCTAGGACAAAACTGACGTGCCTACTCATGAGCTGCACCAAAACCACACAGGTTGGTAGATTTATGACCTCTATAACGATTCCCCCTGTATATTTAGAGATAAATCAGGCTACTCCTGGATGCTTGGCTAGAAGAATTCAGTTGTAGCACTGTTGTCTGTATTTGGAAAAAAATATAAGAAATAGAGAAGGTAATAAAATACTTCAGGCTGCAAATAAAGCTGCTTGATCTCATGCTGTAAATGTGCTGATGATAAATCCAAAGAAGGAACTGCCAGGTCCTGGAGGGTTTGGGGCACAGCAAAAACCACTCATCCCCCCAAGAGGCAAATACCCAATAAAACCTTTGCAGATGGGAACTCTGGCAATTCCATCCTTCAGGATCCATCTTGGAGCATCACTTGAAGATCAGAACCTCACTAATTTAATTGTAGTTCAAAATGAAATCTGAATTTAAAGAATCTGGAAGTGAAGCTCACACACACTAAGAGCTGCAAGTCAAGTGGCCTACCCTGCAACCTGGACAGAAAGAAATAGTAATTCCTGAAAATTATAAGCACAAGCTTCAGCATGAAGTTGACAAAAATATCAGCAGCAAGTTAATGGAGGGTCCGGAGATTCTGTTCTTCAGAGGATCACGTTATACATTCCTCTTTACAGAATATTTTTATCCTAGTTTCAGCTGTATTTACGTATTTTTTAAAAGAAATATTATTATTTAAAGGTATATTCCAGGTCAGCTGTTTGAACTGCCATATATATAACTAAAGCCTAAACAGGAACTAAAGGAAAAAAAAAAATTAACTTTTTCTGGCTAATTTCAAATTATCTCAGGTGATTTTTCCCAGAATGTCAACGCTAGAGAAGACTATTAATAAATTTAGCACCAATATCCTGTCACAACTGTTTATTCTGGCCAGATAAAACCACATTTAGTGGAAAAAACATTGATTTCCTTTCAGCATCATAGCCTGGAACAGCAAAAGCTTTGTTTATAAAAGCCCAAATAGCTTTTTCTCTCCAACCTGCCCAGTTGGCTTACATATAACAACTCTTGCTGTAGGGGACAGAATGACCATTTACAGTCTGAATTGCAAACCATCCAATTTCTGCAACTGAATTACACCCCAAAATGCTCAACATATACTGGATAAAGATTATCAAGGCTTCAGCATCCTTCCTCCTTCTAACACGGACTCACTAGATTACTGACTTAAAAAAAAAATACTGTATTTATGGGAAGATGCTTTCATGAGATACCTCAGATAAACATTTTGTTGTTGTTCAAAAGGCAATCTATATACAAGAGAGCCACTGGAGCTGGGGCAAGACCAGCTGCCAGGCATCTGGCAGGTTTGTCAGCATTGGCACACACGCTGGATAGCTGGCAGTCAGCTTTTGCATCTGTTAGTTTCAGCCACAGCCATAGCTACATCAAAAGCCACAAAGGCATGTCCTGGTTATTTTTCATGGTGTCTGCATTGATCTAACACATTCTAGGTTCACTGCCCAGGTTTTTTTTGTTGTTGTTGCTGTTGCTGTCTTTTGGGTTTGGCGTCCTCCTGCCAAAAAAAAAAAGAAAGTGTGAAAGAAGAGGGCAAATGCTGGGTGATAACTGGAAGAAATCCACTGTTAGTATACCAGGGCTTTGTACATAGATGCATATATGTAAATATATATGTTTGTAAAAGTCCTCTAGACAGTGGAATGACTCTCTCTCAGAGGCAGTGCCCTTGCTACGGTGCCCACCAAAATTAAATGATCCACATAAAAAAAGAAAAAATTTAAAAAAGGAACTGTTTCTTTTAATGTAATTCCACGTGGTTTAGCTTGTAACACTTTAACTGATTTTGGGTAACCTTACCCTCTACTGGTGTTTAATTAATCTGTAGGCTTAATGCTGTGAGGAACACTGCTGGCTAGCCTAGGGCCACTAGTGCTCTTCCCTGAATACCAAAAAGGCGAACGCTTCACTAAAAAACAGGAAACCACATTTTAGCAAACCTAAAGTCAGGTTTCAGGAGTATCTCGAGGGCAGCATGAGGCCATGCTGATCCTGAATGCACTGTCTGACCCTGTCCAGCTGCTGACCCCACGGTGGCACCAGCACAAACAGCCAGGAGACCACACAGCAGACCAGAACTAGGAAGCTAATCTCAGCAAAAGCAAAGTGTTTGGGCTGTATTTGCTAAGCTGGTTTAATTTGGATCAGTTTCCCGAGCTGCCTTCCAGGTATGTCTGTGCCAGGTGTGTGTGTGCAATGGGGCTGGTTTTGGGGTGGGGGCTGCATCTCCGGTGCTGTCACAGTCCCAGAACAGAACCAGCCGAGCTGGTGAGGGGCACATTGAGCCCTGCAGGGTTGCAGAGGTGCCAGGCACCCTGGCCCTGCCAGCACCTCCCCACCAGCACCTCCAGTGAGCTTTGAGCAGTGCAGTGCCCCCACTTGTGTCTCAGTCCAACAAGAAGGCAGTGCCAGAGCTCAGGGCACGCCGGCTGCACCCTCAGCAGCTGATGGCTGTGTGCTCTCACCAGTGCAAATCCCAAGCTCTCCAGTTGTCTGGTGTCTGTGCTTGGGCACACACGGGCCAAACAGTCCTGACACTGCAAACGGTGTCAGTGTGAGCAGACCAGTCAAATCAGGTAGGTTGTGGATCAGCTGAGGCCAAATTTACCTACGTGCCAAGGCAGTGTTTTGCACTTCTCGTCTCTCACATAGCCCCTGCACGTAGGAGACCACTGAGATATCTGGAGAGAAACCGGCCCTTTGCCTATTTCAGGTGTTTAAAATATATGCATTTCTTTAAACCTTTCTACTTAAAGGCTGCTTTCAAAAATACAGACCTTGCTAAGGATACTGCCTCAGCACCTCCCAGTGAGGTTCTGGGGATTTTGATATCTCTACCAGTACATCCTTGGCACTCACAAATTCGGCAATGTTCTACATTTCCCAGGGGCAGTTACCTATAGTGGCCGTCCAAGGCAATTTGATCACCATGACACTGCATTGTTTGTCATCACTATACTGCAAGGAAGTGTTTACAGTCAAATCCATGCAGAGAGAAGTGAAGCTGATTTTCTTTGCTGTTCAATAGGGAACTCATCAGATTTAATACTTGCAAAGAACTTGGAAAACATATCAAAAAGAAAAACAGAAGTATACTAAGCCTGGTAATGTTACAGGATGAAAATGGGTAGAGGAAAAGAAACAACCAAACAAGACCTATGCAGGTTTTGGGAGTGCTTTCTGTTTGGTTTTATATTTTTATTTGTACTACACAGTAAGCCAAGAGATCCAGAAGTAGAGCAGATACTCTATACACTTCTCACCTGCCCCATCTTTTTTTAGCACACTTCATGCAGCTCCCTAGTCAGTGATCTCTGAGCCACTTCACTCCTGGCACCCTTGGCAGGACATGAAAGAAACTATTTTTCTACCTTCACTCTTGGCAATCTGAGGCTCTTCATTCTATGGATATCTCACCTATTTCTCCCTCTTTACAAACACCTTCCCAAGAGTTTGGATAATGGTGATGCTACCTCCAACAACCTCGACCCACTAACATGCCTGAGCACAGAGGAATGGGGTTTGCCTCATCCTGGTGGTTCTGCACCTTGACAGTCCTTTGTAAGCCTGGGAATGGGGGGAAAAACCCCTCCAGCCTTAAGTTATACAACAGATAGCATTCAGGGATAGCTGTTTATACTAGCCAGAGCTCTAGAGCTGCAGGGGAATGAGTCTCAGGCAAGAAAAACAAGGCTTTTAACACTAAGCCACAGTAAGATCCGCATTCAACAGCTCAGGTTTCAAAACCTGCTCCAGCAAAACTGTGTGCACAGGCAGTCACTGCAGGTGTCCCAGCATTTAACACTTAAAGTGGTGCCACCGGTATCACCTCAAAAACAACCACCACATTCACCCTGCACTCAAGCCTGGGGGGATCTCTCAAGATGCATCTCCAAAATCTTAGGCATGCCCTCAGAGTCCACTGAGGGAAGCTCACACAACACCAGTTTTCAAGAGACTGCTTTCAGTGTCACGGGCAGGCATACACAAGCAATGGCAAACAATGAAGGTAGCTGGGACAAAGTTGATTTACATTTTGCCACTTTTCATCTGTCTCTTCAGTGGCCTATAGTTAATCAAACTAACACCCCTTCTCTCTGTGTCACAGGCGCAAGAAAGAAGTAGGCACTGTACATCCTTCCTGCTATTCTCTTGCAAATGGAGCCACAGCAGAATTCAAAAGTAGTGCACAGAGGCCAAGTGAATTATGCATTTGGCTGCTCTCAAAAGCCAAGGAAAACTCAAATGCCAGATTTTCTTAAAAGCAAAGCATCCTGTCAGCAAAATGACACTGACTGTCTGTACCGGGGGCAGTGGGCTTTTTCCTTTCAGAAATAGCATCCATTCATCTGTTGTTGTTTTTGGTTTTTTTTTTTTTTTTTTTTAATTAGAAAAACTGATAAATACAAAACCAATGAGGGAAAACAAATACAAAAATAACAAAGACACATTTATTTACTAAAGGGAAGTGGCAAAGAGCAGCTGTCCTTTAATGATCACCAGGCACGTGAAATTAATCCACATCTTTATTACAAATTTAAACCACTGAAATAAATTAAAACCCAAATCAGACCAGGAACCCAGGTGGGGAAGGAATAAGCAAAGCTCAGTTTACTCCCAGCCTGGCCAGTCATCTCTGCAAAAATGAGTACCTTTGTCTGCTGCCACCACAATTATTCTCTCATCACCCTCGCTGAAGATGAGATAGGAAAGGCACGGCCCCGTCGGAACAACGGCTGCTTCACGCCAGCCCAGGAGATGAATAGCTCCAATTATTCACAGGAGCTACGGATACATGTGGCCTGGAAGTTTAATTTTTAGATTTCCATGAAATGCATGCTTTTAAATATAGCATAAGGAACAATAGTGCATTGATCTAGTCCTTCCCCCAAGTCAGTCTTTTCCATTAGTGGGATCCAATCTGGCACTAGCAAAATTCCCGTTGAGTCCAGGGAGATTTGCATGAGGGAATACTGCATTGTTCAGTTGCTCATCTCCACTCTGCTAGATCCTACATGCTGAGGAGGCACCTAAAGCCAAAGCGAAGGAGAGGCTGCTGGGATTAAGCGAAGGAAGAAGACAGCCTCTTCCTTGCTCCCAGTAGCCCCATCCTGCAGACAGAGATCCCTTCCAAAATGCTTTGGAGACCACAGGATGCTCCAGGGCAAGAGCTACTTCCACATCTCACCCTCTACATGTGCAGTCCAGCCTCCCCTCCTGCAAGCACTCCTCCATCCAGAATCAGTGCATTTTCCCCCTAGTACTGATGACACATTGAATCCACACTCAGCAAAAGTGTATGGGTTGTTTGAGCACCATCCTGCCAAGGCCACCACAAGATTTCATTATTTATGAGTTTCTTACTTTTTAAATACTGGCAAAAGAAGCTCACCAAAGATTTCTTTTTAATACAGATTCCACCTGTGCCTACAAGTCCGCAGAACATCTAAAAGTACACTATATATATATATATAGTATAGTATACATACAGTATAAAAGTATACTATATTCTCAATTCAGAATCAGCCATGGTGGGGGGAAAGGAACAGAATTAGCTTCATTTTGTGAAAAAATTCCAATGGATTCACGCAAGTAGATGTTTTCGGTCTTTGCCAAAAAAAAAAAAAATATACAGTAAGGTCATTTTTTTCTATAAAAAGGCTTTTAGAATGTACCAGACAAATGTGTCAGTTTTATAAATCAGTGATTTTAACACACTTTAAAAAAAAAAAAAACCTGAACAAGAACAACTCAAAACAAACACACATTAGATAACTCCTAAAAGTTTTTGGGTTCTTTTACTTCTCCTAGAGCTTTAGAATCAAGCTCAGAAATTTGTATTTCACTACAAAAGCTTTGACTTTTATTATAGTACATATGGCAGCTATAGCTTCCCTCTCACTTCTTTTTTTTTTTTTTTTCATAAGGACACTTCAAGGCAGCAGGAAACATTTGCATATGTAGAATGAATGAAGCAATGAGAAGTAGCATTTAGCATCACATGGATCACAAGCCATTCTGATGACCTCATAATTTTCTTTGAGATGAATATTACCACTGCCCTCTACACAAGCTTTTTGTGGAGCAGTACCCCCAGCTCCTAAGCAGAATCAGAACCTCATGCTCAGCACAGTACAAGCACAAAAGAACAAAAAACAACAATTAGAAGCTAATCCGTAATGGCACTGGAGGGGCTGCAATCTAAATTAAGTTAGAAGATAACACCACTACTCCATTTTACAAAAGTGGGGCTGAAAACCAGAGAGATTAAGGGTTTTTATACACTAAGGCATTTCACAGTTTTGCTTTCTTCCCTGCTTCGTTTACCCTGTTTATTTAGATTTCAACTCATCAAAACAGGATTATCTCTCATTTGTGTTTATACCCTGTCTAACACAAAGCAGCCATTAATAACTACACAGGAATTGCTTTTCAGGCAGCAATAGCTACAGGTGATTAATAACGATGCGACTCCAGGCATGTCTCTGGCAATACCGTGTTTTCTTTTCTGGGTTACAGAGATTAGCACTTCGAGTCATGATCCACTGATACTTATGTAAACAACCTGCACAGAGAGGGAAGAGAAACGCTACAGCCCTGCTCCTGGAGCTGGGAGGGCTCACAGCCTGACAGGAGAGAAAAGAAAGGAATAGCTCAGAGGAAGGCTCTTTCCAGGAGAAGAATGTGCACACCAACTCTGCTTCTAGACTTACTCATCAGGGATATTAGAAAATGAAATACAGGAAGAGCAGAAGGAAAGCTAATACAGAGTTAATAAGTGTAAATTAGCAAAGAAACAGAGAAGACTGCTGATACCCATTTTTTACAACACATATTGTCACCATCAGGGGCTTTTAGCTCCTGTCTTTTACCAGGCTGTTAGACTCACTACACATGACCTACACAAAACACCAAAATGTGTGCACTTAGTATCATTTGACCTGCCCTGATGTGTTTGGGGACACTTGCACAGGGTTGACAGATAAGCCCTGAGAGCTGCAGAAGACTCAGCCTTTCTGGGGCAGCAGCTGTAAACCAGCTCTTCCAGGTTTGACTGCCCTCACCCCACAATAGATAAGTGACATTAAAGGTCTGCACTTACAAAGCTGCATCCCATCCTCACAGAGGACCTGGCGTTTGGCTGTGCAGCACGTGCCAAGGTCTCAGGCAGTGAGCTCACAGAAAATAAAAAGCCACCTGCCAGGATGGTCCATCCAGCCTTGTCCTGCCCACCCTGTGGGGTCCCGAGGACAGGAGCCAGCCTGGACCCTGCTCGGGGCCACACAGCCCACACCACAGCCCCACAACAATCCAACAGCCTTTGCTTCACTCAAAATGCACAAAAAGGACTCTCAGAATGAGGGGAATTCTTTCTGCAATGCTCTTGGGGTGCAAAGAAAGCGGCACAAAACAGATACTATTAATCAGATTTAAATGAGTAACTATTCAGGGCACAGAAACATGCATTACACGCCATTAAGTATCTGGATTGCAAACTGACTGTAGCAACATCCCTGCTCAAATTCCCAGTCTTTCCACACAGAAAGCTTCAAAAAGAGTAAGAGATATATATATATATATATGCATTGAAAATACAGACAAAGGGAATACATTAAAGAATGATATTTCTTATTTACAACCCCGAATTAATTTACTTTGAAATCAGGACTCGGGGCAGATACTTCAGCATGAGCACAGCCCTGAGGAATGCTGAAATCAGCCATCAATAACTCTTTTCAGAAGACAAGCCTCCCGAGGGCAGAGGGATAATACCAAGCTGGGTGGTAGTTTTTAAGCAGCTGGACACAAATTGGGACTTGTCAGTTGTTGTTCCCAGGCACTGCATGTCAAATTGGAATAACCTGTTGTGCTCTTGCTAATTTTTTTCCATGACTGCAGAATGCAGAAGAGGCACCTGTTGATTCCTGAGTAAGCTTCCCTGTGATGAACAGTTCTTATCAATCATCACTCAACAAGAGGTTTCAAAATAATAGATTCTCCTCATCTTCCCACAGTGAGAGACAGTCAGTGCACACAACAACCAAGCTGAAATCTGCTTTTCTGACATCTGAGCTCTGCTGAGAAAGTTTCTTCACGGACTGGTTTTGGATTCTTGTTGCCATTCCAGCCTCAGGAAGCTGCCTGGAAGCAGCACAGGAGTCACACTGCCCGGGGTACTGACAGTGGAAACATCCGTGGCACACCTCATCTCCCAGCAGAGCTGGGCCTGAGTGGGGGCCCAGTGTTTGAGCCAGGTCTATGGCAGCTCGTGACCTGCAGCACAGAAGATGGGAAAGAAGATGGAATGGCAGTGGGAAGCTCAGAGGGCCACCAAAGTGCTCAGTGAGGAGTGCTGTGCTCCACGTTGTGACAGGGCACTGCAGCCAACAGCTCAGCTCATCTCCACTGCCCCAGGGATGCCTTTGACTCAAACATTTCTGCAGCTAAAGTCTCCCAAGGACACATGGGGACAGGAAGGCAACTCGAGCTCCAAAGTCAACCCTTTCCAGGCCTTGAGCCCCGAGTAAATTGAGGATGCTTTGTCAGTGCAATTTACTCCTTTGAGTGGTGGGCTCCCACTCCAGGCTTGGCTTGATCCAGCTGCTACTTCCCTGCCTACTGCACCTCGGCTCTGCTTCTAGGAGATGCAGGCACAGCAACCTACTCCAGTATTTAAAACTGAGTTTACACTCCTTTGAAAGCATAACTGGAGAGACTCTTGGAAACCTCAAAGGAAGAGTTTTGCTGAAGGAACAACCCACAAGTGGAAACTGCCCAGCAAGAGGGAGAACGTGGACAGCCAGACACTGATGGATATGTGCTGATCAATCTCTTAGCATGAGCAAATACTTCTATTATTTGTGTAGGTGCAATCTATGCCCCTTTGACCCTCTAAGTAAGCTCCGTCAGACAAACACTGAGCTGAAATGAGATTAGGCTAAAGAGCCCCTTTGGGTTTAGCAAACAGGAGGAGAACAGCCACTCCCTTTCTTAATCCACCAAAATCCCACATATAAAATATAAGCTCCAATTAACAAAAAGTCAAGGAAGACAAAATATTATTTGAAAGTTTAAAAAGCCCCAATCACTGAATGCAGCTCACAGTTTGAATACAATTGTTCTGGGTGGTCTGCAAAGCACGGAGCTGGCTGTGCAGAAAAGAGTATTTTAAGAACAAACCAGTGGGGTACCAGAGTGTAGAAAAGATGAATTCATGTTAGAAAAACACTTTGTGAAGTCATACACAGAATGCAAATGTTGAAAAAATAAATAATAGCTTCCCTTACCTATTTATTTTTATTTCTTATGCCAAGGCCATAATTCCTTTTTATGTATTTTGAGGATAAATATTAAGATTAATAGATCATCAACATTACGAAGGCTTAGTCTCTGGGACACAAGGTCATTGGGAAGCTGAGATCTACAGTCACTGAACACAGTGCTAATAAAAGCAGAGAACTCAACAACTCACTTTCATTTTAGACACAAACAAAATGGTTTTGCATCCCAAATGTGCAGAACAGCTTGATCCCTGCCCTAGAGACCCCAGAAGTCTCAAAGACTTTTGCCAAGGCTTTGTAGACTGGGCTTGCTTTCTGCATTAGTGAGTGCATATGTAGACCAAGTTCATAAAGTCCAGTCAAAAACCAAAAGAAAAAAAATCTGCCTGGAGGGATTTTTCTACATCCTTGTCATTGGAGCACAGTCATCACAACTCTAGACAAGGCTTTTTCCTCAAAAAACTACCCTACATGCCTTTTCCTTTTGCTCATCAGAGCTGTGGAACAGTCCCCAGCAGCAGCAGTGGCTACTCCAACCTGGAAATGCAGCTCACAATGCTCACGTGGGTGCACAGGTTTAAGGGCTGTACAAGTGGATACACACAATACAGAAGGGTGATTTTCCATGGCAGAGGTGTTCCTTTGGTCTGTAGCTTTCAAAATGCTTTGCAAAGCAGGTATGCATTGGGCCACCTGTACTGAGGAAAATAAGCTCAAGGAAGGACAAGTCTGTGCAAGGTGACCAAAAAAATGAATATTTAGGAGCCTAGAGTCAGAGTGCATGGTATTGAACACCACTGTGCTCGTCAGTAGACACAGAGTATAAGTTCTAAGAATTTGATTTTGACCAGAACTGGCATTAGAAATACTGAGGCAGTAAATGCAAACATGAGCTATCGTTTACCCACTCTCACATCAAACCACTTCCACTCTTTCTCAAAACAACACCCACTTTGAACAGAGCCAGCATCACCAGCATGGGCAATGTCCCTCATGGCTACAGACCAAAGGAAACTCCTGGGACAATTCTCCTGAGAGATGCACCTTGTATGCCAAACTCCCAATTTACATCTGCAAGAGTACAAAGTCCCCTAAGTACCTTAATTGTCCCTGGAAGCAGTAACAGTTTCACAGAAAGGTAAGGTTGGAAGGGAGTACTGGAGGCCCTCAAGTCCCTCCCCAAGCAGGTCCCCAGAAAAAAAAGGAAGATTTTTTTTCCTTCAGGTCAGCAGAACAAAGCCCTGTACATGCCACAAGTCATCCAGTTCAAAATGAGACACTGGCACAGAGGCTGCAGATGTGACTGAGTCAGAAAACTGGGCTCCCTCTGGAATAGCAAGTTCCCAAGAGCTGTGAGGAAGAGGCAGGCATGATTGTCTCCAGTTACCTTCTAAGATCTGAATATCCTAATTAAGGACTTTCCCAAAACACATGCCAGCTGAAGAACCTCTTATTAGAACTGGCATCAATAATAAGATCTCTAAGTCCCTCCATAACCAAGTAAATAATCATTGACAAACCACTCAGCACTTAAAACCACCAAGTGTTGTGTATACAGGAGACACTAAGGACTCAGGAGTCAGGGATGAGTCAGTTTGGGTGGATGGAAGGGGAGGGAATGAGGCAAAACAGTGCAATGTCTTCTGGAATTAACCTTGTTTTCAGTACAGCACTTCAGGCCCATAGGTGAATATTTTAACATGACATCCATCTAGAAATGCCACATGAGAGGCACTACAATGTCACCCCATCTTGATAATGACAAAGGGGTGATTGAATATTAACCATGCCAACCACCACAGCTTCTCCAAACACAAACACACCTAAATCTAAGCCTACAGCCAGCCACTCAAGTTATTTCAATAGAGGTCAGTGAAAAGATAGGGATATACTCTACCTGGTATCTAATAGGAAAACAACCTAAACAAAACACCCCAAATCCTGCTGTTGAAACTCTGTCCCAATACACAGTGATACATGAAGCAGCCTTCTTCTCAAAAAGGCCTTTATAAGTACAGAGTAGATTTCAGCTTCCCACACTGATGGACAAAAAAAAAAGTCAGGACTGAACCACCCAGACTGTGCCAGCCTGAGTGAGAACAGCAAAAGAGAAAATTGATTCCTTGAGGGCTGCACAATGCAGCACCCCAGGTGAAGTAATTAGTAGATCAGGAAATTCATCATTTTGGGGCACAGCATACATAAATTGAACTGGACTAGAAATTAATTACCTCAAGAATGGCAAAGCTGCCACTCTAAACAATGTTTGGATAAATGGATACAACGCTACAGAGCGGAGTCAGGTGCCTGGTAATTCCCAAATGATTAATATGCCTTCTCTTCTGTATGAAAACACAGGATATACAAGGCAAGTACACTCTTCTCAGTCATGGAAAGTTTGTTCTGGAACTGCAGAATCCCTTTCCCACTTCTTCACAAACGATACAAGTTCACCTTCAGCACTACCTCAGCATCTGCTGGAAGTTCTGCCAGCAGAATAGTGAGAAGTGCCCAGCACTTTTTTTTATCTGGATGATGACTCCAAGGAGGGCACAGTCACAACTGTCACATTCATCAACCTGTCACACGTCGTGCATATGACTCATCAGCCACGCACACAGGGTGACAAGAGTTCATCAGGCAGCAAAGGGAAAATGCTCCCTTAAGAAAACCTAATCTCCCACTCCCTCCCGCCCCCCATGACTACACCAAACTTTTCAGGAAGCAGAGCTGATGTCACAAAACAGCCACAATTAACTGACTCGTGTGACTACCACCAAACAGCACCATGAGCAGCCAGGGGATTTACCCTCACACAAGAAATTTTACTTTTCTGAGTATTTTGCACATCCTGACCAGCCAAGGTGTTTTCCCATACTGAATCCAAAAGGATAGCAGGATGCTCACTCTGATGTTATTAAAAGCATAGACATTATTACTATACACTAAATAACTATGCAGCTGTATTTAAATATAGAAACTGTAAATAAGACACACATGCACATGTAAATCCATACAGCCACGCATACCACACACCAGCCCAGCTAACACACAAGCACCTCTTTCACTTCTACAATCACAAGATGAATAAACAGCTCTGCACAAAGTGTAGCTCATTCACCACTAAAATCTGCTGTTCCTGCACCTAACACCAGGCTGCATGTTTTCCACAAGGGAATGTGTAAAAAGACCAAAAGTAACGTTAATGCTAAGAATAACATGCTGAGGAAGCTGATAATTTTTAAATGGGAGCTCAGACCAATAACCCCATGAACTGTAGCAACTGCACTCAGTTTTTAAGCAATCAGATCTAAGTCTGGCCTGGGAAAGTTCAGTCAGTGCATGAAAACAGACACCAAGTTAGGGTCACTGCACTTATGTATATATTTGGTCAAATAAAGTGGGGGAAAAAAGGCTTCTGCCTTGCTCCTTCAGACATCAGAAGATAATTTTTAACTGAAGCAGAACATTCACAACAGAGATACAAGGCAACCGTATGGCTGTCCTACAGCCACAAGCCAGCGAGAAAATGTTAATGCAATTTTGCTGGAAGGCAGAGGGATTTACAGTGCTCTTTGGAGACCACTTTTTTGGAAATATGAAGGTCACAGTTCGGTGTATTCAATGTCAGATTGCAAGTGAGGAGTGAAGTTGCTGAACCTCCAGTTGAAGATACAATTTAACCATTCCCATAACTTTGCCCAGATCAGGGTTGGCAAGACAACAACAATTGACATGAACAGAGCAAACGGGCACGTGGGAATGAAGGAAACCGGCCAGCACAGGACACCTTTAGGGTGTGGGGCTTTCCTTTGATTGAAGGAAAACCATGCTGGGCTGGCAGCAAGCCAGGAGGAGCAGCAGCCAGAGGCTGTACTAACCATTGCAGGAGGCACTGCAGATGAGAGAGGGGGTGATGCACATCTCTCCACAAGGCTTTCCTGCCACCAGCTTGCCCCAAGCCCTGCAGAATGGGGCATTTCTTCCCAGGCCCACCAGAAGGAATTACAGCTTCCTAAGTGACCATCAGCACATCCAGAACTGGGACAACAGCTACACAGGGCTGATGTTTTCCCACTGTTGGAAATCTCTACAGACAGGCAGTGTCACTGGAATGCTACTAAAGAGTGGAGTGGGTGAGGAAGATGAATTTCGACAAAAGAGTTTGCCCATTCAAGGGAATTTATTACTTTAAATTAGGCATTACCCTTTCCCTCCACCTCTTATTCAGAAAGGGAGATTCTCCAAAGAGCTCAGTGACACTAGAAACAGGAGCTCCAACAAGCATGGAGAAGTAGGGAGCTCTGCCAAGAGAGCAGGATGTGTGTGAGCATTGCAGACAGACAGTATGTGCACACATTGTGAGCCAGGATGGACAGCACGGGCAAGGAGAGCTGAGTCATGCAGCAGCTCTTCCTTAGAAGTTGACACTTTACTCAGCTTTTCCTGTTTGTTTCAATTTGGTTAAACAACAAAACAAACAATGAACAACAAACAACGGAACAAAAACCTCACAAGGACCAAATTATTCTAGGATTTCCAGAATCTTCTAGATCCAAAACCACCACAGCTCATTTAGGCCACTCCCATGCTTGGGTACATGGGACACTAGAAATTAAATTTATTTTAAAGTCAACAAGTTTTGGGGGAGGGTGTGTGTGCATTTAAAGACAACAAAGACACCAAAGGCTGAACTTGAAAGGTTTGGGCTCTCTCAGGGCAGGGTCTGAGCCCCTGTCAGTGCTCCCAGGGAAGTGCCAGCAGTATGCCTGGGGCTTCAACACAACTCCAAGCTCACCCTTGAAAAGAGCTCACTCCTTGAAAGCAAGCTTTCTCTCATTTCACTGAAGCAGTTATATTTATCAGGTATCATGATATTTGCCAACTAAATTAGAATTTCTCTTACTTTTCTTGGCCCTCTCCAAATACCAGCTGCATACCTCTCATCCCGAGTCAAGGCAGAGAGTCCTTTACAAGAGGGCTTCAGGCTGAAGGAGCAAACTTCCTTGTAAACTCAAATCCACCACTACAGCACAGCTCTGGTCACTTTGAATTCTTCCACACCAGAATTCAAACACAAATTCAAAAAGCCAGATGTACAGCTGACATTCCAAAACACTGATGGTGGGATAAGACAGCTCCATCAACAATGGCACCAACATTCCCCTAAATTCCCCCACTCATCCCAATTAGTACAACAAAGTCATCAAAAATCACGACTTAACATTCCTCAAAATTCGCAAACTCCCTAGAAAAGAATTTCCAAGAAATCACGTACTTACGTATTTTGTTGAGTCATGGCACAACAGCTCCTGGGGCTCACAGCTCACAGAGCAGGTTTCAGAACAACCTGACCTTCCTCTCACCCAAACCTCCCCAGGACAGCTGGGTCTCTGCAAGTCATTTTGAAGCACAAGTATTTCTGCCTGGACTTAATCAGGCTCATTAAGAGAACTGAAAACAAATTAATTCAATGAGATTGGGTTCTGTTGGAAAATCATAGTCCCTGAGAATTGTCCATTTCATTAAATGATGGGCTATTTGCATCATAAAAGCTAACTATACTAAGAAGTTGTGGGATAAAAAAAAAAATTATTTTTTTTTTATGTTGGCTGCAGTATGAGAGGAAGGGGAAGTTGCATACAACAGTATTTAATATTTTTTTTCACTTTTCTCCCTGCAGTCAAGGCAGCATGCTGCAGTTTCTAACTCACAAGATGCTGTCCTTTGCTTCTGTAATGCTGGCACAGTAATGACATATTTTCCTATGTTATTGTAATCCTAACCCACTGATTTTCACCCTTCCTTTTTTCCTTTTCTACAACTAATTCTGGAATTACAGAAAGTGCATTTCCTATAATTTCAAGAAAACTTTTCCAAAGCAGTTAGCATTTGCTTTTCCATCTGGATAGCACTATCTTCTTGATCTCCTTGAATTCCACACAGCTTTAGCAATTGCTCTTTCCAAGGAGCTTTCAGAGCTGAAAGGTGACAACATTCCATGTTACAAAGTGCTTTTGGAAGTGCTCAGGGCCAGGTCGAACGGGGCTCTGAGCAACTTGGTCTAGTGGAAGCTCTCCCTGCCCCTGGAGGTAGAACTATGACCTTTAAGGACCCTTTCAATCCAAACCGGTCTGTGACTCTGTAATTCCATAACATGTTTCTGTATTCTGAAAAGTTTTGGTAACACGCATTTTAAGAAAGAATTCTGTAAATCTCATCTAAACTACCCCTCTCCACAGCTATTAACAGTGAAACCATGTCTTAATTATTACATTTTATTTGTTCCTACCAACATAACAGCATCTATTCTTTATGAAACTACAAGGGACTGCTCCCCAAATCAGAATTTTAGTATCTCCTAATGCACCTATATACCACTGTACATTCATTATATATATATGTAGTTTGTGGTACTCCAGTTGCCTCTTTGACAGCTGGTATTTACCAGTGGTTTGAATGAACCCCTTTCCAAATCTCTCACCATTGTTCTTGCAACAATGGGTTGTACTCACCAGTCAGGCTGCATTTCTGAAACTGCTTTAAGAATTAGGATTTCTTCCACCAAGTCCTACTAACTCCTCAGGTGCTGAACTTTTGGGACACACTTGTTTCAGTCATAAAAACCCGATTCACAGTTGTCCCTGACTGTGTGCTCATATCTACTGCGGGATGGGAAATCAGAGAAACTTTTTAATGAGCTGCTGTCACCTTCTTCTATAGAGCTGGAGATTTCAGGTGAATCGTCCCTTTCACTTTCTGTGATTGTTCATTTGAGAAAGTCAAAGAGCTGAGTTATTGGAGATATTCCCTGTGCTTTGTTCAGTCATCATAAAACATCTAATGCAAGTGAGACAACCCTTAAACAACAGCCTCACATTTTGGCTTGCCTCGTATTTGCAGATGGAGATAGACCCCCTAAAAAGAGATGTTTACTACTTGCTTTGCAACGCTCTTGTAGTGAACAGTTTACTCACAACTTTTGTGTTATGAATTCTAAATTCCATCTTGATTTTTATTTTAAGATGCAGGTTACCATAAGAAATATTTTGAGTAAACAGGAGAGGTCATGGCTTGGTGTTTACATTGACCAAAGCTGTGTACCATTTTCCAAGGACTCAGCTTTTCCAAGCTTCTGGGCTGCTCCTTCCTCCACATCATTTCCCCAGTCTCCCTATCTGCACATGCCCAAATGCTGAAGAGCAAAACTGAAGGAAAATGTTGAGGTTCAGCTCCTGAAAGCTCAACACAGCTCACTGCACGAGGCTCTGCCTCCCCCTGTGCTGTGGATATCATTTGATAAATCCTGGGATTTCGAGTGCATGTGAAGAAACAGCCCCACAGAACATAATTTAGGCTGTGGTTTCACAGGCATTTCAAGTCAATACGAAGTTGCCCTGATGGTGAAAGCAGAGTTCTGAGCCTCACGTAACTCACACACTCCTCCCCTCCATCCCACTTTTGTTCCACAGCCACAAGGAGATGGGATGAGTCCAGATCAGAGCAGAAAACAAATTCCTGTCTTTTTAGAGCTAGAGCTCATTTGGATTGGCAAATCACTGCATTCCTCATCTAATCTGACCTTTAGAAAAAGTATTTGTTAACTCTGAATTCATCTCCTAAGATTTATATTGTGCTGTTCAGCACTCTTAACACAGCAGCAGAGCCAGCACTCTGGCTGGAACCCTCCCTGTCTGTGCTGCTGTGCCACTTCTGCAACAGAGCCAAGTGGCATCCAGAGCAATTTGCCCTCATCCAGGTGCAGGAGCAGGACAGGCACAAACTGACCCAGGGCTCTGCTGCCCCAGAAGGAGATATCTGGGTGTTCCCTGTGGCTGATGCCCACCCTTCCCACGACACTGCTGGGCAGCAGCGAGGCCTCAGCCCAGCTCATGGACATTCCCAGGGCAGGCAGCTGGCAAGAAGAGTCCTCTTCTTCCTTCCCCATGCTCCCTCAGCCACGGGAAGAGTAAACCACTGCTCAAAGGTATCAGCAGGAGTACAGACTCTACCAAGAAGAGGAAGCCCAATTTCAGATTTGATGGTATCTAGGAGGTTCAGAACTGTACCTGTATGCCCCAGCCAGGCAGAGCTCTGAGATCACTGCAGGGGACAGAGACACCTGCCATCCCCACCAGCAAAGCCAGAATTTTAAAGCAGTGAAAAATTAAGGTGGAAAATGTTCATCCACAGAAGACTCAGAAGGTTCACACATATATGTGAACACAAGAAAACCTTAATAATGACAAAAGCCAGCTGTTTGTGCTCCTCTATAATGTGGCTTTCACAATGCTATTCAGCTCCTTCTGCGTACAGTACAGAGAATCCTTTCCCAACATTTAGGTGCAGTTGAAGGCTAATCAAGATCTCATAAGTTACCAGGCCTCTTACAGTTATTGAATTTCCTTCCATTTCTTATCTTGAGTAGCTATTACGACTGCAGGTATTCAAGTGAATGTCATTCAGGAAAGATAAGGTAATAATCCATTGATATAGGACCCTCGTATTTAGATTTCAGCATATCCAGCCCTCTGTTTATGTTATTAACCATGGTAGAAAAAAGGTGGTTTGAATTACCCTGTATTTCCTTCTCAGATGGTGTACAGAATAGAAATTACTCAGCAGATGTCATCTATCCCTCTTCAGCAACAGAGAGGAGATTTGTCAGGGTAATTTTCCCTGGTTTCCTCAGGAATGCAAATTTTGCAGGGTTCACCCCAAAATGTCTCCATTAACACATCCATTACAGCCCTTTGAAAGGAGAGATGAAATGACTCATATGTGTTTAACTAAGCTTTGAAATAAAAAAATTCTTTTTAGAGACAAGGCCCTCTAGACCTTAAGGGAGGAATCTCATTCCTCCACTCTCCTCTCCAATATTAAATTAATTTTAATAAAGGAATTAGACCTATAAACCACTGCTGTTTAGTACATATGATGCAAAACTTACACAACCTGCTAAATCCATGCCAGGTGATAACAAGTGTTTCCTTTAACACTGTGAACTTCTCAGAAGATGCTGTGCCTTGCCATACAACCATTATTTGATTTCCAGTAAACCAAACTATTCAGGGATACGGTCATGTTAATTAAACTCTATGTTGAAATGAGCCTTCCCTTAAACGTTGGTGTGTGTTCAAATGGCACGAGAAGCACCCAAGGTTTGTGTGAGTGATTTAAAATCCCCAACATAAAAACAGTTCTAACATGGGCACACCAAGAATTTCCCGAAGAACTGTGAGGAAACAATGTTTCTTCAAACAAAACAAATCTACTCAGGCAGGATAAGCCAACCTAGCAGTTGGTGGGGAGACACCGTGTCCTGCATCCCATCACTCCTGCCTCTCTCCAGGATGTGTGGCTCTTCCTCCTCCTCGTCCCTTGCACCAACTCTGAAAATCATCAGACTCCTGACTGACCCAGTTCAACTCTACTCCAGGAGAAAACACCAATTTTCCTACTGCCCAGTTAATAAAATGCATCAACACCCACGCAAACGTGGCAAGCACCAGAGCTGCCCACAGGGGGTGAGGGGACCTTTTGGTGGCAGTGCACAGAGCACCCACCCTGGGCCATGTGGTGTGAGCAGGATGTCAGGATGCTCTCCCAGAGCAACCTGAGCTGGCTCAGGGAATGGGTCAAAAACGGCCTGGGAGGAACAGAGTGGAGAAACTGCACCTTGAGTAAGCAACTTTCATCCCAACCCTTCACCTACTTCTTCAGCAGATGAGCACTCAGGTCCCATGGTGTGGTCATTCAGGATATTCCTGCCCCTCTCTGGACTGGAACCAACCAGCTGTACAGTTGGCAAAAGGGAAGAGGTAATTGTATTTCAGATCCAATAAGACAAGAAGCCCAGTATCTTCACCTTAAAACTCTGAGGATCTGAGTTTAAGCTGAAGGGTCAGAAAATTAAGTTTCAGTTTCCAGACTTAATTTGCTGCCAAGGTCTGTAGGCTCAGCAGGGAAAACCTGCAATGTCCTATCTCACTGATGACAGAGCACCACTGCCTGAGGCTCCTTCAAATAATATTCACACTCAAGGTCAGCAAGAAGAGACAGACCACACAATTAAAAATATATAGTGGAAGTCCTTTAGCTTTAATGCTATAGTAGCAAAAGGAAAAAAATAAAAGCATGTTTTGGTCATAAACATAACTAAAATCTCAAGCCTTTGGAAATGAGGTTGTCAAATGCACCCTTTCTTTGAAATAATCAAAGTTGCACACCTAATGATGGGATGGGGTGGGGGCAGTAAATGGAAGGAGGACAATAACTTCCTTTTCAAAGTAATGTAGAGTTGCACTGGACACTTAAATGATGCTCTGGAAAAGGGTTCACCCCTCACCTGTGTATTTAACCCCTGGTTCACTGCATTCTGCATTCAGCAGCACAGCAGAGAGGAGCCAGTGGCCACCAGCTCCTCCCGTGGCCACCTGCCCTTGCCCACGAGTGACACAGACCCTGCTGCAGCTCCAGGCTCTACACCTGGAGTGAAGGTAGCCATGGGCATAGAGCAGAACCAGCCCATGCTTGAACCAGGATGCATGCAGTGAGGAGCACATCCCTCTGCTCCATGGCACTCTGCTGGGAGTGTGTTTGGTGGTGTGCAATCCCTCCAGTGAACAGCAGTCACAGCACACCACTGGACCCGACACAGGCAAGCTGAGAAAACCCAAACAAATAAAAAGGCCCCAAGAAGCTGAGAGGATTAGGTGGCAGAAATCAAAATTACTAATTCAATACATTTGAAAATCTCCTAATGATCATACCAAACCATTTTAAATCAATCCCTATTTCGAGACCTATACCATTACATCCATTTCTACCAATTAAAGACTTTGATACAATTTCTTTCAGACTATAAACTAAAACAAGCATGCAAGCCTCAGTCCTAACCAATGATTAGTAAAGTCCCCATTTTCCACATCTTTAAAGTAATTTTTAAGTGCTACAGCTATTAAGAGATATATCACAACTCTGATGGGCAATAGCAGAAACCTTAGAGTTCCTTCTTGACACAAAGCTCTTGGGAAAAAAAAAAAACAGTTTATTTTTTACACAGTATTTATCGATTTATTGCAATGTATCAGAAAGTTCTGAATGGCCTGACCAGCTTTACACGCTTTGCTGAATTTTGAAATGAAAGCAAGAGAACATTTGCTTAAGTCAACAACATAAGTCACCAGTTTAAAGGTTAACACTTGATTGTGCAGCACAAGAAACAGACGCTTTATCTTCCCTGTTCAAGGACTCCTGGATTTCTGAAGAACGGAACACGAACACTGCAACGGGCCAGGTTGCAGCACTTTGGAGATACAAACAGAGCAGGGTGCAGCACAGAGGCCTCAGTGTCACTCGGGCAGAGAGCAGCTCGGGCCCAGCTGTCCCCACACACACTGGCATGCCAGCAGCCAGCTGGGAGACACCGCTGGGCCATCACCCATCCTGTCCTGGCAGAGACTTTTTAACATACAGAACACTGGCACTGACACCAGCAGGGTTGTGATTCATGTGGGGCAGCTGCTGTAAAGCTTCCAGAGCTCCTCTTCCAGCCAGGGGACACCGAAGCCAAGCCCAGCACCATCACCAAGATCCTGTTCAACCAACAGAAAACTACAGGGAAGATGGAAGTACTGCACTGAGGCGAGTACAGCTGTCCCAGATAAGGGAAACAGAAATAAATAAGGTCCTTATCTACTGTGGCAAGAAAAAGGCTGGCTCAGGGGAATGGGTGGGTGAGTGAGAGAAGCAAAAAACTGTACCTAGAGAAGAAAGAAAATCTGAAATTAAATGAGGCATGCACTTCTAATTAATGCAGTTTTAGTGTGAAAATTAATCTCAAAATCCCAAAAGTGAGTTAAGGCATCAGCTTAGACACCGGTCAAACCAACAGCCACTCTGTTCCTCCAAAACACTGGCATGGGCCTGCTCCTTGCAGCCAAAGGGATGTACCAGGGATGCCTGGGGAAGGAGGCATCAAAGCTCAGTGCCACTGTGCAGACAGTGACAAAAAGAAGTTTCATCAGAAATTAGTCTGGGAATCAAAGGGAGCAGTTCTGAGCCAAAATGTCAGACCAGATCCATTTTTAAAAAAAAGGTGATTGCTGTGTTGTCATACATCGCTTATGTTTGTTTTAATTTTAAACTAAGTGTCACTCCAAGGTTTGTTACACAAACATATGGCACCGGTATTACATTCTATCTTGTATTTATAGAAAGTGCTGTGGCAGCCCAGGCAGCACAGAGATGCCATAATGTTAACATTAGTAGTATGACAAAAGAACAAAAAACAAGCTGGTAGAAACCATGACTTAAAAGTTTAAGGGACTGACTGGAACAGGGTGCCAAACTGTGGAGATATTAGCTAAAATTCTTCCAGTATTAATGCTCACACAGTCCCCAGGCTGCCAAGTATTTAGTTATATAAATACAGCCTCGAAAAGGTAATTTGTTTAAAACCCAAGCCCTGAAAACTGATTAGCACATTTAATGCTAGCCCGATTAACACAGTTATGCCCTCAGCTGGGTGATGGGAGCATTGAGGCAGAAGTCCGCATTCCTGTGAGTGAAGAGGAACAAAGCTTTTGGGACAAAGGGTAAACCTTAATTATGCCTTTTTATTACCCAAACTGCCATTTCCTCCTTACCCCAAACAAGGCAGGCAGACTAATGGCACATTCACATGGCCCCATAAGTGATGTGATTGATAAATGCCACTACTAAATTTTTTCCCGCTCCAGCTGTTCCACTAGAAGCAGCAGAGAGTTGATTCTCTTAAAAAAATTTTGAGAGGAAAAAGAAAAAAAAAAAAAAAAAAGAAATAAAAAAGCAGGGTACAGTACAGCGCTGACATTCCCGAACCTTCTGGAAGCGTTTATTAACATTGGCCAGCGACCAGCGAGGGCTGCAGGAGCGGCCTGGAGTGGCAGTGTAAACTGGTTAATCTGTAGCTAGACATATCTGTGATTGGGGGGGTGGTGGTGTTTAGCAAGAAATACTCCTGCCTGGCAGCCAGGGCTTCAGCACTTGGAAGGGTGACTGGGGTTGTCGGTTTCTTTGTTTTTGTTTTGGTTTGGTTTTTTTTTTTCCAAAAAAATTTTATTGGGAGAACTACAAAACATTTACAGTACAAAGTTTACAGTCTCACATAATCTGTAGTGAACTGACTCCCGAAAAATATATTACAACTCAAGTTGACTTATCCTTTAGTTACATTCAAAACATACTTCTGTTAAAGTAGTCCAAAAGAGTACATAGTGCTCAATCTGTACCTATGTACAAACAAAACTAAGCTACTGCTCATTCATCCACCGTCCAGGAAACTTTTGGAAAACTCCCAACTTTCTACATTAGGAAAAAAAAAAATTACAGGTTTTGGAATTCAATAAACAAGATATGTTCCTGTATTATAGAAAGTTTCAGATCCAAAGATGGCCTCTGTTCTTATAAAATAGAGTGGCGAAATTTTGCTGTACTTAAAACCCATCCCTACATTCAAATTATCTCAAGCATTAGGAAAAATACTTATTTGGTTGAGAGATATTTAAGGCAAGCATGGACCCTCAAGAAGGCACTGTGAGACATAATACTGGGACCCCCAATTATTGCTACATACTTTGAGACTATATCACAGTGTGATTCGTGGAGTTAGGCAACAAAAATACTTTTTGGTTATTTATAACAAGTCTGAATTAGATTTGCCACTTTGAAGTCTGATTGCTAAGTGAGTCTTTTTTTCTCTCGTTTTTCAACTCGGACGGGCTACAACCATTTACATTCTAAAAAAAACCCATAGAAATTCCGCAAACTACCTCCACAGCATCGAGACCGATTTCTATAAAGAAACCATGCAATCTTTTAGATTTACGTAAACAAAGAAAGAAATTAATGAAATAAATATTACATACCATCTCTTAAATTAAGAATTTTACTCATTTACAATAAAATAACCAAGTGAAGTTACAAAAAGGCATATATTACTGTGAAAAGAACACACTCCACATTTTGCCGATTAATAATGAAAATCATAATTTAAACATAATAAAAGAATATATATCTATTGCTTTCATCATACCCGATAAATACAGTATGAACAAATTACCAATGTATACTTTTCACAAGATAATAAATAAGTTAAATAGTTTCATATTGAGTTGTGTGCAGTGACTCAATTCATGCAATCAACTCAAACAGCTAAAAAAAATTTTTAAAAAAATCAGCAGTTATTCTCCAACAATTACAAACTAACCTCAGTTGAGTGCTTCCAAATAAAGCAACAACAAAAAATTGTTCTAAGCCAAACATCCACTAAGTGGTGGCAATGGAACCAATATTAAACTTTGGAATGAAGGTTTTAGCATTTGTTATAATAATAATATATAGATATATATAAAAAAGAAGGTTGTTATCAAGGCATATTCTTGGCAGGATGTTGGATTTTTCTTTTTTTTTTTTCCTAAAAAAAAAAGCTTATAAGTTTAGTATGTTCTGTGTTTTTATTTGAACTGGATTGAAAGACAAACTAGTTTGTAACTTTTTTTCTGTGTGTCTGCAGGATTGGAGGAGCTGGGCTGGTGAACCGTCGCTCTCCGGATTGTTTGTTGCTTTCTGGTGCTGTCTTTTCTAACGCTGTTTTTTATATTTTTTTTTTGAACACAGATGGAATGGCTGCTGCTGGTGCGTATCATAACTTGTCTCCAAAGAACGATAACAACAACAAAAAAACCCCGAAACAAAAATCCCCTTCTTCCAAGGTCTCTCTATAAAAATAGGTTTGTTCAGTTCGTGTCATTTGCCCTTTTGCAAAATGCTTTGTTTCTCGTTTTGTTCAGCTCTCGGTGTATAGATAGATAGATATATAAAAAAAAACAAAACCAAAAATAGAGAGGAAGGAGAGGTTTCGCTTTCTTCGCTCGGTAACTTACTTGCAGGGCCGCCGCGGGGCCCCCCCGGCCGCCGCCCCGTGCTCCCTCAGTCGTCGGAGATGGAGAGGCGGCTGAAGATGGGCAGGCGGCGGCCCGAGTCCAGGCTGGGCGACTCGGAGCCGCTGAGGGAGCCGGAGCTGAGGGAGCCGCTCAGGTAACTCTCCCGGTCGGAGAGCGAGTCCGGCGGGCTGGGCGGCGCGTCGAAGACGGGCGACTCGGAGAGGCGGCGGAGGGGCTGGAAGCTGAAGGGCGGCGAGGCGGGGGGCGGCGGGCAGGCCCCGCCGGGCGGCGGCGGCGGCTGCTGCTGGCAGCGGTAATAGGCGGCGGCGGCCGCGGCCGCGGCGGCGGCAGCGGCGAAGTTCTGGGTGTGGAGGGCGAGGGGGGCGATGAGGCTGCCCAGCTCCTGCCCCGAGAAGGCGAAAGCGTTGTTGGCGCAGGGCGGCGAGAGCAGCTCCTCGCAGTAGGAGGCGGAGGCGGGCGGCGGCGGCGTGCGCGAACCGCCGGGGCTCTCCAGCAGGGCGGCGTCCAGGCGGCCCCCGGGCGGCGGCGGCGGCGGGGCGGTGCCGTGGGGGTGCGGGGGGTGATGGTGATGGTGGTGGGCGGAGAAGCCGGAGAAGCTCAGGCTGTGGTGAAGCTTGGGCCGCTCGCCGCCGCGCGGGTGCCCGAAGCCGCCGCCGCCCAGCGGGTGGTCGCGGGGGGCGAAGGCGCGGAGGTCGCCGGTGCTGCCGGCGGGGTGCGGGGCCGCGTGGTGCGGGTGGTGGTGCGGCCCGGCCGCGGCGGCGGGCGGGGGGGCGGCCGTGCCCCCGCCGGGCGCCGGGCGGCGCTCGTCGGCGTTGTGGATGAAGTGGCAGCGCGGGCCGTAGGGGCAGAAGCCGATGGTGTGGAAGGTGCGGCAGAGCTCCGTCTTGTACTTGGGGTGGCGGGTGAGGCTGCGCAGCTCGTGGAAGCCGTGGGCGAACTGGCACTTCTCGCCGTACTTGCAGGCACCGCTCTCCTCGAAGGGGCGGCACAGCTCCGTCTTGTAGCGCGTCGAGTTGATGGGGGCCCCGCCGCCGCCGCCGGAGCCGCTCCCCTTGCCGGCCGCCTGCTGCTGCTGCTGAAGCTGCTGCATGAGGTGCTGGCTACGCTCGCCGTTCTCGCTGAAGGAGCGGTCTCGGAACTTGTTCTCCTTGTTGAGCAAGGCCGTGGGGCTGCTGCTGCCTCCGCCTCCGCCGGAGCCCGTCTCCTTCAGATTGCCGAACGAGGAGGAGGAGGAGGACGATGACGAGGAGGAGGATGTGGAAGAAGAGCTGGAGCCGGTAGGGCTGGGGAACTTGGAGCCGCCGGCCAGCGCCGTCAGGTTGCTGGTCGAGTGCCGCCGCAGGAAGCCCGGCGCGAAGCTGGAGCTGGGAGGGGTCACCGGGGTCCCCACGGCTTTCTTGTCCAGCATGCTGCTGAGGTTGGTCAGGGACTTCTCCGTCTGCCGGGGCGGGGAGAGGGGAGGGGGTGGGGGAGACAGCGGGAGAAAGAGAGGGTGTTGCGGGTGACCGCCTGCCCACGGCCACGGCTCCCCACGCAGCACCGCCGCGGGAGTCCAGGCGGGGGTCGCGCCGCCCGACCTCCGCGCAAAGCGGGTCTGCCGGCAGCGCCGGCGGGCAGGACAGCGCCGGGGAGAAGCCCCCGCGCCGGCTCTGCTGCATTTGCAACTTTTTTCAAAAGTTCCTCCTGGCAGCGCAACACGCGGGCAGGGGCTGCAGGGCGGCCCGGCTCCCCCGCGGCTGCAGGACCAGCCCGCCCCGAACGCGGCTGCAGGGAGACCACGGGGCGGTATTCCGGGGCTCGCAGCCTTGCGTCAGCCGCTGTCCCCGGCCGGCTGTC
>VZSR01001479.1:12646412-12674991 GCA_013398615.1 Brachypodius melanocephalos
AGGCAGCGGCCGGTCCCTGCGGCGGAGCTCCCTCCCGGGACGGAGCCGGCCGCCGGCCAAGGCCGGCCGGGAGCCGCCGTGCAAAACACCCCCGCCCCCCCTGCGCCGATAAGGCCGCGCAAACACGACGTGGGAACGGCGGCGGCGGCTCCTTTGCACCCCCGTCCCCTCCCGCGTTTGCTCGGCCCCGGGACAAATGGGAAAGAGAACAGAGACGTGTAAAGTTTTATGGCTATTAAAGCCAGCAGAGACGTTTGATCCCCTTTAGCTTCCGAGCCGGGATGGCAATCCCGCGCACTCCATGAGAGCAGACCCAACCACGTCAGCAGGAGCGCGGCGCTGTGCAAACACATTCGCAAAGGGAAGAAACCTCGAGCTGGGGGCGGGGGTGTCACTAGAGCCCCTCGCTGCCCAGCGGCTCAGGCGCCCCTTTGCTTCCTCCCCTCGTCCTCCACCTCCTCCGCCGCTGCGGGAGGGGGGCTGCAGGAGGGACCAACCCGGACCCCGCCACCGCCCGTGAGCCGTCACCCACGGCCGGACGAGCCCGGAAACGGGGATCGAAACCTCTCGGGAAAGACGAGGAGCTGGGCGGTGGAAAGCCCAAACCTCGCTCCCTCCCGTGTCCCGGCAGTCTCCTGGGGCCCGTCCCCCGCTCGGCGAGCTCTGCTGGACTCGGCTCCTGGCCCCGTTCCCGGCCCCTCCCGCTGCCCGCGCGGCTGGCGGGGACGTGCCGCCCCCCAGCGGCAGCCGCCTCCTCCGCCCAACGGTGCCGGGACACATCCCATGTTCCTGCTCCTTCCCCTCCTCCCACCCTGCCGGGGGGCGACAGCTCCCGTCCCGGCGACAGGCGCTGCCCCGCACACGGGGAGCCGCCGGAGCGCGGGGCTGCAGCCATAGCGTGCATCACTTCCCATAACCTTCTCCGCGGCCGGTCGGAGTCGGCTCCGCACTGACCCGAGTTCAAACTCTTCCTCCTCCCACACAACTCTGCGAGGGAGACATCACCTCGGAGCTGATCCTGCCCGCCAGCCAACCCAGGGAAGAGTTTACTGTGACAGTCACGCACGGATCAATGTGTCAACGCCATTGGGAGGAATACTTTGATAAACTGACTTTGATCAAACACACGGCCGATAAGAGCTCTGGCATCAGGTTTTGCTCTCTCCTGCAATCGCTGCTCCGGGTCTAAAGGTTCTTCATTGAGTAGTTACACAGTAACCCATCATCAGCACCGTGTGGTGAAATGTATGTGCTCTGATATAATTCTTATTTGCTCTCTTATAAACTCAAGCGGGATGACAGAGGTTCCAGTTGCATCTTAAAACCACAATAAGGAAGACCGAGTTTTCGAGCTGTTTGGTAACTGATTAACCAAGTCCTCAAGGCTTCACCAAGTTTTACCGTCACTGTGGGTCTATTACTGTGCTGTCACCTGACTGCATTTATCGATTTGCCAGTATCAAATATATATGCATATGCGTTTTAAATTCTATCCAATTAAAAAAGCCAGTGTTACTAAATAGTCTTATGCTACCCACTGACATAAGCAAGATCTCAGAACTTTACAGTTCTGATTTTGACACATACGAAGTTCTTTTTGTCTTCTACTACAGAAGCTGTTGCCACACTAGTTCAGAAATGATGGAAAGATGTGGCAAAATCAGCAGCTGTTAATTAATTGTACCTTGTTGAGTATTTTTAAGAGTTGCTTCCAGATACAATCTGGGCTATTCTTTCCCCAGGAGCTCAAACCAGATGCATACAAATTAATTTTTATCCTACTCACAGCATGGCTCGTTAAGTTGGATAGCGGGCATTCTGTGAAACATCATTTCAGATTCCAACATTTCTTTTGCCTATTGAAGCCTCAAGTTTCACCATAAATTACTTCTTATATAAATAACCCTGATCCTGGAAACTTAAGAATAAAAGTTTAGTATTTGCTCTAAGTTCCGTTTGTTGGGATTTTTTTCAAGTGGTGGCTTTGTGCAGTGTTCAGATTTTCACTGGACACAACTCGGCAGCTCAGCTCTATTTACAGCAGAGTCTGTTTAAACTCAAGACAGCAGCGCTCGGCTATGGGGCACCGCAGCGCCCAGCACTGCGAGCAGCGCCGGCCCCAGCCTTACCCTGCCCCTGCTGAGCCCGATCCCGTCCCGGCCCATCCCGATCCCGATCCGGGCGCGGGCGCGGGCCCGGCCCGTGCGCGGCGGTGCTGTGGCGCCACCTGGCGGCCGCGCAGCGCACCAGGCCGAGCCGCTGTTGCGGAGCCGGCCGCGGGACAAGCGCTCGGGCATTACCGAGGCGTCACCGAGATTTCGGGCTAAACTGCGCTCAGACGCCGTCAAGTGAAGAGGCTGAAAGCAACCTGGCGTTCATTAGACATGTTCTAATTCCAAGGACACCGAAATCACGGCGTACAGGGCTGCATATCCGTGTCGTGTGGGCCCAGCCACACCACAGCCACACGTCCAGTCACAGCCTCGGCCATGGGAAGGTAACACGACCTTTTGACATCAGTATTTATTTTTGATGTCTCATTTCTATATCGAAACCCAATTCCAGTTTGTAGAAAAAACCCCATTCAATGCACAACAAGCTTTTTTGTGTTTTAGACACAGCAAGATCCTGGAGCACTCAGAACAGTTCCTAGAGCTGCCCCACGTGGTGAGAGCGTCTCCCAAACGCGAGGGCTGCAGCATAGAAACACCTCTGGTACCCTTCCGAGGGGCCTCACACTCCTCAGGACCTCCCTCACTTTCCAGGCCTGCTTGCATAGCAAGGTGTTTAAAATACAGATTTCATTTGCAATGGAACAGCGGCTTTGCTTTGAACATAAGTCTTCATTTTAGAGTCATTTAATGAAAGTAGGTATTTGATTTAAAGGAGAAAAGAGGCATGCAGAAATCTAACTAATGCTGTTTCCATGTACAAAACAAGGTTACTACCAAAGTGAAAATCCTTGTCTTCCTCCAGAGGAAAATGCAGTAAAATTTAAAATACACTCTAAAAATTGCCATAAACAAAGAAGTCATGGTTTGTTTTTCTATTAGAAACACTTAAAGATTTTTTTAATATAAGAGCATATTAATTTAATTATTAACATGCACATCTTGAAAGGGTACAAAACAACCCACAACTTTTTCTTGGTATTAAGATACAGGAGGTAAAAATGTGGGACAAAACAAAAGACCTACAGGTGGCCTGCACCTGGATGAATGGAAAATATTAGGTTTAGCTGCTTTACTTCCTACAGTAGCTGTAATAAACAATGCTCAGCTGAATGAAATTAGCAAATGCATTTAAAAGGAAAAGTCTCCCACTGCATGTCCCATACAAAAAAAATCAATGGACTATTAATCAATACAAAAAAAAAATATAGTTCTAGCCTGAATACTGAAGGTACTGCAGGTTTCCTGAAGTCTTCACAGCAATCCCTGATTCCTTGAACATTGCTGGAATTCACTTTCCCTGCCCATCCAGTAGTGTGTGCAGATCCCTGAGGATGAAGTTTTAGTAATTTACTTTTCCAGATTTTCATTTTTGCAAGTGTCATCAGGCTTCAGCAAATTTAATATTTTAAGACAGACTGATATTGTCTCCTTCTGAATAGCCAATCTTGTGAATTCTGGAGTTCTAGAAAACTCTGGAATCAGAGGTAGAGCTCCAAGAAGGTGTTCAATGCGCTGGGCTTGGTCCAGGGCTATTCTTGATAGACGATTAAGTTCCCCATGATCTGGTGAGGTGAAATGAGTCACTGATAGAAGATGTAAAAGGTGCTTACTAAGTTGTCTCACATGAGTCAGCTTCTCTGCCCAGAAATTCACTTCCCCTTTATCAAACAGGGAATCATCTTCTTCCTTAACAAAAAGAAGACCAACAGTGATTAGAAAATGACTTCTGGTTTGATAATGAGGAAATCATAAGAGATATGAAAAAGGATATATATAGAAATGATGACAACAGAGGCTGTCATAGAACAGCCTTTTTATATTCAAAAACAAGGTGAACATTCATATGTCTTTTTTTGAAAGGTTTGGGAAAACACAGTAAAAAGGGTCCTACTTTGCCAAAGAAATGTTACCTTCAAAGATCAGGCAGTTATGGCACAAGTCTTGGGAAATAGTGGAAGCAAATAGTAGCCCTAATCCTTAACATGTGTTTACCTTCCCCTATGAAACAGTATTATATTTCACAAAGCAGTATAGTAATTTGCTATATCATGGAGCTATTTGACTGGATTAAATGAAAATTGTATCAGTTAGTGAAACATCAGAAATGCACACCTAAACTACAGGCTTAAGAAAAGATTAATGATGTATTTCATGGGTCATATTAATTGCCAACAAACTTCTCAAAGATGTAGCTGCTCCTGCTCTTTCCGGGTTACCTTCCAGCATTATTTTGACGTTTACATTCTTTTCAAGACAAAAAGAACACCGTGTATTATACAGTAATAGCTTTTACAGAACCACTGTGGCAAAGCTCATCTTTACAGGAACAATCTTGAACTCAATAACTGATGTAAGCAAGGCTGTTTCATGTGTTGTGCAGAACCAGTCACATGGATGATGGCATAAAGTTATCAACTATTTAAATGCCATCTCTGGGAAAGCCAGCATTGGTAGAAGACTGGTCTTGAATGCCCAGATGTGCCTGGCACTCCCAACAGCAGTTTAAATTCAAGGGAAGTCGTAATCTGAAATGTAATTACATTACAGCCTCAAAATGTTTTAGTCAACAATGCCTTGTGAAGTAACTCTTGATTCATTTCAATGTTTGGTTATTGATCTCTTTTAATTTTATGCTGGTATTACCAAGGAACAGACATAAAACTATTTTCATTCTAAATAATATCCATGTGAATTTTTTAAAAGACTGTAAATCAGTTACCACTGCAGTAGCAATCATCAGGTTTCATCAGATGAGACATTTCATTCTATTCCTACCACAAGACCACAGAACTATAGTGCTTCTAACATGTTACAGCAACTGCTTGTTAAAATTACCAGGGCAGAAGTCTCCCCATCTCTCTGCAGGTCGCTGTCTCCCAAAAGCCACTCCAGCAGGATTGGGACACCGGCATGGAGCTCCCCCCACCGCTGGAGCAGCTCACACACTATGCCAAAGGCTAAATCCAAGGCCATTGGAGCATTCACTATCCTAAATGTAAATTCTGTTGAGAGAAAATATGTGTAAGAATATAGAGGAAGACCACAAACATTTTCAAATAAAATCAGCACAAAAATGATTTCTTGAAAACAGATGCCGAACTTACACCAACACATGCAGAAGGATAAATTATACTGCAAATAAATTGGATGGATGTTTGTTTCTGTGCCACTTGGGGCCTTCTCTCAATTCCAGAGTAATACATGAAGCAACTGAAAATGCTGATGCTTATTTTTTTTTCTCCTGCCCATGTAGTGACATTTATTAATCTGGGTTTAAATATACAGCTATGTATGTTAGAAACATCTCCAGACAGTCCTGTCACTATTACATGGTGACTATTTTTGCCAAACAACAGCTATGCCTTAGATCTCATGTAACGTTATCACTGGAACTCAAAACCTACAACACATGATATGCTTTTAAAGGGCTGGGATATAAAATGAGTAATTATTTGGTTTATAATATCTTTATATATAATAAGATATACATATACACACACACGTAAGAGAGATCAGGCATGAAGACAGGCTTAGAAAAGATGTTTGAGGAGGGAAAGGCAGACACTGTTTATGACCTCATCACAGAGCTATATTTATACAGGTTTTGGCATCATGCCAGAGCTGTACACAAAACCATCGGCCACACCATATTTCTTCCCTGAATTTCCTCACTGCTCTCATTTAGGGAGATGCTGATTTAGCTTTCTGAGTCCTAGGGCTCCCTTTGATAACAGAGTATACAAAAATGCCACAAGTCCTGTGTGTCCACAGGTAGGAGTTTCTTCACTTGTAACTTCAATGCAATTATTTTTTTTCTTTTTAAAAGGGGTGTGGGAAGAGGACTGGTAGAGGAGATAGAGTGGACAAGCCTCTTTAAAATCCCTATTACTGTAAAGAGTTTTGGCAAAATCAATCCATGTCCATAGTCACCAGCAAACTGAAAAATGTTCACTGAATGGTCTCAGTAGTGGTACACAAGGACTTGCCATTCTTGAAAGCCGTCATTTGGGAGCAGACAACACAGCAGTCAGAATTATTTGGTGAAAACCCATACAGATATGGAATGCACACCTTACTTTTTGTGTGTGACTGTATTTAAGCATTTCTCCTGAAAGAAAACAACCATCTACATGGAAGAGGCATGTCAATGCAGCCAAGACTTCTCCCTGAGGGGAGAGCTAGAGCATGGATCCCTGTGCTGTAACCCAGCCCGAGGCCTCAGGCCAGCTGCAGGTTTTCTGGGGTACATTGGCACAGCAGAGAAACTCACATTAAAACACCAGGATTAGGCAAATACACATGCCAAGGAGTAAGGAAACATCTAAGGGCATAACAGACCGACGGGAAGATGAGTACACGCACTTCACAGACCAGGCAATGTACTGAGGACATTGGGGAGAACAAATTAGTATTTGAGATGATGAGGACAAAGGACCATAATAAGGAAGGGAGGGAAGGAGAAGGAACAGATGGTCCCTTCTTTATCTTGGAGTGAGATGAGGGTAAATGGAAATCTCCTTGAACAAGTAACAGGAAGGCAGACAGTCAATCTCTTCATGACACTAATAATGTTACATACAGAGTTTGTCTCTACTAGACAGTAAAATCAAATGTTCAAATCTGTTTTCTTCATGTCAGGAATTGTCACATTATCAGGTCACTCTTGAGCTTTTTCTGTGAGGGAGTGTTTGAGAAGTGGTGTAGTGCAACATTTCTTTTTTTATTAGGTATTGGGGTTTTAAAGTATTGCTTTTGCTGACATTTCTTTCCAGGAATTTGTTGGGGTTTTTTGTTTATTTTTTGGGGGTTTTTTTTGTTTTGTTTTTTTGTTTTTTTGGGTTTTTTCCCTGGTGTGTGGTGTGTGTCTGTTTGCTTTTTCGTTTGTTTAAAAAAAAAACAAACCTTGCTTTCCCTGTTGCTGTGCCCCATTTGGTACCAATCTGATACCCTAAATAATGGACACAATGGTTGTCTTCTTTGTTTTGGTTTGCTTAGGCTCAGGTAGGAAACAGTTTCACTCAAGTGCCACAAGGACCTCAGAAATACTGGCAATCTTCAGAGCTGAAAGTACAGAGATTAAAATGGAGTGTGGTGTTCTGAGTCTGAAACAAACATCCTGGTTATGAATGCTTATATAAAACCAAATGTGGAACTTCCCATTGCTGAATTAGCTGTTGCTTTGGAGGACCAGTTACAGATAGGATTGCCAGTTCTGGGGCCTTTTTAACATTTCATATCCTTAAGTATAAATACATACAGTGATGCTCTCTTTGTGAATGAGAACACTAAACTGCTGAGAAATGCATCAAGAAATACATTGGGGCCTCTAATTGTGGTATTACGTGACCATGCTGAAAACTACCAAGAGGTAGCAAAACAAGTAATGCTGAGTTTCTGCTTAGACTAAACCTGCTTGCTAGCAGTTTCCCAACAGCATGACACAAAAGAAAACGCAGTTTTGTGGTCACAGAGTACAGCAGTCTCATAGAGAACCCTACAAGTTGCAACAAAGGAAATGCCAAGTCTTTTTTGTTGCTGTTTTCTTTTTCTTCAAACTAAAAAAGAGAAAAAAAATACAGGGAAAATATGCAAAGGATGTGTAGCACCCAGAAAAAACACGAAGATCCTGAAGACGCTGACCATCTTTCTGTGAACTGCACGTGCCATTTAACTGATCAACAAAACTTGTGTGTCAGTTCTGGTGTTGAGACCAGAGAAAAACAAAGCCACATCACTTTGATAACACTAAAACACAGGGTTCCAAAACCTGGGTAAGAGCCTGCCTACCTTGCAAGGGCTTTGTGTTAGAGAAGCTAGCACAGCAGCATCTTGGTACTTCAGGTGCTCACAGAGACTCAACAGCACACCAGTGTCTGGCAGATGAAGCACGTTCACTTCCACCCACTCATTCCATCCCACTCCTGCAGAGTATCAGGAATGCCTCCATGATTTCCAAAATGCTCCCTCAGCTCCTGTTACTTACAGAATACCCTAGTATTAAGTTTGATACCAGTATACACAAATTTGATGCTAGAATAGTTCAGGATTGGATTTGTGGACTGTCAATGCCACAAGGATAACGAAGAGACATTGCATATATCCAAAAGAAGTACAATAACTCTTCTAAGCTTGGAGTGTTGAATTAATGCAAATGGGTAACAACAAGCAAAGTTACATAGGTACCCATTATTTAACAGGTAAAAAAACACTTTCACTGGGGGAAAACGTTCTCTTGCTTTGATGACTCCCAGCTCTAAGAGTAACCGCCAGGGATGCTGTAAGCATGCATAGAATCTTTGAATATACCCACAAAATATGTGTGTCTTCTCAAAAGAAATGTACGGTCTTCACTGTTTACAAGAAGTGCTCCTCACGTCATCATCTGCCTGCAAAGGCAGGGCTGATTTTCAAAAGCCACATATTACACATGATGCTGTGTTTGTGACTCACGCTATGGCTTCTGAGAGTGCTCTGAGTAAGACGCAGATTCACCAGTGGCAAAAAGGGCAGGTGGCTCCCCTTTCACCACAGCTGCCCAGGCCCCTGATGCTTACCTGGGAGCCAGCTCACTCTGCTGATCACCTGGTAAATGAAGGCTCAGAACGGCACAAAAGGCATTTGGCACGCATCTCTGGCGTGTGGGCTCTTCTGCTTGGCTGGCAAGCTGAGCTGGTTACCCTGCAGTCAGAATTGGTGTGGCTGGGGAAGGGAAGATCACAGGACAGCAGGAGAAAGGAAAGAAGCCGAAGGGAGAGCGAGACCTCCCCGTTCGGCAAGCTGTTCGCCCAGATCATCATCCCAAACGTCCCCATCAGAGCCTTGCAAACAAAATGCTGAGATTATTTAAATGACTGAGTGTTAATAGCCTTTCGTAATGTAACTATTTAAAGCACCTGAATAAAAAAAAATTCAAATAGCCAGGGCCCCTAGCTGATTACTGCCAGAGGAAGTAAACCTGCAAAAGCCAAACCTGAAGCTGTAGCTAGTGCTATAAACTGAAAATACAGCAGAGCTCCTTCCACAGCAGTTCTACACACTATCAAATCTGTGTAAAAATATGAGTTTTTGAAATTTGAAAATGTGCGTATGTTCCAACATGCAAAAACATCACAAGCAAGATAAGCATCTTACTAAATAAGCCACTACAGGGGTTCAAATACCGAAAAAATTCTCTATGACTTAAAACAAGTAGTTACAAGCAGAATAGTTAATACTACTCATCGAAATGAAAAATAAAGATAAGAATCAGGTACTACATACTTTTTTTCATTTTGAGGAATTGAATTTTCATAAAGGGAAAGGGGTTAAGTACTGCAGTGTCTTAGTCTTTGTGAGTCCGCCCACATAAAAATTAGACCTCCCACATACACATTCATATAGTCCAAAAGCTTTGATCATGCCAGATGTAAATATTTCTTCTAGTAGCCTATTACGTGTCCTCCAACTATACAATTGTTCTCTGTTAAAGCCATGGTGATATTATGGGGAACCGAAAGGATGTATTAAGAGCATATACACAGATTTTAAGGACAACCATGTTAAAATATAGGCAAAGGAGAAAAGCAAAACATATTCCTTGCTTAACAAAGCATTTTGTAATTTTTTATACTGAAAATTATTAACTGAAGTTCATTCTAGATCAAAGAGCAATGCAATTTTTGTAAACATATACTGTGTTCAGAACAAACAGAGAAGTGAATCTGCAAGGAAGTTTTGTGTAATAGAGAAAATCTCATGAAGAATAGTGTACCAACAGTACCAATGTTTTCAAGAAAAATATACAGGCTAAGTTCTCCGGCTGAAATTACAGAAAATATTTTAGGTAGACCATTACCATACGAACTGGTAAAATATTTTATTTATTTATTTATTTATTTTTATTTATTTATTACAAGGTGCTGCCCATCAAGTTATAAACATTAACACATCACTATCAATATGGTACTTCATAACACCCTGGTAAAATGAGGTGGTATTCTTACTTCAGAGGCAAGCAACAAAGATCACTGAATGACTGCTTAGCAAAACTGGAGATTTATCTCATGTTTTCTGATACATCACTGTAAAAGATGGTGAGTATCAAGCAAGATATCAGGTTCTCATCCAACTGATGGCAGATTCAGCATCACGGTCACTTAACAGCTGTAATATTAGATTCACAAATGGAAAATTCCACCTAATCACTAATCACTTCTTTGTTGTATAAAGATTGTCCTCCTTTTGGTGTAATAATCAAGCTTGTTCTATTATCAACATATGAAATATAAGAGAGCTGAGTGAGGCAGTGCTGCAGATATATTTTTTACTTAAAATGCTGTGTTTATGTGTGCCTAGACTTCGTAAAATTTAAAAAGCCTTCAAATTTAAAAAAGAAAAAAATCTCACTGGCCCAACCCAAGAGTTAAAAGAGCTGGTAAATAAAGTGAGGCTAGGAAATGCATTTCCTATGTTGAAATAGGTTCTACTTTGAGGTAGGCAGGAATTGTGCAACTCCACAGCAAGACAATCCATAGGTGTCTTGCCACTGGAAAAACAGCAGGGCAGAATAAAAGGAAGTAAAGGGGTGCTCATACCCACCCAGTCTCCACAATAATGTTAGAGTGCTATCACCCTTCTGGGCACTAGGATTAAAAGAAGGCAACTGAGAAGCAAAACAAAAGAAAAAAATCCAAAAAACAAACCAACCAACCAACTCAAAAAAAAAAAGAAAATGTAGAAATGGTAACTGTTGCATCTGGATGGTTGGCAGATGGCTCTTGCAATTGCACTGTGTCAATTTAAGTTACAAACATCAAACTTTCCACTTTTTAAAATGACCATTTATGTAAAAATCTAATATATAAGCAGATTCCTTTTCATAACGTTATAAAATCAAAGGCAATTAGATCATTTCTATCCTCTCGAGAAATACCATTCCCTAGATGACGTACAACTGCTTCATGTGTTTTCCATTTCCCTGCCTGAGTCTGTTTTATAGCCATGCTTTTTCAGGATGGCTTTAAAAAGAGGCCCTTCCTGACATCAACGCAACACGATGTCAAAACACAACACCATTACAAAACAAACGAATCAAAACTAATTTCTTAATAGTTGCAGTCTCTGAGTGGAGCGGCGGTGATGCTGCTCTCAGCTTTGACTTTGATTATAAACAGATCTGAGTTAATAACATGTCTGATTAGCATGGAAACTTACAGCTCAGGACTGAACAGAAAATTAAAGTCCCTTCTTGAGCAAAAGAGCACACACATATTCATCAACTTTTCAAGCCCTTTTTTGGAATGTGAACCAAACAGCATTTTTCAACTCAGTAACTACATTCTTTTTCCTTTTTAAATATATATATATATATATATACACATAAGACTTTCCCATGTGAGCCATGCTCCTGTACATGAAGGGTTGTATTACAAAACAACCACAGCTCACAGATCTGTCAGAGGAAATGAGCATTCAGACTTTACCTCTTACATTACCACTTTTGCAGAGCCTCCCTCCCTCTAAGCCATGTTCTAATTTAAACAGCAAAAAAGACACTATCCCCTGCCTAAACCCACAGAGCTCATGCTTTTCCTTTTTATAAGGTAAAAATATTCAGCTAATTTTTAAAACACTGCCAATGAGAACATACGGGTTTTTAAACTCAAATTGTGTATTTATTGGAAAAAATGAAGATAAATATGGTTTCAAAACTAGTGTCAATGATAGAATTAAATGTATAACTGAAGACTTGTTACTGGCATATACCAAGTATATAGAAGTTTTTGCTTAGCACTGATGAAGGTTACTGAATGTGAATGAGGTGTATGTTACAGCTCTGCTGTAGGAACACAGAAGACACATTTACTTCTGTATCATAGATGGAATTTTAGTGTGACATCTGGGTAATGATGGTAAGAGGCTTATTATTTAAATGATAAAGGAAGAAGAAAAGAACAGGTAATGTGCACAAAAGACAATCAAAAAATTCTTCTCCCTGCAATACTGTAAACCTGTATAATTTGAGCAGAAAAAAACCAAAACAAAACAAAACAAAACAACAACAAAAAAGGCAGCAAGCTATTTTAAAAGCAGTAACAGAAAGGCAAACTTTCCTTTATTGCTATGGAGCCACAGCCATGACCATCACAGCCTGCATGAGGAGCCTATCAAGATCTGTAAGCTGCTGTCCTGTTTATTCACTCACAATTAAAATGCCGATAAGAAAAAACACATTTAATAGATTATTCACATGAACACTCTGTTTAACATTTACCACTTCCAGACTCCAGCACTGAGTGCACAAAATAATTTTTCATGTATTCTTTCTGAATTTTTCAAGCATGACCTTTCATAACAGTGCCACTGAGTAATTAATAGAGCTAAATGAAGCACTGTCAGTAAATAATCAGTAGCCAGTCTTTGATGGATGAGCTGATTCTAATTCAGTCCATTCACTTTCAGCTTTTATTAGTGGCATTGTATTCTAGAAAGCAAACAGTTCCTTCATCCATGTGATGATCTAACATTGTATAAGTGGGCTGACAACAACTTGTAAGGTGTTGACATAAATTTGGGAATATAAAGTAAAAAATCACAGTGCTTACACATTTTCTATACAATGTAATTCTTCAAAAAGAAGTAATATAAAGTTCCCCCTGCAAAAGCCACTGATTTTAACAGGTTCCAGACACACCAATAAATCTTGCTAAGACTCAATACAGAAGTTCTCTCTCCTTCTTCTTTAATTAACCCAATCCATGTGAATTATTAAGTGTATCTTGGTGAATTTTGTGCAAGACACAAGAACAAGCATTAAAATGCTACTTATTTCTACACAAGTACTGATACAACACCAAACTTTTTTGGTGCTAAAACCCTTGTTCTAGATGTAAGCTTGACTCAGCTGATGACAACTGCTAAGAAAACTCTGCACTTTTGAATTACTGGAATTTAGAGTATTTTTAGGTTATTGAAAAATGTTCTGATTAGGTTACAACATGTTTTCATCTTGTTATACACTTTCTCCCAAATGTTAGTTTACATTGGTATTTCTAGTCCTTCTTCCAGCAGTTCTCTCTAAAGGGTGAACAAGGCAGAGTTGCAGATTCCTGCAAACTGTGGCTATTGAGCACATCTGAGTAGACAAGACACTTGCCAACTTACTGCAACACATCTGATTCAAGTGTATGTGTGACTTACTGAAGGAAGGTAGTTTTGAGCAGAATAGCAAAAAAAAAAAAAAAACCAACTCAGAAACCTCCATAACTCAGTCTTTGCATCACTTTTGATACCTTTTATAAAATGCTATGGAGGGGACACTGGTTTTAGGATGATTCAATTTTTATCTTTGTTTCATATTATTTGTTAAAAGAGGGTGACATTCAAAAAGAAGTGGCCATAAAATTGCTCTTAGAGAAAGTGCCATAAATCTTTTGTATAATAATTTATGTCAAAAATCTTTATAATACAGCCTCAGCTCCTTTACTGGCCAATTTTCTAAACCCATTTCCTCACCATGTAAGAGAACATACTTAAAGAGCAAAACCCCACAGAAACCATTCACTGATGAAAAAAAGGCCCAGCCACCCTTACATGAAAAGCTTCCAATACAGACCAGATTGCCTGTATTCATCCAAAGGGATGAAATGTGTGTAAAGAACAGCTCACATTATTTTTATCTTTTTGCTGATATATGGACAGAGATACACAATGCTATGAAAATACAACTAAATTTGCAAACACTCTCTTAATGTGAGAAGCTACCAGGACCACAAAACATCCACACTGCAGGTGCTAAGTATGAATGACCACGAGAATTTTCTTGAGTTTTTTTCTGTCAAGATCAAAACACCTTCCAATGCCTACTTGCAAATTGCTTTCAATGCAGTACAGTAGGATCTGTTGTAAGTTTTCTGACATTCCAACAAAAAAAGTCAGCCAGACTATTGAGCTGCAGTCACACAGACAGGCAGGTGCAGTTTATCCTATTCAACAACTGAGTGATTACAGGTCACTTGGGGGCAGTGATCTAAGGAGAACTTAGGGGCAGTTCCCCTGCAGGTGTGTAACAGGTAAACAGCCACAAGTCTCAATCCTGAATGGAACATATCTATCTCCAAAGATTTTTTTCAAGACCATTTTCACTCCATGAGAGAACCACTGGCTCTTTTCAATGGGATGCAGCAGTGATTTCGCTTGAGAGCAAATTGGTTTTTGCCCTTTCTTTCTAAAATGAGATTATACACACACATTCCTCACTCTACTATCATAAGTTTTGATTCACATGAAAGACCTGCTGATACTTCCCACCCTATTGTGACTAAGGCATTTCTAGAATCAGGACTCTATGCTTCTTCCCAACGTGATGTTTACATTAAAGAAATCCTAAGGAGTGGTTCACACCCTTTTTCCTTCACACAGTTCTTGCCTTCTAGGTGACTTCTGGATTTTGTACCTTCAGTGACCCAGGACACTTCTATTTACATGGGCAGGTCTGCACCTCTCTGGAAGTCGCATGACTTACTTGTATCTCTCTGAGTGAAACACCTCAGGCTCTGGCATTTCCCTACAGCTGTAGTCTAAATGTGTTAATAGCTGGCTCAAGATTTGCTAGGAAACTTCCAGCTGTCATCAGGTCATCCTCTAGCAGGCTCCAAGGAACTTAGATAGTGTATCTCCATCCCAGATATCAGAGGGGTGGCTCTCTGCAACTTCATCTGCATCTTCAGCAGACATGGCATTCCAGAGGCCTTGGCATGCTCAGGTGGATCAGTAAATTGTAACATGGTTTGTATGAATTACTTCAAGGCCTTGGTCCAAGTAAATTTACGTAAGGAGCAGGAGCTGCTTAGTTTTGCATAAAGTGTAAATATATACACAAACTCTTTGACTTATAAGTACTATTCAGTCAGTAACCAGAGTTCTTCAATAGAAAATCTAACACAAATACCAATATATTTGTCTCATACAGATTTTACATTTGTCTTTTCCATTTCCTTCAAAGTTCTTTGAGGCACTGGTTTGTGCCTCTTCAAGTGAGAAGAAACTAAGTGCTGAGTGCTCTCCCCAATGTGCTGAATGGAAGTGCTCCCTGCACAAGACAAAAATTAAAAACATTTGTGTCTCATATAGTAATGCAGACATGAACTATGCAACACCAGGGACTTCCCCATCACAGGGAAGAAATCTCTCTTTCTATTTTGTACACATTTAAGACATGGCTTTGAACCTTTCTTATTCAAAATATTCCAAATAGGCATGGAAGACAGAATGGCTAAGTAACCTGGGGCTCTCATCATGATACGGAGTGCTTCAGATATCACCTACAACGATGTGCATGGAAAGAAGGAATGGCACTATCTATTCTGCAGGAAGAGCAGACAGTCATGAAGATTAAAAAATCTTGACTGGTTTCAGATGTCTTATCTGAGACATGATGACTTGTTTCACTGAGAAGTCAGCACCCCATAATGCTTTAATATTCAAAATGCCCTTTCCTCTGGCTTCAGCTGTGTGTGCTCTGAACTCCTGCAAATCATGCCTGCAAGGTATCCAGCTAAACATTCAGCATGGTGACCTCCTTCCAAACTCTGCTTGGAATGACTTACTTACCTGCACAAAACAGCTCCCTGGAAGAGGCAGGGACAGAATGCAAAATCACAAGGGCAAAACTAAGTAGCTTTGGCATGTCCCTTCTTGTGATCCTGGTCTTACTCTCTTTATCACATTTATATATATATATGAAAATACAGCATTTTATAGTTCTATTTCTCAGTCAAATTTGCACATATTTTACCAAAAATCTCTTGCATATTCAAAGCATACATGTGTAACATCATTCAAAGAAAAGGCCTTCACTCCTTTTCACAGCCTGCGTAAATATAGTATTTCCTCCTAATTTCATATGTAGAATCATGTCTACAGTAACAAAATTCAAATAATTAAAGTTTACAAAAAGTAGTCACAGTATAGAAAAATCTTAGTACCAACTAATAAGGATTAACACAAGTAGTTGAAAACCAGGATTTTATAATGAGGAGTGTTAGGCAACCCTAATAACAACAGCCAATCAACCCTCCTTATAAAAATATTCAGTTCACACAATTAAATTTACAAAGCAAATTACAAAGATACAAATGAGACAGAAAAGCAGAAGCCTGTAAGTTTACAGAGGTCAATTCAAGATCTGTTGAAAACGTGAAAAGAACCACAGAGGATGAAATATGAGGGCAGGTAAAGAGGAAGGGAGCACTCACTGCACAGAAAAGAATAACAGCTCTAGCATATTTTATTCAATCAGATTGCAATCTCAAAGAATAAACAACATCAAAGGGATTTTTTCCTCGTTTTTAAACAAAATAAGGAAATCAAGAGGCATACTTCATGTGTTTCCCACCACAACCTGTGAGCCAGTTTCAATCCAGTTTGACAAAAAAACATACAGAAATCTGAAACACTTAAGTCTTGTTTCTATGAAATAGCCAGCTGAGTAAAGAAAAGAGACCCTACTGCTGCCATGTCTATTGAAAGGATGAAATTTGAGTCATCAGACATGAGAAAATCCACTTACCTGCAAAACAATCCATTAAAAAACCCCACCAAACCTAAGCTTCCCACACTTCACTGCTCAATAAACTTTTTACCTTTTTTACTTACTAATGCCATTTGAAGTTATAGTCCACAGTGACTGTAATGTGTGTCTTTAACATAAAGACTCCTTCTGTCTTTAACATCTTATTTCTCCATCTGTGAATTTCAAATGAGTTTGCTTCAGGAAAGGCCACATTCTACTTCACCATGCCAGGGATGGCACTACGTGAGCCTTAATCACAAATTGTGAGAATCAAGTAAAAGCCCTAATTAGGAGAATTTACCTCTGCCCTGTGACAGTCCTTCACAGCAGCACACAGATGACCACACTAAAAATCAAAACACATTGCAAAAAAAGGTGGCTAACAAGCAAAGGCTGCCTGTATTGCCTCTACTCCTACAAATTTGAAATGAAACCACTGTTGAGTTCTACAGACCAGCCTAGAAAATAATTCAGTTTGCGTATATGTAGGTAGTAGTTCACCCTGAGATCATTTTATCCCTAGGCTCTTCCTACACCCACTGTATTTGAACTCCAAGGTCTGTGTTGACCTTGCTTTAGGGGGAGCATGAGGTCACTGACTCCAAAGTATCAAATAATCTGTATTTTGGTATATAACCTTAAAAACTATTGCTCATCTCTTTATGATCTTGCCTAATTAAACTGAACTACCCAACACACACTGCTTTCACAGAATCCTCACAGCTGGAAGGGACCTCTGGAGATCATCTAGTCCAACCCCCAAGGAGTTTGTTTTAGGGGATGGAAATCATTACTGTGAACATCTTTCCTACAAGGCCCTTCATTAACACTGTTGATGTCATCCTATTGCTATTAAACTTCAGAGAATGTGGCAAATACCTGTTTTCCTGATGTTTCTCAGAGGTGATCATGACAGAATATGGTTTGTTAGTATTGTCTGTTGCAAAATGGCAACTGACTGGAATATTTATATTTGGGGAATTTGAATTAAAAAAGAAAGATATTCTGGAAATTCAGTTTTTAGTTGTGCTTCTTATTTCATGTACATAAGACAGCAAACTATCAGTAAGTATGAGAAAATACAAAAAATGTAAGAGATCTTTCTTCAGCTGCTTATAGTAAAGATAGGTTAAATAGAGCCCTTAAGTGTAACAATCTATAGTCTCAAAAGTCTACTATTACAATATATGGATTCTGGAATTAGGGAAGGTTAGTTTTGTTTGAGTAGGAACTTCTAAGTACAGCAAGGAGAAGTCTAAAAGTCTAACTGAAGTCTTCAACACAAACATGAAATCAGCCTCTGTGTGTCTGCCCACGAGGGAAAGTAAAAGGGTAATTAACACAGTACATGAAAAAATGAATGGGTTTTATTAATTCTGGTAACAAGATATTCTAAGTCTTCACTGTGATCAAGCCAAGTGCATAAGTTAATCAAGACCTTCACTGAAGTATTTCTGTTAACACTTTCATCTTACCAGTGGGAATTATTTATAAAACTGTTTTCCACTGGCAGCATGACAAGGTGATCATTAACACAGCACAGACCATGTGAAGGAACAAAATTAAAAACATGCGAAGGTGGCATTACACTGGTACTGTAAGCAGCTGCCATAAATAATTCTGCTCCTCAAGGTGATTTCAGTGGTCTTGCTCTAAATCTAATAAATCAAAAGCCCTTTATAAAAAGTCTAGTTCTCCAAATTTCTAGGTTTCCCAAGGATGTTTAACTTTACTTTCTCAAGCATGAGAAATCAATTTGTTCAACCAAGCCAGTTCCGAGTTCTCCTTGTAAGTGCTCATTTGGAACTGATTATAGAAAAAGAAAAAAAAAAAAAAAGAGACATTGAGTTTTACACATTGCAGGTTTTGAAGTAAGAACCCATTGTGTCCCACAACTGCTTCCCCACCACCTGCCCTCCACCAACACACCAGGAATTAAAGTAACCAAATCAGTGGGAAGGCTGTGGCACAGGAAATCAGTAATATAATAAAACCAACTTTCATTCTAAGGTGCTGCTTTGACTCTGTCACAGGTAGGAATTATCTTGGTCATTAAAAATTTTGAGTGCTGACTTACGTGGAAACAAGGTGGTGGTTTAGGTTAGTTTGCAAAGGTATTTATATCCTCCACCTCACTCCCACCCACAAACACACAAATGAAATTCTGTGTGCAAAAATCTGCTTACAGGAATGGATCATCTCCTCATTCTTGGTGCAATACCTCTGGGCTCAGATGGGCATTCCCGTTCAGCCTTTATGAAGAACTCCATATGTGTATGGATGTGCCTGCCCAGGGCTCTCCCAAGTCCTTCCCTTCAGAAGTTCTAGCATGCAGTACTCAGCTGTACTGTGTGAGAAATTAATATGCAGGATACCAAAAATATCAGAGATGCTGGTCCATATCCATTTGGACTCCTGCATCTTAAGCTATCTGAGGAGGATAACCAAAGCCTTTTTGTGCACCCAGTTTGTTCCAGCTTTCACCTGTGCCAGGTAACAAAGGATCAAAAAGCTACCACTAACTTCCATATCCCAGTTTCTAATTATGTCTAACCCCTAGCTGGATGATCTGAGAAAGTGAGCTCCATTTAAAATGAGATTATTTTGTTTTAATTTGTACTCAACTCTCCTTAATTCCTCCTCCTTCTTTCCCTTATTCCCTTTTCTCAATTCCTAACAAATGAACAATTCTTCCTGAAGTAACAAGATTTCTTTTCAACAAGATTGCTTGGCTACTTTTCAATATAATCTAGCTTTAAAAATTACTTTTAAATAGTACCTGTCTCTTATATCAAATTACTCAGGTAGCCATTGTTTTTTCAAAAAGAAACTGCTTGGAACATCTTTATCCTTTCATAGTACCAGTGAAACAGGAAAAGCAGTATTAATAAGAGAACTGCAGCAACCAGTCAGCAAAATAACATAATTTGTGCCCAGACTTCATTTTTACAGATAAAGGACAAGCTACAACCTTGTCAGTGAAAGTTTCATTTCAGTATTTTTAACGAATAAAATTGGAGTCAATATATTCAAATAAAACATTTGAACCTTGGTGTAACAAGAGCTGAATAAAGTAGCAAAATGCCATAGAGACTACAGGCCAGCTGTTGCAAACTTCATGTATCACAGAACTTCAATTACATCTCTAAATAAATCTGTTAAAATAATATTTCACAAGTCTAGATATGATTTAAGAGCTTAACATTGTTCTTGATTATTAGCATGCCCACAATTAGCAATGTAGAATGCCAGCTACAAGAAGCAAACAAGAAACCAAAACAGCAAACCCACACAACACTGGCCTAGCTGTAAAAACTATCCAGCGTAGGGTGAACAGTACAATTTCTTTTTCCCTGGCCTTCCCTGACAATCTGACACACTCTTGTGGAGCAGACTACATTTGCTCCAAAGCACTGAGGCTTCTGCACTTCCAGCTTGTTTTAAAAAAAGCACAAAATAGCTCTATTCAGAAGAATATGATCAGTCCTTCAGTTTTTGTTTACTTCTGCTGAGGCTGATTTCACACACTTTACTGGCCTCATTTGCAAAATTACTTGTTCAATGACGATAATTAAGACTGCTGGTTAGTTCAGGAGTAAAAATCAAAGCAACTTTTTTAAAAACTAAAATACCACAGATCACTGTCAGAAATAAAGTGAAATGCTTTCAAAGCAGAAGATGATCATTGATGGTGCTATTTTGCTTCTATCAAAAGGGCACACACTTGTTAAGCTAACAGGAACAACACTTTTTCACTTTTACCAGAAAACCTGGCTTCCTAAGCTTAGGAAGTTTCATAAAAAACTGCAGGAGTGCATGTATTCACTTTGGCTTCAAGTCAACACTTCTTCATTAATATTTCACTCACACACAGACTCCCAAGTTTAGGAGGTATCCAAGTTTGTGGGTAACAAACAGCCTTACTCTACACTGGCATCAGAAAAAAAAAAAAAAAAAAAAGGCAGTCAGCAAATTCAGGCTCTCTGAAGGGTCCCTGAGCCCAAAAGTTATCACCAAAGAGTCTTCTGAACAAAAATATTTAAGCCATATTTTCAGCCAACTCCTCCTCTGTATCTAAGGAAAATACTTAAACCTTCCTCAAGAGTCACCATTAAACCAGGAAACAATCTTAATAGAAATGCAATTTTAAGACTTAATTACTTTCCAATCAGATCTTCCAAAAGTTTTCATAACAACAGGAAATATTTTAAGGATGCAAAAAGTAGAATGTCACACATAACAAATACTATCACAAAAACACAAAAAATACCTATTAGCACAAAAATATGATGCAACCAGGCTACAGGTCAAATCTGCTCCTGAAACAATCCTGAATTTATTCTAGCAGAAAAACCAGATTAATTCATTTACACTCCTAGACCTCAAATCTTTCATCCTTGCAACTGTCCTGTAATTGTTACCTTCTTAGAATTATTACAGAAGATGTAAAAAAACCCCAAATTACAGCTTCTAGCCACAGTAAGTGTTTCATAATCTCTACCACGTGTCATTTTGCTCTCTGGAAGAAACTTCTTAAATGTGAGGTCATCACAGTCATCAATTAGTCACCAAACAGCACAGGTATTTGCCACTTATTTAGTTTGCCAGGATTTAAATGGTCATTGTTACATATTTGTATCTCCACATAAATCCTTCTCCATGCCGTGCATGGGAGGTATTGGCCATTAAAAGCTTGGAAAGGATAAAATGATGCAGCCAGAATCAGGAGCCCTCAAGCAGAAGGTTCAACACTGAACATTGTAAGGAGAACACTGTCTTTTTTTCTGTTTGAACCCTATCTACTTAGGATCCTACAATTACAGACAGCTTAAGGGTGTCTATCAGTGATGTTCCCTTCCATGGTTTACACTACTCTCCAGGAACATGTGGTGCACTTCACCCTGCAGAGTGTTCTGGTCATTCCAGGCAGCACCCACTGCCTCCTTTGCCAGAGCATTCCCAGAATACACCCGCAGCTGTGTGACCTTCCTCCTGTCCCCAACAGGCCTTATCTAAGGGAACTGAAGAGGTGTCATCACCTTACAGTGTCTCAATACAAAGTCCTACACCGTGTTTAGGACTGCTAAACTGCTTTACACCTCTTCACTGAGGCCTCGAGATGCATTGTTAGCAACAGGGTATCAGATTCCATACACAACCTTTTGAAAATGAACATAAAATTGTAGAAAATCATTCTGCAACAGGAGCAGCTCTTGCCTCCCTGTGATTTTCTTCTGCTTTTGACTGTATTGCATCCTTTGCATATTCTCTTCTGCTTGGATGGGTCTTGTCTACGTTTATTCTGCCTTCTACTGCTTAAAGGCCATTTGGATAAATGCGTCCCATTTAAATCCTAACATTCAGCTCAAAAGGCTCCTCTTTCATAGCAGACTTAGAAATTCTGTTTAGTGAGTTGCACATCTAGTTACCAGAATGCAGTTATCAAGAATACTCACAAAGTGGAAGAAATCCTTGAGCTGATTCCAGAAAAAATTTCATTAACCTTCTTTCCAATTGTCCCCAGCACAGGGAACATAAACATATTTTGGCTAATATGATTAGCAGTTTTCCATTAGTAACCCAGACAACACTGTGAGAACTTCTGGACTATGCCCAAGCACCCGTGGCATATCACAAGATCTGTCTGGGAGATTTTTCTGACCAAGAGATTCCAAAATTATAAGCAATTCTCAAGGCAGCTTGAAAATCATGGAAGGCAATAAGTGCATTTTAAATGGTCTTTCCAAACCACTGTTTTTACCTACCCATGGCATTAGCGAGGACCTGAAATTCATCCATTTGAGGGAAGCTGCTAACTTGGCACACCATAGCAGCTGTATCACAGCAAGTCACGTGTCTAGGATGAAGTGTTCAGTTTTCTGTATGCAGCTGCAGCCACCCACCCCAACCCTACCAACCACTCCACTCTCAGGCTGGCTGGTGGAAGAGCTCCAGGCAGCAATGTCAGCAAGCTCTTTCTACAGCCAGGTTCTGACTTTGTGCTTTTTGTAGCCCCTCCACCAAACCTCTAAAAAGAGGAAAATCAAATGTCAGAATAGAGAAGAAAGTGCACAAGTTTGACTTAAATCAAGCAAAGGAAATCTCATCACCTACGATCTTGCCAGTTAATGCATCCTTAAACCAGTTTGCATGCATGCAATTCTCTAGTTTATGTTTGGGCAATTACCACTTGTTCCTCAAAGCCAGGCAGCTGCCAGAACTGGTTTTAAGAGCCACAACTAAAGGAGCTGTCTGGGCCCTCAGAGGCCCATTAGCCTAACCTGAACATCAGGGCAAGTCACCTAGTGCATGAGAAAAGTAGAACCCTACACACTAATCTTTGTCCAGGATCAGAGTAACCTGACATTTGTTTTATTCACCACGGTCCTCACTGGAAGGCTACACCAGCACGGAAGCAGAGCAAAAGGTGGTTAATGTGTCCCCTGGTTTGGCAAGAGGATGAACACATCAATCACATGAAAAGCAGAGTTCTGAGCAGTTTGCTGGCATCTCTTCTTTATATTTCATCGAGAGAGACACAGAGACTTAAAACAAGGATATTGCACACAGCAGAGGGGCACAGCTCCTAACCCCCAGTTATTTTCCCATCTCCAATCCCACAGCACAGACTTAGCACTCGACAAGTAAACAGGTCTGGGGAGAGGGGAGTTAACTTGACATGCTCATGCACTAAAGTTTTAAGAAATCTATTTAATGCATTTACCCAATGATAAACATGAAAGAAAAGCTCCTTTTGCTATGGACAAAACTGGCGCTTCCTTTAATGAACAGTTTGAAAACAGTTTCAAATGCCAACAAGCAAATGAGGCAATGAATAAAGTAAAATATCTTTCTTTATTGTTTCCCATGCAATACGTGGGATGCTTTTATTGTGCAGCTAAACAGCACCAATGTCAATGGTATTTGTAGCATTTAAACACTACCAAGGTCCATTTAGCATTTGAGGTTTGCCAGCACTTACTCAAAGCTGTTTCACTAGCAACTGGAGTAGATGAAATCTGAGCCACTTGTCCTGAAATGCTTCATGGACTAGTTGTAAAGGACATTTGGGGTACAAGTTCTGGGATCATGCCAGTCACCCATGATTTGCTGATATCACCTGTGGTGTTGATGATGACTGCCAGACCATTGTGCTGCATTAACATCACACAGACTGTGTTATCTCTTATCTCTTGCTCAAGTGATTTACTAGATCTTCTTAGGGCACATATGTATGAAACCTTTTGCACAGCTTTAGGTTCACCCAAGGAAGATTTTTAGAGGACAGGAACAAGAAACATAAATTTGAGCAGGATTTCTTCTCCCCTTGTTTCTTTCAAATGTTAATATAGCAAGTCTAATTGTCCCTTAACTTCTCCTACCTCTGCTAAGGCTTATTTACACCATCACTGTGCCAAAAAACCCCCACACACATATACCTTCCAGGCACGATCACGACAGCCACACCTCCTCTAGGTTCATTAAGAAGTTTAGCTTGAATTTGCCTTGTCCTTTACACTAATGATCTGTGAAAAAGGAAACTGAGGTGCAAGCAACAAGCAGTTCTGCTCTTCTCCATGCATGGCTCACAGAGACACGTTCTTCTACCCAGTCAAATGGTTAGGTACAAAGTCCTCCTAAGTCTAGAAGAGAATTTGGAGACACCTTGAAAATGTTGTAGTGCTTCAATCTAATTCAATATTATTTCTTCCCCCACCACCACCCCAAGCAGCACATTTTAACTTCTCCCTTTACACACATTTCTACTTGCTGGCTAACAAACAAAGTAAAAGTTACTGAAATGCTACTACATGCCTGGAAACAGTAAGATAAACCTGAAATACTGTGGGCCACTGAAACAGTCAACACTCAGCAGTGAAGACTTCCACAGGAATCTTAACTCAATCTGTTCTGTAGTGCCATCCCCTTCCCAACAGGATGGTGGAAAGTCAGTTCAGAAGGTGGAGTCAGCTTCTTTAAACCAGCCAGCTAATAAATTGGGGGTTTTTCCCTTGCTGGTGAATCAAAAAAAACCCAGGACACTTGTCATTTTCACTGATTATTTTCTCCAAAGACAAAAAGTAGAATCCACCAAGAAGGAAGCAACCATCAAGAGAAGAAAAGAGAACTTTGCATTGCCTTTTGCTGAGAAACTCCTGGCACAGGAGTTATTCAGCATAAGCATGTGAAATGGAACCAAAGGACCAGAGTTAACACATCTGAAATTTTAGCCAGTGGATTAAAACTGACTACATCATGCCCAGAATTACTCAAAAACTTAGGGATGTAACAATAACATTAGATTGGTTTTCAAAGATGCTCTTACTGCAGCCAATGATGGTGGTGCTCAGAGTGAGCCATTTACCTGCCCTGGGCTGCACAAGTTCGGCTGCAGCCACACAGCTGAGCCCAGGAGCTAACTTGCTCATCTCTCTGCAAAACTGCTGTTTCACAACAGAAGTAGCAGAAAGTTCCTGAAGCCCTCAATTATATTCCAGAAGGTTATATAGGCAGCTAAATCATTCAGGCACTTTCGAAAGATTTCCTCAAGTTTGCAAATCTAATTGCTCATCTAAGCTTAATTCGGCTCAATTTTAAAAATCAGCTAAATTGGTGCTAATGCTGATGACACTAAAAATGCTCTTAAACTCATTTAAGGTTAATTTGGTAATTTACCAACATAAAGGTTAAGCTGAGTAAAGGTGTTTTTTTAATATAGAATTTTATGGAATTTGATTGGCTTGGTTATAATGGTAGAAAAATAGTTTATTCAAACTTCTCTAATACTGACAAGCTCATAACTTTACTTCATGTAATTCTTCTCTAGGTTAAAAAAAAAGCGATACAGGAAAATGACACCAATAAATACAGTTTTTGTTCTAGCACAGTTACTTGAATTTTTCAGGATATTTAGCAAAGCAATCACCAGTAGGGAAAAAGCATTCTTGTTTCCCCAACTTAAATCATCTTTCTTTCAAGGAGTGACCTTCTTGTATAAAAAATGCTGCTGTGAAGAGGTCTAGACTTTACACAGCCATGGGTCACTAATTTAATTAGATTTCAAAGCAACTATTCTACCTTTACACTGAATACAATACTTCCTGTACCCTCCCTCATACTAAAAGGAATAAAACAATCCCCCAGAGGTTTACACCTCAATGCATGAGGAAACAACAACAAAGTGTACACACAATACCTTGAGTTACAGATGGGGTTTATATTGTTCCAGTTATTAGGAAAACCTTAACTACCTCAGTTGGTATTTTTAGCAAGGAAAACAGAAGCTTTTCACCTTTCTAGTGAGACAGGATTTTGTTTGACCTGCTCTGCTCAGAAAATGACTGCCATCATCCAACCTCAGTAACTTCCCCTACTAAATAGCTTTTGCACATACTAAAAACACAAATCAAGCTTCTCTGTATGAATAAAATAGATTTTAAAAGTGAACTTTACTGGTAACAGTAGAAGTCCTTGCCTTCTATAAGAAAATAGTTGGGCTTATAGGGTTTTGCTTGGGAGTAAAATAGTAGGGTGGAGTGAGGATAGGAGCCCTCTGGTGTATCAGCAGTAGGTCTCTTGACCTTTTCTCCTTCCAAATGAAAATGGGGGCTGCAATTTCTACAAGGTTCTTGTATCACATGTGCTACCATATATTTCTAACTCCACAAGCTTGCTGCTTTCGTAATTTGAGTGATCCAAAGCTGCATGGATTAGTTACCTGAGGAAACTGGGGGTTTTGCCCTCACTAAAAGTCACGAGGGAACAAGAAACCAAGTTCATATTCTCCTCCAGGAGCTCATGTAGTATTTCAAAGAATTACACAAGATAGGAGCTGTTACTGCAACTGAAAGCACACTATAATAGACAGGATCATTTGCCTCCAGTTTCACCATCTATAAATGACATGAGAATACCTATTATTTGACACTACCATACTGCTACTGCTGTTATTCAGCAACATGCATGTAAAGGAAAATCATGCTACAACAACTCTATGAACAGTCTATGCAAATAACTTTGTTACTGTTAACAACAGTTCAATTTCACCTTGTTCTGCTAAACAGGATGCTAATTCAGCCTTGGTCTAACTGTAACACACAAGTACATAACCTTTCCTACTCTACTCTTCTACATGAAAACAAGACGCCAGCTTCTATCACACAGGAAGGGCAGGGGCAGTTGCCAGGCTATAATCACAGATTCTTCTGGATTTCAATATAAATGAAGCACTTCTGGCATTGGCTCCCTAGGCTGACAATAAACACAGTTCTTCTGCAGGCAGCTACAGGCTACTCCTCCCTTACATGCTGTGTACTCAGTGAGAAAAGAGGATTTTTTTAGGAGTGGAAATGAAGATCCTAGTGACAAAATTTCTGGCAAGTCCAGTGCTTGTATTTTGTGAATAGCATTCCTGTTTTCTGTATGGCAAATTAGCAGCAGTGAAAGGTGGAATACACCATAATCTATTCACACAATGCAGTATTTCTGGAAATATAATGGCTACTAGGACACAACACTTTTGATGCACAAATGAAGCTGAAATTATAATTGTCTCTTTACTCTCTTGTGTTAGCTAGTGGTAATGATAATGACATAAAAGTACAACAATTACAGAATATATGAGAACAGGTTTCTAAACATCCATTCCTCTTTCTGATCTCATGATAAAACTACTGGGCCACAATACTAATTTATCATATAATGGAGATGAAAAGTCGATATCCAGTAATGTGTTATAAAGTAAGAATTTTAAAGAGTTGTTTCACAGCTTCTATGAATTTCAGTCTGTGGGTTCAGTTATTTTAAAGTCAGTGTTGTGATGAAAAATCAGACTTTCATGGTATGAAAACTTGAAAAAAATAAGCAGATATTTGAATGCAATTTAAAAATTCCCACGATGGAGAGGTCTGGTGATCCATGAAACGTCTAAACCACAGACCCAAACTTATTGCATACTCTCACATGCACATGAAAGAAAGAGGGTAAATGAAAGTAAACAAAAAACATACAAAGGTGAGCTTCTTTTAATCTGGTTATAAATAAAAGCCACAAGGGCAAAATTGCTCACCCAAAAGCTAGAAAGCAAATCACAAAAAGTGAAAAGAATTTAGTGGGGAAAAAAGAACCCAGGAAGGAACAAAAATGATGCAAAATGGACATGAAAAGAAACTGAATTATCTCTTTTCAAATGCAGCATTCTTTTCTAGTCACAGAAGACAGACACTCATTTCATTGCAAGAATTTTAAATTAAAAACCAGGAAGGCACAGCTAAGTGTAACTAAGGGGTTAACAGAAGTTTGGGGACAGTGGTCCCTATCCTAACTAGGACCATAGCAAATAAAAAACAATTATTATGTTATTTTCTCAATTATGGTCACTTCAGTTTTACAAAGTGGTAAGCTGAGGTGACCTTAGTATTAATTAGGAGACAGAGGACAGAGCTCTCATCCAGTTACAGGAAAACATCCCTTGGCACCAGGATACAACAGGGAAGAAGGGAGAAGACACAAGAAGTCAGAGAGACAATCCAGCACTCCATTATTCCCAAAGGAAGTACCATCTTGAGACACTTGAGGACAGCCCCAAAGGCCAGCGCTGGGGACCTGAAGCACATGCACATAGAGCCCCTTGATACTCAAGGGAGCTGCAGCTGGGACTACAGAAACTGAGCTGTGATGCCAGTGCTGGAATCAGAGCTGTGGGATTTAACAGGAAGATGAAAGCTGCCCACGCCATATCCCTCCTTTTACCTCCTTCTACCCCATAGCTCTGTGCCTGAACAGTGCCAGCTCAAAATCATACTTGCCACATGAGCAGATTTCCACCACTACAATAGTGGCAAACAATTTTGCT
>VZSR01001479.1:12679846-12708212 GCA_013398615.1 Brachypodius melanocephalos
TCTGGCTCATTCTGCCTGTACAGGGCCATGTACCTGCACTGCACAGAGGGACACAGCCAGAGTGTGTTCTACAGATTCTACAACAGGTGAAAGCAAAACAAAACAAAAAAAAACCCAAAACAAAACAAAAAAAACGCCAAAACCTCCCAAGATGTTAAAATTACTCAAATTTCAAGCAGACACATGGAGGGACTATCTAGAAAGACAGAAATTAACTTTTACTTATGGAAGATTCTGGAACACCCTTGCACAGATTAAAATACCGAATGCAAGCCAAAAGAAAGAATTTAGATAGAAAACTGATGTACCTGGTCTTTCCCAAAGCCAGAAGCTCTCTCTGTAGGTATATCTTAGATCTCCCATGATTTATATGCTTATTAGAGAAAGTTGTTGTAGCATTTCTAGTTAAGATTTTTACAGCATTTTTCATTAATTCCTCTTTGTTATGTTAACTTTAAGTACTCACACTATGCCTTTCATTTAACAAAAAAGATTTAACATCATAATTCATGTTCCTCAATTCCTGTGTGCAAATCTGATTTTATATTTTTTATAATGAGAAATGGTCATTAGCATATAATATGCATAGTATATAATATGCATATATATGCATAAAACAGCATTCTGCTGCTCATTCTATGAAAAATATTAGCTTTGTAAGGAAAATCATCTTCCTTTTAAAACAGATCACGAGAGTTTTGTTTTAAAATATCCACTAAGTGGGTTTTGTGTCTTTGAAAATATTTTTAAAATTGTCTAGCACTAAAGCTGCTTTTGCACTGCTCTACACATACATATATGACATCAGACTGACAATTTAAAATGAAAAGAAATCTGAGCTGGCTGGGAACTGCACCCAACCACTGCTTCAGCTTCGTGCCTTCCCACGCCACGTGCTCTCCTATGGGCTTCTCCAAAAATCAAGAAACCACAACAAAGCTGCACTTCAGTAAGTGGGCTGGATTCAGAACAAGCATTGAACACCGCAGGCATTTCCCTTTCCACATTATAGTGACCATTTTGGATGAGCTCAGAAGCTGAAATGACTCCATCAGAAATATTTACATATGTATTTAACTTGAAATTACTTTGAGAGGGATGTACTGAGGTGACACTCGTGGCTCTGTCATTTCAGAATATGGCAGTGTATTCAGAGAGGAAGACATAACATCAAAAATGATGAATGGACACAAGAAAAACACAAGCTTGGGGCTTGCATCTAAAAGAAGCCACATTACTGCAACCACTAAAAACTCAAGGATTACAAAGCTGTTAACCAGCTCTATTTCCCTTACCTGCTGATGGTTTTGCAAATGGTGGATAATCAGTTTGGCGGCAAATTTGAAAGCGATGGTTTGACATTCAGGGCTGAGAAAACAAAGCAAAGGCAGAGGACATATCAAAAAGTCAGCAATTTCTCTCATTTCATCTCTAGAAGAAAACCAGCCAGCTCTTAATTATTTCTGATTATCACCAACGGGTACTTTTCAAGCTGAACATTTGGAGTTTCTACATTAGAGATCTAGATGTTAGCTAAATTCTCATCTGATATGCAAATGAAACATGCCCTTACTTTCACTGCTGTCATGTTTATTTTCTATTTACGTACTTACCATAGAAGAACAAATTTGAAAATAAAACCTTAGTTCAAATAAACCAGACATTATTTTAAATTGTGAACAAATGCATCTCTTGAAGCTGGTGTTTAGCTGCAGGAATATCTCTTCTACAGCTGCTAGAAATGCTCCTAGTGCAAAATATGCCTACTGCCAGCTTCCAAGCCTCCCTGCTGCCTAGCAGGATCTAAGGACATGGCTCTTGGCACCGTGGCTTCTGAAGCCTATTGCCACCATGGGGAATGGCAACACCTGAGCAGCAAGGCCTGCTATTTCAGCCATCCCCCTCTAACAGCACCAGGGAGTGTTGTTTTACCACCAGTATCTTACTTCATCTCAGACATGACCACTTCCCATCATCATCATTTGAACTTGAACAATTTACTGCAAATCAGCAGCACATATATATAAATACTATAAAATGCTGTCCTACACTCTATACTCTCTATATTTCGTGTTTGTAACACTAGGCTGCAATGTTTACATGGCTTAGAACTATCAGAAACAGGATGTCATACTCAGAGCTTGGACACTGTTTATCCATTCCACTATGGATGGATGGACACAGCTTCTAATTCAGTAGGAACTACAAACTGGCTCCACATGTTCAGTGCTTTCTGCTGACATTAGAGTCTGTTTAAGGAGTGCAAACGCTCAGGATTAGGATTAACCACTTCTGCCAACCCAACAAGTTAAATGAGATCTGTCATTCCTTCTATGAACCATCTGCCCATAAACCAGGAGAGGAGGGATGGCAGATCCACAGCAAATGAGTGTATAGTTGGATCATTAATACTAATGGTTAATTCTACAGTAAAGTGGGTGCTCCCCAACTACCATTCAGGAAGAACTATGCTTACTGGCTATCACAGGACAGCCAGAGTAACTTCTTGTTTCAGCAACTGTACTACTGGACATTTACAGGGTGCTGTAAGGTTTGTGGGCCTTGTAATTCAGATAAAGGCCTTAATTCTCTGAAAAATTCTTGAGAATCCACTTTATTCAAATAAGCCACACTCTCTTTTCTGAAACACAGATTTTTTAATGAAAGGGCAGTCCCAAACCAATATATTAATGTTCAACGTTGAAAGTTTTTAAAATGTAAGTATTTCAACATGCATGACAGACCATACCTGCTGGAGATATCTGCAAGGTTTAAACTCCAGGTTAAGAGCTCACTTGGATTCATTTTTATAGAGCATTCAGTCTTTGGAAGCACATTTCTGAGATCCATATTATGAAGAATTTCCAGCACCTGCAGACACAATTCACAAACAAAGAATTTACAGACAGTCTCAACAGGGATGCGCACATTTGAGATCAATAAAACACTGACTTAAGCTCAACTCCAAGAACACAAAGATTCTCTCTGGACAGTTCTAAGAAAGGAAAGAGGAAGTTCTTTCTTTTAGACAAGAACATCTGTTACAAAATTATTGCACAGCTCCTGTTCAGTGTAAAAAAAATCCCAACTACTCACCTACTATTTAAAAAGCATAATGCATATTTGAAATATATTTTTGAAAATTACAAATATAATCTCAAAAATAAAAATATAATTTACTGAAAACATACAAAATGTCAATAAAAAGCACCCTCTTACTTTGCAAAAACACTGGGGATCTGTTTCCTTCAAAGCCATTGTGAGAAGAGTGTCTTCCAAATCAGTGAGTAAACATAATACACCTCCTCTTCCTTCTGCAATCTGCTTGGAATTTCTTTGTTTCAGCCACAGCAATATTGCTTCCAACGCCAGCAGATGCACTTCATGGAACTCACAGCGCAGGAGATGAGCTACTGACAGTGAGGGCTTGGCCATTTCCTTTGCAGCAGCTGAACCACAGCTCTGGATGTCAGGACCTGCAGTCACTGACAGCACTGATATGACAAGTTTGGTGATGCTCTGGAGATACTGTATCAGTCCTGGTACTGCAGATGAGCAGGGAATACCAGACGCCAATTCCGAATCTGAAATGACTCTGTTCATCTCTTCCCAAAAGTCAAGCAATTGCATTCCTGGAATGAGAGTAACATCTATTAGTAAAGTGATCAAATAGATGATGTTATCATCTGCTCAAGACCATGAAGTTGACAAATATCAGGTATACAAAAGGTACCATAAGGTAAATTCAGGCATGAAATTAAAATCAGAGTTCTCCTTCATTTTAAACTGATTCCAAATTATAAAAAAGCTTTGCTAGATATCACATGTATTCATAATTAAATCAAAAGAAACAAGGACACAAAGTTTTCTGAGAACTATGATTGTTCAACATATGAGTTGAAAGTTTCTAACAACTTAAAATAATGTTACAGTACCTTGCAGGTTGCCTGCAATCTTTACCAAATACATCTGTTTGGTAAGTATTTCTGTAAATCAATACAATATTGCAAATTGTACAAGCCTACCATTTCTACCACTGCAGAATGTGATTAACACAAACCGTTAAATATATGGGGGAAAAATGTAGATAGTTAGCTCTAAAATCAGAGACCAGACTGAACAAAGTGCTGTCTGTAAGACTACTCAGCTGCAGCTGAAATCAGGAGAAATGATGACAGAGGCCATTCTGATAACATTGAAAATCTCATGCCTTCATAGTTTTAGTCAGAAAAAAATTGCTATTAAGAAGATGCTCCTTCGAGATAAATAGACCTGTCCTGTGTGTATCAGTCTGAAGAATTTACTTATTAAAAAACCCAGGATACTTTTTCTATTCTTACTCATTTTGAACAGTTACACAGCAAAGAAAACAAAGGAGCTGCACTGTAACTCCTCTTGTGTATCAGCACAGGAACTGTGACATTTCAGCCATTTGCATTGGTGCAACCTTGTCCACATGGCCCAGCAGAGCCTGAGAACCTTCTTTAGTGCTTGGCCACCTCCTGGGGCGAACAGAGGCCACTGCCATCTGTGATACCAGGGGGTTTCAGGCTTTAGCAGAGCTGGCAATGTATACACAACAAGAAAGAAAAACATCATTAATGGTCCTATCACACCCACATAGACAGAAATACTCATGTGCCTTGAGTTCAGCCTTCTTCTCCACCCTTAGTAGGAATGAACTCTTTTATAATATTAAAACAGTTTTGCCCAGTTCAGTGTCTGTACAGCTTGTACTGCAAGAAAATGAACTACTATACCCCACAAAATTCCAATGCAAGTAAGGGAAAAAAATCACAGAAGAACAGAGAACAGTGGCACTAGTGCTAGGGGATATTGGAAGTTTGGGGTTTTTTTAAATGTAAAAATGCACAAAAGGTAAATACAAAGATTAAACAAGCTTACGTTTCTTCAGTATCTTCAAGAAGACAATTCATTGCCATGTAACTTTGCTATTTATACTTAAATATTGAGCACTGCTAAAAGTCTGTCCAAATAGTCCTACAAAATTCCTGAATTTGACACAAAGCCACAGCACAAATATAGATTCATTTTGTTGCCCATGAAGACATTTCCCTAAGCCTTCTATTTACAGTTAAATATCCTGCCCTTTCATATTCAGATTCTTCCAAAGCCATCTTAATTTGTTTGACATTTACACAGAACGTTGACATGGTTGTACACTGTCTAGTACATAAGACAGAACCATTTCTGAGTAATTCTGGACACGCTTCAAAGAAATCTAGCATTTGTAAAAAAATTTCAGACATATTACCCAACCATTAGTTCTGTCATTCACATTTTGGCTACAGTTTCTTTTCTGAAGGGACTTGCTGCAGTCAAAGGAACTCCAGTATCAGGGCAAAGCTGTCTCACAGCATCATCCTCTACAGGACACAGCTGACTTCCGTCTCATTGAAACGCAAACTTGTATATTTTATTTGCTACATTTCTAAACTCCCTCCATTACACACTGGTATCATAGCATAAACTAGCATTAATGCCCATGTCACACGACATGTATCCAACTGCCAGAATTCCTATATTTCTGAACTGTCTGGTTGCCTTGGAGAGGGATTAAGCCCTCATCTCAGTCATTACACAGCCTGACTCCACAGACAGCAGTTTAACAACAGAAATAATCCCAGGCAGCTGAAAGAAAAAGGTTCAAGGTCAAATGCCTCAGCTCAAGAAGAGAAACAGCTTCAGTTTTAGAGCACTGCATCCTCTTGGGTCCTATTTGCTCCCCTCCTCAGCTGCCTTTCAGCAACACACACACACATCAACCAGCTCAGCTCTTCAAACCAAGGGTGTATTTGTAAGTCTATTGCAAGAGAAATGCTTTTATCTCCTGTCCACGCTGCTGTACACTGAGGTAAGCTACATGCAAGCAGTAATGGGAAAGCTGACAGGATGGAAGGGTCAAAGCTTCAGATCAGGGAAAGGCAGAGTAGTATTAAGTGCACACAGAGAGAGATAGAGAGGGAGCAAGAGACAGAGAGAAAAATTAGGAGAAGGGGGAAGGGTGTCTTCCATTTTGTTGGTGTCAATGCTGCCAACTCTGCCAGAGCCTGCAAGTAAACATCAGAGAGAGTGGTGACCCTCCCATGGATTCCAGGAGCTGGCCATGCACTGACCTTCCAACTCAGCAAACTTTCCTTTGTATTCTGCAAGGGCAGCACAACTTCTCTTTATGTTTTCATCTTTGAAGGGGAAAACTACTTTCATATAAAAACATAGCAGAACTACTCCCAAAACTACTAGCTTGCAGAGACTGTGATACAAGAGTCTTTGGCAACAGATCCTCTTTTTCTGTACGTATCAAATACTTCTGTTTAGAAAGCCTTCTGGATGACTTCTTTTTTTCCCCATGCAATTGTGAAAGACTGGACATTATGGCTCATCTATTTTACAGAAAGTCTCTTTAAAACTGGATGTCTCAATGGCAAGGCCATCAGCAAAATAAGACTGTCTGAATATTTGCTTAGCCTCAGCACACCAGAAAGCAAATCTTTCTGCATTCATCTTGTGCTCCACATGCTCTCCAACACTCTTTTTTCACACAAATATGTACAAAAGGAAAGAATGTCCCTGCCTTATTATAATGCAGTGGAAATATTCCTGCTTTCAACTTCATCACTAAGAAATCTTTCCAGGCTTTCATGTAAATGTTTTCTCGTCTGCTTAGCTTTAAGTAAACTCTTTCCTTTGGCTTACATCAAAATATCCAGCTAAACCAGAAAACCACACTGGTTCCCAAAGTAAATGTCAGTCTCTGTTGTTAAGATACAGTAACAACATACTTGTATTTACAAACAAACATCACTGTACACTTTGAATGACCAGCTGCTGTGAGAAGGGAGAACAAATTTTGGCTGACCAAAGAAGGGTCCTGGCAAACAGCAGTCTCTCCAGGATGCTGACAGATGCAAAAGAGCCCCCAAGAAGTAAGTGAATTTATTTTTTTTTTTTTCCCTTAAGGATTGCTTCATTTGTGGGACAGGAAGAATTTCAGCCTGCTTCTAGTACAGGAGACATCTTACACAACCACTTGGTTCTCTTCAACCTCGACACAAACATCCTCAATCCCTCTGTGTCCCCCACACTGACACATGCATACATCATCTATGTCACGGCATCTAGGTTTGAGGGGCTGGTTTTTCAATCCTACTTGTGATCAACTGATGTTCTGCCATGTATTTGAAGTAAAATGGTCTTTCATCATCTGAAAATAAAGAGGAAAGGAAGAGGAGCACAGTAGAATTAAGAATGGATGAATCTCCAGTTATAAATCTCAAAATTTAAGTGGCTCCCAAACCTGCGCTCTGCCTGTCTCTCCTCTGCTCTTCCCTGCAGTGGCAGGCAGGACCTATTCAGTCTGTTCCCAGAGTAAGCAGATACACAGAGCAAGGACACAAAAACGACCCTGTTCAGGGAGTAACAAACCAACAGCTGATATTCCATCTCAGAGGCACTACAGTTTGTTCAAAAGTGAGAGAAGTAATCTGACTTCCTTCCATATTTAAATCTAAACTTGCTTCACCCCCTTGCAGAGTTGATGCATTTCAAAGGATTTGGTAATTTAGTGATAATTTAGTGATTATTTTGCTATTGCCAAGTGGATGACTCTTCTCATCACCAGGTGTACTGTGTGAGGAGCTTCCTTTTCTACAAGTCATTAGCATAGCTCTAAGTATTTGCACACTTCTAGATAAATATTGAGATTGAATCCTGTATGCAGGCCCTCAAGTTTCCAAACCATCTCCCATGTTCCTACCAGAGAAAAAAAAACAAAGCAGGGGAAAAGGGGGAAGTTACAATCAGCATCGGAAAACTTACTGACACTCTGCAAGGACAGACAAAAATTGCAAGGGCGGCAATAAAATGCTGCTGTGCCGGCAGTATATTGTTATGGGAAGGGGCTCTGAGTATCAACAATCTGGATATTCATCATTATTCAACAAGACCCTCAAGAAAGCACAACTGTTTATGAACTGAGGTTAAAATCCACTCTCGAACTCCCATCCATGGACATCTGAAGAGATTATATGAATAGGGAGTAGGCTGAAAGGTAATCAGTGCCAAGAAGAGATTTTCCTAGACAAATACTAAGGAAAAGTATTTTCTTTCGTATTTTTCCTTTTTATTAAAAGTGGATTAGGCAAAGTCACTGCTAAATGGAAATAAAACCACAAAGAGAACAGAAAAGTCTGTTTCATTACACAGCCACACTAAGGTGACTGCTGATCACAAAAAGGGCATATTTTAAGCAGGATGTTTTCTTTTAAAGACATCTGCAACTTCTTCAACATCAGAGACTAGGCATCAGAACTCACAATACAATTCAAAACTACAAACATGACTGATTACCAGAATCCATGGATAATTTATTGTTGAGGACACAAGCATCCCATTGCATTTTGTACAGCATAAGGGAAAGTTTCCAAAGGAAAAAGAAGGGGAAAAAGCCCACATGATATCTGGACACTAAAACAGGTTTTTTTTTTTTTTTTTAATTACAGCTTCTCTCTGGCCCAGCACTGAGTTTTCTAGTATTTTGCATCCATATAAAACCATAAAAGTCCATGGAGACAGTGCCAGTCAGTCAGTGGTACATGTTGGAATCTAAAGAGAACTGATTTTGAAAGGACAAACAATCTCTGTCTCCACATGGGGACAGAATTTTAACTGCTAACATTATTAAATATGACCAATTCCACTTTCTCCTAGTGTCATGTATTTCATGGAACACCTTCCCATATTCCCTGCTCAACATGGCATTCCAGAAGTATCATGCCTACCCTCACAACCCTCCTCTGATCACTGTCTCTGCCACCATTCTAAAATCACTTTGACTTTCCTCCTCCACCTGTGTCACAAGTTCTGCCTCCAGTGTCTCTTTGACAGCTGTTGGTGTTGCACATATCCATCCCCTTTCTCCAAAAATTTATTCTTTTCAGCCTTGGCCCATTTGTTTTGTTCTTCTGTCTCACACTAACTTTTGGTCAGTCTTTGGACCACCTCAGCATCCCTCACTTATTCTGCCTCTGGCATTTTACTGTCCAGGCAACTCCCAGTCACTCCCTGTGTCTTGGACTTCCAACAATGCCACCTTCAGCTTCTTATTTCTCCTGTCTGCATTGAATTAGAACACTGAGTACCTAAAAACATTTCCTTCTGACTTGTCTAATTTAATGTCAGTAGCCATAGATCATTTAGATGATCTTGTAAATATGTTTTAAATCTTTCCCTTCCTTAAGTCAGAATAAGAATATTTACCCAGTGCCACAGTCAATACACCAGCAAACTTTATATAATTTCTGACAACATAAACAAAAACTGCCTTCAATTTGTTAAGAGTGAATCTAAGTTTAAGCTAATTAGACCAAATAACCAAAACACGCATTAACAAGCTGCCAGTGTTTTTATTCAAATTATTCTTTGGCCACACTTCTTAAGGATCTAGGTAAAAAAAGTTAAAGTATGGCTAAAATAATCAACCTAGTTATGCCTGACAAATTTTTACCATTCAAAAAACATAATTTTTTAAGTTAGTCTGCAGGAAAAGCTCTGTTAGGAGCTCTTTTAGCTCCTTTCCAAAGTAAGAAAATATTAAGAAGTATGACACAGAAGAAAAGTGGCCATAGCCTTCAAATGTTATTTAGAAGTCCTAGAAATCACGTAATTCGGGCAAACATTTAAGACATTCCTATGTAAAGACCAGTTTGTGCTTTCCTTGCAAAGCATTGCAAAGCATCCAGAAGTTTCATAATCCACATTACTTCTATCAAAGATTTTTATAACTTCTAATTAAAAAGGACATATATAACTAAGAGAATGGTATTTGCATTGTATGTTATTTAAAACAGTATTTTGTACTTGAGGACAAAACCTGCAGACAGCTGGGATAACAGCCCACATACACACACATATGTGCAGTGCACGCTATTTTTTGCAACCATTTCTTTAGATTGTGAGCAGCATTTAAGAATCTTAACCAAGCTACATTCACAGAAGGTTTAAGTATTTGGAAGACAGCAAGAAAATGGAAGTATGTTTTTGCAAAACTCAAGGAAAAAAACCCTAAGAGTGGAATACTGGTTGCTCCATTTTGGTATCAAAACAATCTATATTAAAAAAATATATAAAAAAATCTATATAAAAATAATGTAAATATTAAGTAACCGTTCCCATGTTCCCAAACTCCAACAACACTGGAGTTTGGTTAATTTCAAGAACCTTTACAAATTCTTCCACCTCAGATGCAGAAAGGAAAGATGCTTGGTTAGACTACAAGTGGTATGTTTTCCTAAATCACAGATTCATCCTATTTGACGCCCTTTTAAAATGTTTTCTCTTTCCCACCAAACTTGAATTTTGAAGACACTACACTTGACAACAGGCCAAACCAGCCAGAAGATTGACAGCATATATACAGCATAAAGCAACAACTTGGCAGGATTATCTTTAGCAAAATTTTCTTTCATCTTTTCCCTCTTCTGTTCTACATCCTACTCCACTTACGTTGACAGGGCTCTATCAACAAGTGCCACGTTTTGGAACACACCCCTGGCCAAAACGTGCTTCTATTAGTCAAGTATATCATAGAGAGCTGCATCCATTTTTCCCATCATGAAATGACAAAATAATACAAGAAAACTTTTTTAAGATGTGAGCAAGAAGGAAAACATGACCACTCTGTCTTGTGACATTCTTCATCTGTTACAGAGAGACAAAGCATCCCAAATCTGAGCTTTCACTGCAATTCAACACTCTGGCTCCTGCATTACCAGCACTGCAGATCACAGTAATACTCTCATCTTGTTTTGCTTCAAACACGAAAGCAGGAATGTCTATGAGAGGTCCTCCCAGAAGTTCACATATTCAACAGAGGAATCTTATTTAATGAAACAGTGCATGACACCAGAGTCATGGTGTGTATTCCATTCCATTCCAAAAAATGTATTCCATCTCTTGCAAAACCCATCTGAGTGTACACAAAAGCACGTAATCTCAGATGCACAGACAGACCTGGAGCTCTACAGCTCGGCAGACCTCTGCTTCTAACTCCTCCTGATCAAAACTTGTGAATTTGCAAATAATCATATACACAGCTAATGCTGGACATCTTCTCACCTGGACTTGGAGTCATTTTTCCCATCCAATATGCCTAAAAATGTTACTTTATTCCTCTGCAATATTCGAAGCAGGGTAGAAGTGCCAAAATATCCTCTGCAAGAAGATGGCTTTGTTCTCCCAAGAGAATTAAAAAGCCCTAGATATTTGTGATTTCTCATCTATAAAAACAGTCAAAGTAGAGAAAATACATCAAAGAGGTCTGCAAGAACAAATTCCCTGGATGCTATTAATAATTGTTAATAGTGACAAGAGACATTAGCTCATCAAATAATCCTATACCCACTAAGAACATTGTTTACTCTCAATAAAGGTAAAAATAGTATTTCTGCATTTTAACTTTCTTTTTTTAAGGCTTGCTTCCAATCACAATTGACAACAGAATAAAAACATTTTTCAGTTTATATAGTCTTGGCATTATGTATTGTCTCGGCACATCTGAAAGCCCTCAGGCACATCAGGAGCTGAGAAAAAAGTTCTAGATTTTGCCTATCACCTCAAGGAAAGAAAATTGTCTTTTCCCAGTGACATGAATCAGGCAACACTTCCATCCAGTCCAGCAAACAGAGTAACTATGGGGTTTAGGTTGCTTTGTTTTGTTTAAGATACAAAATCATCATTTAACCAGCAGTAAATTTTTAGCTGGACAAGATGCTTTTGGTATCCATTACTCCCTGCCTTCCTTAGCTGACATTTTAAAGCTGATGTTTTTTGAATTTGTGAAGTGAATTCCCTAAGCACTATCCTGCACTTTAAGAGACAGATTTTAATAATTGAAAACAACAAATCACTTACAGAAAATAATCATAATGTAGGAAAGACCTAGGCAGAGCTGTACTCTGAAAACCTCTTTGTAATTGTAGCCTCTTTAGACAGGCATAATCAATTAGAAGTGGTCTGATTTTAACCAGTTGCAGGCTCATTACATTGCATTCCCATTTCTGTTGATGAAAATCAGTTTCAGCCTGTGGCCTGGAACTCATATACAGCACTTCCTGGGGCCTCTTAGATAAACACATCAAGAAACAGTTTTATTTGGATTTGTCCCTCACCCTTTATTCATTGAAACAACTTTACAAATCAAGATTAGAACAGAGAAAACTTGGCCCATAACCAGAGATACGCATGTATGAGTAAGATATTTAATCTCAGAAAAGTATAACGCTTCAATTAATAATCATATCTTAAAAACATTTAAATGGGAGACTCAAAACATTCAGTTTTAACTGGTGAGTTTAGTCTTTCTCTTACTGTCTCATGGGACACTCAGTTTCTATTTAATATAAACACATTACTCCCTCCTTTCAGAAGGGCTTCTTGCCTGTGATACATAAAATTGTCCCCAATGTATCTTCAAGTTTTCAAAACAGTACTTCCAGCCTAAGTTTTTACTCTCTGCAGACAGTGCCTGAACTATGTAATTTTAAACCTATGTAGGAATGAAACTCTTAAGCAAAACAATACTAATGAACTGTCCCCTAGCAGAGAGAATCTGCAAAAATAATTGCTTTCCTTCTGCAGAAATTGTACCTTACAGCACCCAGGTTTGCTACAGTCCACATGAGCTTTGAAAAATAAATGAATTCACTACAGTTGGTAATCCAGCCACAGCATGGTGCAGTCCCTCAGGCTCAAAGGGCTATTCACAAGCCAAGGGCATTTTAAAAAAGAGGGGAGTTTCCTGGTGTGGAGAGGTCCATAAAAGCCTTTGCAAATGTGCAGCAATAGTTTAAAAACCAGAATAGACAAAAAAAAAAAAACACCAAAAAAACCAAACCAAAACAAAAAAACCCCCAAAAACCCAAGGATAACTGAAATAGGGAAGAGACTGATAAAGGAAATAAAATGCCCACTAAGTGAGCAAAACGAGGAGCCCTCCCCTGGAGTACTGGCTGTTCCTTCCTAAAAGAAAATACAAAAATAGAGCTGAAGGGCGAGGGACAAGAATAATCAGAAGATGAAAAAAACTTCAGATGAAGAGAATAGAGAAAAACCAGGATGATTCATATCACTAAAAAGCTGAACAGAGGTAGAGGATCATGATTTAAAAAGTGTAAAAATTAATAGTCCTAAAAGGATCTCTCTTTTAAAGCAGAGTATTTAAAGTAAAAGGGTGATGAGCCCAAATATGGTTGAGGGAGGGTTTGAGGGGTGTTTTGGTTTATTTTGTAGTTATGATACACAGATTCATTAATGTACTGCAAAGGGTTATCACTTGCCAATGGCGCATGAGGATTTAAAAAGCTCTATTTTGTAGCAATAACAAAAATAAGTAAATCTATATTGTAATATAAGAATTACTGATGGTAGATATAACTTAATTATTGATGATAGATATCGCTTAGCCACAGAAAAAACAGTAAAGAGCCAGGGAAAAAAATATCCCTGCAGACATGTTATATTGAAACTGCTGTAGATAAGGTGGTGCTTTCTACCCTATAAAGCATGTGGCCCTTGCCTAGTCATTCTGTATGTCTGTCCTTCTGCATCAACCTGTCTGAAGAAGTTCATTTCAGATACGTTCATGACCAATTTGCTCTCCTAACAACTATCACTATTTGAACTGTACATTCACAAGAAATCACACCAACAGCAATTTTAGAATTAGAATGGAACTACATCAACTAAAGGTCTAGGCTAAAAAAGCAAAAGGAATTGATTTTAAAATTAACAGTACCCAAAATGTGACTATCTGAAATTAAGAAAGGCTCCAGTGACTTAAATGCAGTGTTAAGAATTTTAATGAAATGACAGAACTATTCATTAATTGCCTTCCTGGACTGACAAGCTAATTTATTACTCACTTGTTCATAAGAAATGAACAAAACAGGCCCACAAGGAAGCTACTAACAGCTGACTGAAAGCTGCCTACACACTGGCACACGTGAAGGGGTGTTCCTTCCTCCATACTTTTGTTTTTCTTATTGTTCACAGCTTGTTTTGTACTGCTGCTAACTGTAATCTACATTAAAACCACTGATAGTTCTCACTGGTCCTTCAAAAAATTCCCATTGATAAAGAACAAAATGAAAAAAGAAACCAAAAGAAGCTCTCAGAGCTGTTTTTTATAAAACTTTTAAACATTAGAAAATACTTTCTCTGAAGCTATTTCAGGTGTCTCACAAAGGAACATTTCTGTGGCTTTCTGGAAAGGTGAAAGTACCAAAAGTCCACGATTTGGACTTTGGATCAAAAAACATTTTGGAACATGGAGAGGATCTTTTCTGTTGCTAGCCATTCTAGGACTAGGAATACTGCAACTTCAAGCCTTGACATGGAGCCATACCTCTGTTTTTTCCTCAACAAAACCTAGGACTAGCTCTTGAGAAGGCAGAATAAAGGGCCTTCTTCTACGAAGCACCTAAAAGGTTCCAGAAGTCAGCAGATACCTTGAGCACAAGTAATATACTATTGTTTATCCAGATTCAACAGAGCTCAGGAATAGATACAGATATTAAATTCAATGGATAGAATAGCCCATTTGACTTACCTTGCTTTTGAAACTTCTCCAGGTGAGTACCCAGCATCACAAGGACATCAAGATAGGCAGCTCTGGTCACAAAACAAGGATTTAGCCTAAAAAAAAAAAAAAATCAAGATTTTAAAGCTTAAATCTTTACAACCTTATGCTCAGAAACAGCAGTAAAACAAATTAGTTTGGCATGTCTATTTTAATTAATGAAGCTAAACTACTGGTCAAATTAAACTTCATATATCAAATAATAAGGCCATGTTATGTAAGCTCCATTTCCTGGTCCATTCTGAGTGACAGTCTCCCCTGCAGAATTGGCAACACCCTCCTCCTCCAGCCATTCCACTCAATGGCAGCTGATACATTTCATTATTACTGGATGAACCAGCTCCTTGCAGCACCTACTACATCTTTGTTTTGTTTATAGATAATGTGTGTAACTAAATGCATTAACAAAAAGAAGTCTTCCGTTCTTACTGTTACAGCTCATAAAGAGAAACTTCCCTTGGAAGGTACCTGCTCCACCATTTTAATGGCCATAGTTCTCCCACTGTTCTGATGAAGACCAGAGGTGTTCATGTTGTTAAAATTTGGTGTTTCTTTTTCCAAACAAGAATATTTGGGATTTTGTGTATATAATGGAAATTGGTAATGAGTTACTTTCTGCGCTACCTTTTCAATTTGCAAGTGAGAAACACCTATTTTCTCTCCAATTAGGAAAATAAAATTAGGTTAACAACTTCATTTTTTCTTTGTATTACTATCACTGAAACATATTTAGCCATGAAAACTTTCTAAAAATATAACTTAAAATGTGAACAAACAGGAAATCTAGTTCAAAATACAGAAATTATTCTGAAGAGCCCAATGGGACTTGTACTAAAACAAAAAACTCAGAATCAAGCAGCACAAGCTTGAAGTATGACTAATTCTGTTCAGTATTTCATTTTTATTTTATCTGGCACTTTCTTTGCATGCTTATCTTGATGTTTGAAACTCTTTCAAAAATTGTTAATTAAAAATGTTCCAACAAACATTCTGAACTCTAGCATCTTTAAAATTCAAGGAAAAAAAAAAAGCCTTTTCAAGTAAGATACGTGACCATGACATAAAAATGGAAGGTTGGAGGTTCTTACATAGTTTGGCCACTTTATTTGCCTGTGGAGAGTTAGCCTATAAACCTATTAAAAAAGACAACTTTAACCAGAAACATTGTTCTTATCTTCAGTAATAAACTCTGCAAGAAGCCTAAAATACTTATGCTTTCTTTTATGGCCTACAATATTAGGCATCCACATAACACACAGCAGGATCCCTCTCTAGAAGAGGGGATTTCTTCTCCTTTTGCATAAAAAGAGACCTTTTGGACACTTTCTTACTAGCAAAGTAGTCTAGGTTCATACTTCCCCAAACTTCTTCATGCTTGCCTCCTACCACTTGCCTTGAAGCACAAGAGCTAAAAGCTGCCTGCTGAGAAGATGCACATCAACAAGAACCAAAGTCTTAAGAAGCCAAAGCAATTTTAATACGGCCTGTTTTTGAAGAGTTGTATTAGGCAGACTTTATTTCTATCCACCCTGGTTAAGGAAAGATCTTTCCTGTATCTTGGGCATCCAATTGCTGCCTAAGTTGCTCTTCTCAAATGTGTGTGAAAACACCACCAAGGAATACTCATGGAGTTGGGAGCCCAGTCCATGAGAAAACAGAAGGACTGATCAGTCAAAGGCTCAGATGAAAAACAAACCTTAAGAGGTCTCTCACAAATGCATGAAAGCAGCCACAAAAGTTTTCAACCAATATGAGGAACCTAATGGGTCTACTGCACTTCAGCTCCCTCAAAAAATGGAAGACTCACTTATCATTCTGTGTTTTCAGAGGAAAGAAAATTTCCAATGTACAAACTGTGCCCTGGGCAAAACATGGCTGATGCAACTTTTACTGAAGAAGAGGCAACAGCAACACTGGCATGTTTTTTATTCTAGTCCAGCTTTTAAGCACTTACCACTTCATTTTAAGTATGTGCATATGCATGTTTTGATTTTGAAACGAGACTTTTCCAGCATAAAACATGCCAAACGTTTGTCCTTGGCTGGTTCTGTTGCTCTGGTGATGCTAGTGAATTCTCATCCATATGTGCCAGACAGACACAACAGGAAATTCAGTTTTCCAAAACCAAGAAACTTCAGTGTTGTTCAGACTGTAGCAGAAAGCTGAGTCTTGAAGACAATCAAACTGCGATTTACGTAACAGATCTGACAGCCAAAAATCACAATGCTGAACATTTGAAATGATGCACTGCACAGTGTTTAACACGACCCGTTCGTGCAGAACTTCAGCAACGAGAGTGGGAATAGTACAAGATGTTTCCTTTTTAGCACCAATACCAATAAAGTGGTGTTCCCATAAACAAAATTTGAGGAAATCTGTCTCCAAAAAAGAAAGTCACAGCAGTAGCAAAAGGTGGGCGCTCCAGACATGCGGAACAGCATTCCTTTTTTTCAGTCCAAACCCCCAAAATTATTTCATTTTCCTTCCAACCTTGTTAATAATGGAAACAAATCCATCATATGCTCACTCCAGATGATAAACTGTACATGACTCTGAACAAGGTAGAGCTAGAGATGGTTAGGACTCTCACATCTAAGGGTATAGCCACCCAGAAATACACAATAGCTATCAAAGCAATATTCATACTATTACACATCTATTCTAACAGCAGGTTAGTGATGACAGGGCATAGATCCATGCCTGATTAAAGCATTGCTTTGTCTATGCCAGTCAGTAGTTTAGTGTAACAGCAGCACATCTGGAGGTCAAAGAGCTGGCACCAAAGACTAAATGGCCACCAGACATACTGGCATACCAGATGCCTTAAATCATAATTTTCAGAAGTCCAATTTGTTGCTTTGTGTTTGGATATAGAGCTTATAGCCAGCCTGCTCCTGGAATCTTACTGTACTTAGGAGCTTGCCCCACACTTCTTAGTACTCCTTCATAATGCCCTCACTTGGAGCTTGACTGTCCAGGTGGAAATAAAAATCAGATCATAAGCAACTGCTGCATTAAGTTTCACTAACAGCTAATACTGCAGAATGTTTCAACACATCTGACCAAAGAGAGGTCCAAGGTTGTCTGCCCTGAGTAACATGTGAAACTCAAGCACTGTCACAGATTGGACCTGCCAGGCAGAGGTAAGGAAGACTCCTGCAACAGGCAGGAACAGAAAGGATTACTATTTCAGATTACTACTTAGCAAGAACAAGATGCAGAAAAAAAACATAATTCTAATTTAATCAAGGAGAACAAAATGATGATGGGAGGAGCTGCTGTGTCCCTACCAGATCATCCTATGAGGATAGGCTAAAGAGAACTGGGATTGTTCAGCCTCAAAAGATTGCAGTCTTCCAGTACCTAAAGGGAGCCTGCAAGAAAGAGACTTTACAAGAGCCTGTAGTGACAGAAAAAGGGGGAATGGATTCAAGCTGAATGAGAGCAGGCTTAGATTACATATTAAGAAGAAATTCTTTGCTGTGAGCGTGGTGAGGCACTGGAATAGGTCACCCAGAGCAGTTGGGCATGCCCCATCCCTGGAGATGTTCAAGGCCAGCTTGGATGGGGCTCTGAAGAACCTGTTCTAGTTGAAGGTGTCCCAAGCTCACAGCAGAGGAGTGGGAACTGAGTGATCATTAAGGTCCCTTTCAACCCAGGTAATTCTATGATTCTGTGACCATGGAACCCTACAGAATATACAAGGTCATTGAAAGAACACAAGTCAAAAAAGTTAAAGGGACTGAAGATTTCAAAGGGTTTACATTTTATTTTTTCTTTTGTAATGGCCCAAAGCTCTAGCCTAACAGTATCTTCACTATGATGGAAATAAATATCTTTTTTTCCCTACTATTTTAGGTATGCCTGGCTGAACATAAGAAAATCTAAAAACACAGGTGCCGGTTTGCATACTATTGACACTTCATAGCAGATTCCTGGAATAGATCCTGAAAATAAAAGTCTTCCAAACCTACTCAACTTCTTGTCATTAATGCTGAACAAGTAATTGGGGATAGAATAGACAGACTTCTTTGCAATTGCATTTTCAATTCCGGCATGTGAATATAAAATGGAAAAAAGAGTTCAAGACACTTGCAGGAGGAAACCTTTTGTTAGCTGTTTAGGGTCCAGGGACTTTTTTTCAAAGAAAAAGGTTAATGGAGCTAAAGAGTCTGTTAAAATTCACAGGCTCCCGTTCACAGGCCTTTGAAGAGGCCTGGGTTAAGCACACACAGAATATTATATGACCAGAGTAACAAAGAGCTATTTGTTTTCCACAAGGAACTGCCTGGTAGGTGAATGAGGAAGCACACCCTTCAGGAGATATTCCCCCTCTGGAGATGTAAATCAGACTGGGCACGTTCAGAAGCTCCATGTGCAACAGTGGGGTTTGCTCCAGCTGGCTTTGGCTACCCACAGTAGCAGTAGGGCTGCTTTGATTTCTGCTCTGCCTTTACCTCCGCTAAGTACCACTGACTGCAGCTTAGGCCTGTGCAACTGAAATCAATCCTAGACTCTCACAGCTTGGAGCTCTACAAATATTATCTTTAAAATGTTTGATTCACCTTTTATAGTTAAGTCATGCTGAATTTGAGGTAGTCATTGGTTTGCTTATTTTGGATGGCAGACCTAATGCAAACCAAACTGGCATTTATTGAAGAAATCAGCAATATGTGGTCACAGACCTCCTGTGAACTTGGCTCTCACAACTTCATTGCTTCAACTGTATCAGGAACACATGGCTTAACTTCTAAAATTAAGTTTCTCCTGTATTACTGTTTAGTTTAAACAAGATCAACTTTAATGAATTACGAGCCTATTACCTTCTTTTCCAAGAGAAACAACAAGGAGGAAAGAACATGGAAAGCTCACACATTTGGCCTCAATTCTGTCAGAACACTGGAAAAAGACAATCTCTTGCTTCTGTAACCACTAAGGTTTGCAGAGGCCCTTAAACAGCATTTCTACTTATTAAAGGGCACCATTTATAACCATACAGATTTCTGTATTTAAGGCAGAATGCCAACATCCCTCTACAGCAAGTACCAAAAAATGTTGATGCACAACTTCTGCAGATTCTCATTATCTTCCCAAACCCCCAGTTTTCAATGACAGATGACTTAAGAAGCTCATAGCTATTTTATGGTGGATCATTCCTCTTTTTTCACCTCACTTCAAGATGACCAACAACAACTGCAGCATTAATTTATTGCATTTGTTACATAAATAATACATATACAAGCTAGTGACTATGAAATCAAAGCAGTTCGTGTTAATGTTTATTGCATTAGCTTTTGGTTATTCGAAAAATTCAATGTTTTCCAAAGAGGTGGTTTATTTTGCTCATATTTTTCCTCATTAGGAAACAGATGTTGGAAAACTATTAGCAGAACAAACACTATTTAATATACAGCAACTTACAATATTTACTAAAAATTTAAAAGCATAAAAATCAAAGCATATTTCCTCAAACTCTCACTGAGCACTTAGAAATTTCAAATGCGGTGTGACAATTAACGTCTCTTAAATAAAAATCCATAATATCTCTCTCACGGATGGTTAATTGGATGGAGATTGGTTACTCTCAGCTCAAAATTTTAAAAACTGATGACAAGATTTGGATAATGAATCAAGTTGATGTAGAACTTCAGTCAAAATTACACAGCTTACAAAGTCACCTACAAATCTTTGTGTTTTGTCCAAAAACATCACAACACACTCTTAAGCATAAGGGTAAAGACACCAGAGCTGGCAAGATTACAAGGGCAACCCCTCCAAGGGTCAACTCACAGCTATCTTGTGAAAAAGAAGAGATTCATCTTAATGACTTGCATGACTGTTTTCATTTCAATTTTCCAAGTGAACAATTAATTAAATGAACTGCCTACTCCTTCTCTGATCTTCAGTGAAAAAGTCACTCTTACTGTAATGCTGTATGTTTCTGGAGCCTTTGGAAAGGCTGAAAAGGACCAAAGTTTCTGGAAGCAAGACCTGTTCTTATGATTAAACTTATCAACAGCATTTTAGAAAATGTCCCATAGTAAAAGAAACACCGTAATTACTAAACAGTGTCCTATTCTTCTGTGTAAATAACACATTACTGTCAAAAAAATTATATTTTAGCTGGCAGAAAATAGATCAGCTTACTGGTGATGAATTTAAACCCCAAATACTCCTACTTTCTAGCCACCAGTATTACATACAGTTTTTGATTCCAACAAATGGATAGAATTTGTTTCCTGAACATTAATATTCAAGTTAATGCACAGGATGCAATTGCACAAATTCTTGTATTTCTGAACTTCATAAACATTTCTGATAAGTCAAAATTTTACAAACATTTGAGGCTGGAATTTCATCTTTAGTTCTACATAAACACAGAAAAGAATTTTGATTAAGTCAAACATGTCATAGCTGGTACTTGGGGATGGGATCTGTGCAACTTCCTATTATGAGTCTCCCACTGTGCCTTTGTCTTCCATAATCTCAGCTTTCATGGCTGGCACACTGGCAATTAAATTTTGGGTTCACAGTTTATCTTTCCCTCTCTATCATCTCCCAGATTACTCCTTGCTGAAGAAGGCAAATCTTCAAAAGTATTCCTACTTCTGGTGGCCAGATTCTTCTGATATGTGACCTGCCATTGTGACAGCTAAAATATCTTCTACATGCAGCAAAGAGTGCATCATCTGTTCTGTCTTGAGTCTTGACACAATCAACTTTACATAATCCTTGAGGGCTGTCCATGGGGAGCTCTATCCTTGGAGGGTTGCTGATGAACCAGGCCAAGCTGGCTTTGTGCTGACCACATTTTACCTGCAGCGTGATCCGGTAAAGGATCAGTTGTCATTTATGGAGGCGACAAAGCTTATGGAAATCACTCCTACACATACAGCAAGCGGCTGATTAAAAGATTAAATCTTCTGTTGTTTTGGTTATTAGCTCTCGAATTCTGCAGTATTTTAAAGACTGAGGTTTTTGGGGGTGTATTTGTTTAGAAGGCAGCATTCATATTTTAATCTATTTTCTCTCAGAGCCCACATCTGTAGCACTGAATCAACATGCATGGCCTTCCTCTTGTCTTCTTAAAGAGACATTAATAATGGATTTAATTATTAAACTTTGTCCATGGCATTTTTAACCATGTAATACAAAACCAGCAAATCAATGAACATCACGGCCAACAGACCTACATTTAATGGAAAGCATTTAAAAAAGTAATAATGAAGCCTGCACTACCAAGTAAACCTTGCTGAGTTCCTGGAAGCACAGGAACACCCGCATCGAAATAGAAATTCAAACATTAGTAAAAGTGCATCTGCTTGCCTACTTGGTGCTGTTGAGATCTTCTCTGAGTAATTACCATATGTACAGTCCCCTCATTCTATAGGGCATCTCATCCAGCATTAGAGCGGGCATTGTCTCCAAAGGGAGTTGCTAGTCAAGTGATTTAAGTTTTTCTACCACTCTCAAAGCCAGACTATTATATTGTTATTAGTTTCCCTGGTAAAGATAGATAATTTATTGCTTCAAAAAGAAGCTACACAAATTATTTTTTCATTGTGATACTACCAAGAACATCCTGAGTTTCAGCTATTAAAAGAAATTAATTTGTGCTCCAGCTGTCCTTGGTGGATGATACTGAAAGGCTGTGTTTTGTTGGTGTTGTTTTTAGCATACCTGATTGATAAAATAATCCTGGCTGTTCTCTTTTTTGTTCTCTTAATGAGAACCTCATGTGATTCCTGAGCAACATCCGAAAAAACTTAAGAGGCCAAACTAATCCCATGTGCAAATTTAATGAACTTTACACAATTAATATCAGAGGACTTATTTATGAAGGAAAAGCTATGAAAACTCCTATGTTTGTTTACTGAAAAGCATTTTCAGATATAAGTGAGGATTTATGTCCAAAATATGTAATTGTACATTGTTTCTGCCTACTCTAAATGTTGCACTGGTGGAGGGAACACCTTAAACAACCTTATCCAAAACTTAATATTCCTGGAAAGTTCCTATTTAAGTTAGAAATATACCTATGATCCAGAGTCAAACACTATTTTATCTTATGCAAAGTACATCTTAAATTTCAGCCTGAAGTCCAAACATCTCTTCTGATACCCAAAGCGGATGTTCCAAAACAATCAATCACCAACAGCCTAAATAAACAGTTGGTAGCCATGTTAAGGATACTGTTACCAAAATCTGTGAAAGAGCAGACTTGGAGCAGCACGGAAACCTAAATTAGCCTGCTAAAAACAGGTAAGATTTAAATGCCTCCAGGAATACATTTATGAGCAATGACATGCTATGACTGTTCTCAAAAACAAAGACAAACGAGGCTAAACAATGGCACTGGGTTAGAATGTGCAGATTAACAAATTACTGGTGAGTCAGCACCAAGCCTGACAGAGTTCAAGAAGAGTTTGGACAATGCTCTCAGGAACAGGGTGACACTTTTGGGGATGGCCTGTGCAGCGCTAGGAGTCGGACTCGATGATCCTTGCGGATCCCTTCCCAACTCACCATATTCTGTGATTCTGTGAGCTGCTCATGCTGGGTACACTTCATTTTCAGCTGGAACAGGACAACAAAAATTTCCCTTCATGTTTTGTGTGTGCAAGGGTAAACACATGAATTATTGCTCCAGCTGACAGAAAATTAAGCTTTCAATTTGAAACCTGCTAAATAAACTTCTGTGGAGAAAGGCTCAATCATTAAAACTATTTTCAACTTTTGAACTTGGCTGTACAACGCATACAGACCACTAACAAGGAAAGGTAATTAACTGCACTTCTCTCAATGTTTTAAAGATAGAAATGAGAAAGTTGAAAAGTTAGAAAATAGGAAGATGCCAAGTGCAGACATGGCCCTGAAAGGACAAGAAGGTTCATCTTGATGTGGTGGAAGAAGAGGCAAGAACACTGAAAGAAGAGAAGGACTTCTCTCTCTGCCAAGGAGGATAACCTTACACTCTCCCCACTTCTTGCTGTTTTCAAAGTACAAAAAACCACTTCCAATTCCCAAATTAGGACCACTTCAAAAATCACACAGAGGCTGCTTGCAAAACTGCAGGGAGCCATGGGCGTGCTGCACCTCTGTCTAGGTATGCCTGTATGTGCCCCCGTTTTGTTGGTAATAGTCTGCTGACTAGAAGTTAGCACTGTCTCTCCTAACAGGCAATGAGAAGAAAGGTATATTTAGGTTACAGTCTGAGCCATGAAGTCCTGAGACCACAAAGAGGCCACATTCTTGCTTTCTACATAAATGACCTAAATGTACCTCACGTGAAGTTCCTCCTAGGAAGAACCTAAGACTATTGTCTATTGCCTATCCGCCTACTGCCACTCACACAGCACTGCCAAAAGTGGAGGGGGAAAAGGGATATAACAGGCTTGATGGAGTGCCATGGCCATCAAAACTTGGCAAGTTACCATACTCTGTATGGCTGTATGAGATTTTCCTCATTCAAAGCAGTCATAGCTGGATCATTGGAGAGTCAGCTGGGGGAAAACTAAGTAGCACATATCTCAGCAAACAGTGAACCTCGTTTTGAGCCCATGCCTAAAATAACTTTTGCATGTATTTGTTATGTGAGCTTGAATCTTGTACAGGACCTATTTGTATTTTTAACAGTGCCAACCATAAAGCAGAGAGCTGTAAGCAGCAGCACTGCAGAGCATGGGTTATTTGGGTTATAAAAACACCACAGGTGGCCCATTCCAGAGGAACCAGCGACTCCTTGCAAAACACAAAGCCAACTGATTTGTTCCCCACAAGTCAGTTTCAAGAAAGCCACCTTCTTAGAAGTAAACTCTCCCAGTGCAGACAAGCTCTCAGCTAAGAAATGGCAAATGGCTAGAGGTTAGCAGAGTATGTTATTTGATTTCTGGCAGAACCTCAAAGTCTTTTCCCCCTCCTGTGGTCTCCAGTAAGTAGGAAAGCGGGAAAAAAAAAAATCCAACTCGAAGTGCTGAAAAGCAGCATCCGACAGCAAAGCCATGCGATGACACGATTTCTCAAATTTTCCAATACCAATACTTAGTCATGCCAAAGGCTACAAATTAAACATGAGAGATATTTCTGGGACTTCTGTACAACATATTTCCAAATTCAAAGCCTGCTCTTCCAGCGTTCTGTATTTATGAAGCCAAAGGCATCTAGAGTTAGTCCTGTAATTCCCTGGTTTGGAGTTGAGCTAAAAACTACCTTTTAAAAAAAATTTATTCATATGACAGAGCTTTGAACTCTTTCAAATACTTAGCTTGATAAACTGATCATATTATAAAGCTTTCATCAGACTAATTTACCTCACTTCATTCCATCACCTAAGTTCTCCAACAAAGCAGATTTTATATATTGTTTTTATTCCTGTTCTTCTCAAACACCCTGCATCACCCTCATTTGCAAAAAATGCAGTAAACTAACACTGGTGTGAAGGTGGAGGAAAGCAGTAACATTACGGAACCACTTTAGACTAATAAACAGGTATATTCCAAAACAAAAAACACCAAGCAAAGTATAAATATACAACTAAAGTGAAAAGATTCAACCATCACCTTTGAGAAGTGGATGGAAGGCATTCAAAACATCAAAAATGAAAATATTGGTTCTGAATACATGGAAAAGTTAATATTTTGAAGATTTTTAAAACAACAAGGAGAAAAAAGCAACCATGCCCCATCAGTATGAGAAGTCCCCCTTCACCACAGACAGAAAACACCAGTTGAAAAACTGAACGCTTTATGAAATTAGATTTGGGGAATGTGACCCAATATTTTATTCTTTAAAGGAAAATCAGGTTGTAGCATGGAGAAGAAAAAAAGAGATTAGTATATTACATGGAATGTGCAATAGAATCTTGAGCTATTCTACATCAATAAATTCTGATTAAAGGAAATTAGATTCTGGCCCCGAAAAGGCAAAGAAAACCCTAAAACCAAAACCCAAACAAAAAAAAAAACCCACGCAGTTCAGGAAACCACTGAAGAACGATAATCTTTCCTCCAAATACACACACATGAGAACTAAGCCTCATTTTTAAGAGCTATATATGCAACCCAAAGTTTTGTAATTCAAGATTCTCAGAGAAGTTTGTTCCATAGTACAAAGGAAGTACATAGTTGAAAGAACATCAGGAAGAACTTTACAGAAATGTGATTGAAAATTGATGTTTGGAAGTAATTCTCCAGATTCACAAACCACTTTCCTGTTATTTTAACTTTTTTTAACCATTTAAGATTAATACTGAGTGCCTCTTATATCCTCTTTTCAAACAGTCTCTGCCCTGCAGTATCAGTGACATGGTAAATTATCTCCTTATGAAAAAGGCCAAAAAAATCAGATGGGGATCCATTAACTTCTCTCTGTGGTGCTCATTCTCTTTGCCTGAACAGAAATAAGGTAAGGACATGACTGAGGGTCCAGCCAGCCATCACCCTCTCTGACAGCAGCATACCAAGAAGTCCAACAACAGGGCAAGAATAAAGTGCTGATTCCCTAACAGGTTCTCCCAACATTCAGAAACCCAGACAGACACTAAGATTCCCAACTCGGTTGCCAGGCAACCTTCTAAAACTCCTTTAAAACAAGAAAAAGGAAAAGCAAGAACAAGACCCTCATACTCCAGAGTTGATCACTGAGCAATTGTTCACCTTCACCCAGTCAACCACCAACAGTAAAGCTGCACACTGAATGTGGGATGCTAAAACCACCAGGAAACACCACTTCAATATATTTGTTTGTTTGTTTGGGTTGCTTCTTGGAGGCTTTTCTCCTTGGCCTTTTATTTTTTTTTTTTTTTTTTGAATGACACCATGCTGAATACATTTATCTCAAGCAAAAGTTAAGGGAGTTATGGAGGGCAGGATGGATGGATGGATGGATGGATGGACGGACACCTTAGCTCGAGGTGTGCAAGAATGACAAAGTACATCAGAAATTTGCAAAAATAGTTTCCCTCCATTAAAATCCCCATGCTTTAAGTTAGTGTTGCAAGGCTGCATGTTCATAATATGAAATTTTACTATCTGGGGAGAATGACATTCTAAAACTCTTCTTGTATAGCATTAACTGCATAGTGGAGAACTATGACAAGGAGGCTACAACAAACTGACAAAATTAAAATGTGCTGCTGACAGGGAGTTCATATCAGCATACACAGCTGTGACTTTTTACAGGCAAGTGAAAGAGAAAACATCTCTCTTCAGGAAAACACCTTTACTGTGCACAAGAATTTCTTAGAGAGGGCTTGAAAAGTTTTCATTTCCAGAGACGATAATAAAATAATAAAAAAAAAACCTCACTAAAACCCAACCAGTCATCAATCAGTGACTGATGTATCAAAAAGGGCCGTTCTGAAAAAATACTTTGGAAATAGCATTTATTTAAAATCTGTAATGAACAGAGCCCGGCCTTTACGTATTTGCTGCAAGAGAAAGAGATTTCAATTACTGAGCATGTTTGTCTTTCTACTGAATTTGGTCTCTAGTGTTTGGGTTTTTACTCTTTATAACAGCATCAGTCAATTTAATTTAGTTAAGCAAATCAACATTCTCATTTAAACACTTAAAAATGCTTACGTTGATTCGAGTGAAAAGATCCACCAAATCCACCATGATGTCTCCACTTGGGGCAGAGAGCAGATGCACAGTAAATGGAAGCAACAATACAGACACTTGCCAAAACCTCTGCCTCAACCCTCAAGGTTGGTGAATTATTTCTTGAGCCAATGGTGATTTTTACACACTCAGTAACCTCACTGGACTTTCCTTCCATGACTCCGTTAAATTGCTGTTTAAAAATTCAGACAGGTTTAAAACCAAGACTATCTCATATCACAGAGTTCCACAGCCAAATTAAAATTACATTAAAAACTTCATTGGGTGGTTTCTTTTACATCTGCCACCTTGGACAGAATGCTAATTTCCTGTCCCTTTCTATGTGACTCATGTTTCACATCCCTCAGTTGTCCTTTTTCTGTGATTAAAAAAAAAATCTCAGCCTATTTATTCAGTCCCTGAGTAGAAACTGTTCTATACTTGTCAGTCTTTATACTGCTTCTGATTCCCACTGTATCTTCTTTGGGATTTACACAATATTTAAATATACATCACAGATTAATACACAAACACAGATGGGTCTTCTGTGCTTTTCTTCATCCTTTTTACGATATTTGCCCCCTCCCCTATTGGGCATTACCAAGAACAAGAGTAACTTTTTTCAAACAAAAAATCTGCTCAGTCAACCACTCTTTCCCCAGGTAAAGTCCAGACATTGTTCATGAGCACCGTTTTCCAATTATTTGCACCAAGTTTTATCTGCCATATCATCACTCTCACTCTTTGAGTAGACACTTCTGTAATTCCCAAAGATCAACTCTATCTTCATTACCCCAACTCAGTTAACACTGAGAGATTTCCCCCATCCACCCCTCTTCTCCAAACTTCTAGGGATTTTGGTTTTGATGGTCAGAAAATGATTTGGGTTTTATCAGAGATCCACACTAGCTGCACTGGTGGCCTCACACCACAGTGCAAAATGTGGGATATTCCCGTTCTCTTTATGCAAGGAACTGCACACTTTGGTTACAACTGATTAGTTTAGAGTTTTGGGTAGAAATTCTCATGGGTAGAAATTCTCAAAAGCAATTGCTGAGATAAAGTAGAAAAGGAAAGAGGGAAAGAAAGAAAAAAGAGGAAGAAAGGGAGA
>VZSR01001479.1:12708312-13180741 GCA_013398615.1 Brachypodius melanocephalos
GATTTATTATATATAGGTCACCTTAAGATGAACTTCTGAAAAATGTTTCGAAATCTATCTTGGATTTTTTGTGGGCAGCTAAACACTTTCAGTTTAAACAATTGCTATGACATTTTCCTACTAATTTTCTGCAAAGGTCAAAGTCAGAAAAATAGTAACATAAAAACCTCATATATGTGGCATATTTTTCTTAGCCAAGAAGCAACAGTTATCCTCAAACTTTTGTTTCTGTAGGAATGTTCATTCACAGTTATTTTTTTTCTTTAATGACTGGACTACAATGTTTTTCTATCCTTGATTTTGGAAAAAAAAATCACTTTGACTAAAAATCAGCAAGTCAATTAGGCATCTAACTTTTACATATTTCTAGACAAATAAATCTATCCACCTTGCTAAAATAATAATAACTTAAAACATCAAGTCTTCCATGCATTAGTAAACTGTTTATAAATCAAGTATTTTGTGTTTTATCTTACCTTTTGGCCAGCCACAGCTTGGTTCCCACGCAGCTAATGATGTCACCCAGTCCCTGCTGGAAGTCCAAACTAACAAACTGGTTTGATTCTAGGTACGACTGCAGCAAGTGAAAAACCTAAATTAAAAAAAAAATAGAATTCAAACAGAGTTTCTAGCCACTTCTTTTCCTCCAAATAACTCAGAGATGAAACGGTCACCTGCAAAATGAACAACCATTACTCAAGGAAGAACAGGTATTCACTTGGCCTTGCAGCAGATAAAATCCTTAAATCTTCAAGTTGCCCCATCTTTAAAACTCATTGTTTGCACAAAACAACAGAAAGTGCTGGAAGATGTTATCCTCCATGAAGTGAACAGAGGGCAGCTGGATGAACACTGCTCCTCTGGCCTTTTCCAACTTAAGCATCCCTCAACTTTCAACTTTCTTGCTGTGCCATTTGCTCCCCAGTGCCAGCACAACTCCCCGGGGAGCAGATTGCCAGGTTGGCACACTGGATGGAGCAGGGCTGCTTGTACTGTGTAAGTACAACCAAGGAGACAGGGAGGTGAATTACTGTCTGTAACCACTCTGAAGTGCTGACAGAAAAGTATCTTTATCCCTGCTCCTGAGAACCTTCATCCCAGGCCCCAGTCAAACACTGTGGCCAGCTGGGTTTCATACAGCAGGGAGATGCTCACGCTCTCCCTTTCCGAGGACTGAGCTCCTGCACTTTCTCCTCTAGAGTTTCAGTAAAAGCCTAATAGACATGTCCAAGCTTTGATGAAGGAAAGAATTCAAGGTACCAGAATAGAAAGCAAGACCCATAACTTTCTGGTCAGACAGCTGAAACAAAAAATGTACATCCTCAGAGAGCCTCATTGGTATTTAAAAACAGGTTTTTCCAAGTAGCATTGAATACACAGAAAAGTGTTAGGAAAAAAAATTGTTTAAAAAAAAGTACAGTTATCTAAGCATAAAATTAAAATACGGAGTAGCATAAGAAAGCTGATACCAACTGCACAGTGAAGAGGGGCTCTCTCCAAGCCCAGCCCCTGTAGGGCCATCCCGCATGTGGCAGAGGGTGCGTGACACACACTTGACACAAGTGACAGCACCCAGATCATCTCACTTGGTTTTAACTTTTCACATTCACAGGCAAGTGAACAGGAAAAGCCTGGGTAAGGTAATTTCCAAATGAAAATACATGGAAATGTGTGTTGCAGTAGTGAAGCCTAACAGAAAAGATCTTACTCAGCATAAGGAATTTTGCCTTACAGCCTCAAAATTAGAAATACTGTTTGCTTACACAGCTAAGTTACATTTACAGAAATGGCTTCCATGCAAATTGAAAAAGTTCATCCCCCATTATTTACTGAAACTGACCATGTGCAGAATTTAGGAAGCTTAAGATGTATTATCAGACCGTTTCTGAAAATACATATTGTGAGCATTTTATATGGAAACACTCTTGACATGTGAGAGTATTAGCACTTCATATTTGCAAAGTGACAATTTAATGACTAATGGATCAAGCTGGGGCCTTCACTTCACTTTGGGAAAAGAAAAACCTTTGTATCCAGATTTTTAGATCCCAGATCTTGATCTTCCACATTCCAGCTGTCATTTGCTCCAGGGTTTTTTTTTTTTTTTGTTTGTTTGCTTGTTTTGGAAACACAAGCACTGCCACATAGCATTAACTTGACACAATTTCATCTGGGTTATTTTTTGTGAAATCATTCAAGTGGAAAAACAGCTGCAGTCGTTTCAAATAAGCACAGAAACAGAAGAGATGTCAAGAGACTATCTAATCCATACAAACACTGAGGCAGGGTCTAAACATTCTTTGATGGAACAAATGCCTGACTGTCTCAATCCTGAAAACAGCCAAGAAAGCAGAATGCAACCTCCTCTAGTCTTCCACCCCCAAAATCCAAGCTCTTGAGGCAAGGTGTTCCTGTCTGCTCCCACCACTGCCCTCACGGCAAAAAACTGTTCTCTGGACACTATTCAGTCTGTCCAGATTTTTTCCTAGTGAGGCACTTATTAAACACAGAGATCCCACTGGGGGCCTTTGACAGGAACAATAAAATAAAGTCTGGTCTCCCTTTGTTAGCAGGTGTCCTGTAGGCAAGAGACATCCTGGAGAAGTAGCTTGTCTTTTGTTTTTTTGAAATCTTCTGAAGTCCTCTGAACATCATTTTGTTGATAGCATCTTTCTAAGATGGCCTTTCCAAGATATTTTTGAATCTTGATCTTTTTCTACAAAATACTTTAAAGAAGTGCAAGCCTGCAAATATTTCAAAGTGTCACCAGAGATGTCTACCTTGAATCCTCTCCTTTAGTCTGCTCTTGCCTGTGCACTAAGCTGCCACTACTAACAGTTTCTCTATATTTTTGTGGCTTGCCCTTAATCCCTGTTAAGTCATAGACACGACAAAAAAAAAAAAAAAAAGAACAAAAATGGAAAATAATATTTATGCAGAAGCTCACATTGCTTTTTATATCCTCTGCTAATTGAAAACCATTCAGTGCTTTAACCTTTCCAATTTTATTCTTCTGTGCTTGTGGTTCATTTCCAGGAACAACAGTGGATTTACCCCTAAGCAATAACATAAAATCTGTTTCACAATTATGAAGGGGCTATCACATTTTTTCCTAGAAGCTTAAATTAAATTAATCTCTTCAGCTCTGACAAGAACTCTCCAAGTGCCTTCCATGCAGAGGCAGAGGAAACCTAAGTAGTTTGATAGTTCAAGCTAAAGGTCTTGAAAGAGAAAGAACTGTGTATTACTGAGGAGGTCAAATTGGTGGATTTCAATTTGTCCACGTAGGAAATTCAGTACTGAAAACGCAACCAAAACTCCCCTGGAGTTAATTCTTTGTATGAACCAATCCTTTCAAAATCATTCAGATGGTAAAAATCACAGGACATGAGCCCTATTTAAAGAGTAGAGTTAGAAGGTGCAACTCACGTGAAAGTTTGATGCACCCTTGAAAAGTGCTTGCATCTATCAAAGAAAATGTTCAACTACAATTTAGCCTGTTCTGACTTTTTCTGACATACACAAAATCCTGATTTTCTTGTTATGTCACTGTAAACCCTCTGTCTTTTATTCAGGCACCCTCACCAAATTTTAGACACCTAGAAAGCTTTCCTCACAAAGGAATTCTTTTCTCAGCATGAGATTTTAGAACGCCTAAGCTAAACTGGAAATTGCAATTAACATCAGCATGTCTTATACAAAGCCTTACTTAATGTAAGCTAAAACCAGAGGCAACCCAAAAAGCAATGTGTAAAAGTTAACCTCAGTAGTTGTTCACTTCCATCACATGTGAGACAACATTCTTTGGCTTCCATGATCTAAGACTATAGGCCAGGCAATATTTGCATGATGAGATAGCAAATTTTAAGAGACTTTTTGACACAGATAATAAAACAGACAGGCTTTCTACCACATGGCTCTCCTCAAGTCCAAAATGCTACATGATTTAAAACCCCCTGCTGAATTCCTCACACGTAAATGTAGTGAGGTCATGGTGTTCCTTGTGTACATGGCATTTTTTTTATTACATAAAGGCAATATATTAATGATTTTTTTTCTTTTCTAAAGGTAGTTTTATCAGGGATTTGCACTATCTGTGGAGGAAGGTTTATGAAGACTTACTGGCTGACAGTGGTTCTTTTTAATAGATACAACACTTCACTGGGAGAAGGTATTGTCTGTAGTTCTGTGGAATCCTGCATTAAAGACGGTGAGCTCATGGATGCCCAGAAACCTTTTCCTCCTCTATGCAGGGTGTTCAGGAGCCAGGATAATACACCAACACGACAGCAGAGACTGCCCATCAACCTGGACAAGAGTCATTAAAACAGTGCAAGCCATGGGAAGTCAAGATACTTGGATACACAACGGGCAACAGTGCCCAGTGTTTGATCATTTTGAAACCACTCGGTCCACAAGGTTCTGAGTCAGCATGGCCCACGCTGCTGCAGGTAAAACCACCTGCATGGGAGGACTACTCACTGCAAAATAACACAGCAAAAACCCAAGCTCTCCCAGGCCAGCCTAGGTGTGACACTATATCCTAATGAGCAAAACCCAAACACTCAACAGGCCAACTAAGTGATGTTCTGCTCTTCAGCCATTCCCAACTTCCAGTACTTCAGCTGTAGAAACCTCAAGAAAAGGAGAAAAAGCAGAGAAGGGAAGGAAGAGAAAAAAAGGAACTGCCAGCTTAGTTCCCCACTGGTCAATCTGCACATATATCCTTCTGTCCTGTTCACATCCATCCCCCACTCAACTGAGTGCTTTCAGATGCAACACTGTCGCCCTGTCATGATGTGAGAAAGTCGATTGTTTGCCTTGTACCCAAGCAGGCCTTAAGACATAACATCTGCTATTTTCTAAGTGTTCATTTTGGATGATTAAGTGAAAAAAAAATGCACATTGCTTTTTTTTTTTAAAAAAAACAACAAATACTTAAATGGTTAGACATCAGCTAAGTCAAAAATGTAAATCATAAGAAGCAGGCAGAGACATTTTTTCCCCCACACTAACTTTGATATGATATGCAGCAGATCATTATCTTTAGCTCTCATATCAGCTTGAAATGCTGGGAAATGCACAATTAAAGTAATGAAGCAATGCAGTGATGGAGGAAAACTTGTATAAAACACAAAATTTACCTAGTGCAAATTTATTTTAGTGCCAACAGTTCTCCTGCATACATACAGAGACACTGCAAATACAGCACAATCTTTCAATGGGCACAAAGTTGATCTAGCATGACACACTTTCTAACAAATTAAAATTAACATTTCATAGCATTAGCAATAATTTCATAGAAGGAACTAAGGTTTCCGAAATTCATAATAAATTTTTAATTTCTGACATAAAACAATGATTAAGTGGATACCTGGTGTACATGAGCACATGTTTGCATTTGAAAGAAAGCACATTCTTCAGCATGTTGCTGCACCAAGTGCCCTTTTCAAACCATGAGATTTTCCAAAAACAGTTTATCCAGTTGCACACTTCTCAGTGAAGCAGCAACATTGAGCTTTCCTCCCCCCTTAAGATGACCCGAAGCAATAAAAACTTTCTCATGCATGCCCTCAGCTATGTTTGGATGAAATTAAGTATACAGTACAAATATTCACATTCCTAAGTGCAAAACTGAAACAATGCTCCCAGTGTTCATTCAAGTGCTTACTGGGAGGAAAAAAAAATACAAACCAAAAAACCAAACTGACATCACCCGAAACTTTACATTCTCATTATGTATCCTTTAACTCCCTAAAAAAACACGAAGAATACAGATGTTTCAGCAGCTGAAAGAAAACACTGTGTAAATACTGAGCTTTCAAAAATATACCACTCACCAAGCTATGAAGGTCGAAGTAACATGGGAAGGCAAAAAAAAGGCAATTGTAAAATGGCAACAGTAAGAATATTTACTAAGCTACATGTGGGTTTTCAGAACAGTCCCATCAAAAGCTTTTGCCTCAGTATTAACATACTAGTAAAAAGCCCTCAAACATAATTTTTCTTTTCTTCTCTCATTTAAAGGCAGATAAAATTTTAATCTTCTTCTATGATAAATCCAACTGCCATGTTATCTCTGTATTCTGAAACTTCGGTCCGATTTTTTTTACTACAACCATGTAGATAAAAACTGGCAAGCTGCTGTGACAGGTGAAGGCATTTTTATAAGTATGATAAAAAGTTCAAAGTTACAATAATCAGCTCTAGGGAAAAACAAGTCCTAAAAATCCCTTTTTTCCTTAAAGATGCAAAGTGCCAGTGTGATAATTACAATGGGACTCAAAACCTCATCTACCATCCCCAGTTTTCCAATAAGATATCCATACAAAAACAGATGGGAGAGTTTATAACTATCTGCTTACCACCCTGCTCTGTTAAAAACTGGTATTTGTGGAAAAGAAATACAATGTTTTACCAGCAGAGGGTATGGTATGAGCATGGGGCTTACAGTCCATGCTGATCTCCCAGACAAAAGCAGCCACGCACACGGCAGAGTTAGAGAGAGTCCAGAACCACGGGGCACAAAGGTGCTGCACCAGGCACTGCTGGTGCCACCCTGTGCTCTGTGCCCTCATGACCTCTGTGACACTGAGGTTTACAAACTGTGGATAGATCAGTTCTATTGCAGTCATTAAGGATTTTCTTCACCTGAGGTATTTAATTATGAGAGAAGTTGTTATCTGGTGCTTGTGGGAGAGAGTAAATATTCTGAATTTATTTCTCCATTTAAATGGCAATATACTGAAGAGGAATTTCAAATGTTTATCAATTCTCTTGTCACCCACAAATGTGTTAGGAAAGCAATCATTCTTTTCACAGTCCTAGGTTATTTAGATATACCAAATTATTATAGGCATCACTCCCTTTGTTCCTACCATTTCCTTTCTTAGAAGTCTTTCATTACATAATAGTAGTTTCACAACAGATCAGATTATTATTTCTGCCAGAGATACATTATATGATTGCATATGACTATTGCTTCCTTAAATTTGTTTTTGTATAAACTAATAAAGCCTGAGGTTCAACTATTTCCTTCTGCAAATAATTTCATGAAAACTGTATAAAATCTTTTTCTTTTTTTAAAGCAATGGCTGGCTCACGATTCAGTTTTTCCAGAATTTTAGCTTTGTTTTGTCAGCACATTTCATTATCTCATTACCCGGTTCTGCTTTATTATTCATGAGAAATTATAGCACTTCAATCCTTCTTCCAAATATATCCAAGAAAATTCATGAAGCTGGGTTTATACATTAATTAAAAGTTGTTTTGATTAAAATGAAGGCAAGCAGGTTTTGATTGAATTAGGAAGCAAAAAAAGGCTTGAAAACATCTAAATTAATGCATAATAATACAATACCAGTTAACTCTGTATAACTCTGCAAGAATAACACAGCTATTTAATCATCTGAAAATTATGAATGTGCCATAACTAATGGAAGTTAGAAGATGCTGAAAGGTAGCAAAGTTGCTTTCTTCTCAGTGACAGACATATATCACAAAACATCCATCATTAAAAATGTGTTCTTCACATTTAAGATAAACCTGTTTTTGTCTAAAACAAGCCCAAAAAATGTGAAACTTCACAGAGCAAAATTCTTGCAATACAATTTTTATTAAGTTTTTCTCCAGGTTTTTCTTCCTGTTTTAGTCAAGATGAAACTGAATTTCAGCTTAAAATTTGTGTATGTGACTCAAAATTTTCACTAGGAGAAAACAAAACAATGAGAAGTTTGCTGCCAGGAAACAGTAGATTCATTTTACTTGGAAGAGCCAGCTGAATTTTCTCTTACAAGTACATGGTTTGCCTATTCACACAGAAATCTAATATGAGGTCTCGCTTTATCATTATTAGGACTTTTTTACCATAAGGATTTAAGATACTTTTTAAGCTGTCATTCAACTAATGGTCCATGTGCTGGGCAGAGAAACCCAACCAGAAGGATAGGCTGAAGAGCAAAGAGAATACACCAGTAAGCAGACAGGGCTAAGAAAAGGCAAATCTGCCTGATGAATCAAAGAAAGAAAAGGCCAATCTGTGAGTCTCACACACATCCTCCTAACCAGCCAGCCTGAGCAGAGAGGAAAGAAGCTACTGTAGAGCTGGTGGCATTTCCACTCTGCAAACATCCCTATTATCTTCCCACAGCATGTAACCAAAACCTGTAAGTCTAGAGAAACGAACAAACCAGACTGCTGGGAGCAGTTGGGAGTTGTCCTCAGCCTGGATTTCTGATCAGAACAAACAGCAGGAAAGATACAATGAAGTCTCTTCTTCCAAATCTATACTCTGCCATCCTAAAAACCAACCCATCACTGTCTCAATCCAGCCACCACAAAGGATATAAAGCTACACACATACACACCCCAGCTTCCTTTCCCCTCTTCTTTTTTTTTTTTTTTTTTTGAGAGGTGGCAGTGAAATAATTTGAAATTGTTTTTTCCCAGGCTATGTCTTCGTAACAGCTCTCCTATTTCTTCTGCCCACATGAAGGAAACAAATGCAAATAAAAGACCAAGGCACACATTCCTGTTTACTGAGGGATATTTACAATTAGGAGGAATATTGTCAGCTACCCCACTGACACAAGGAAGCTGAGATGGTAAGATACACAGTATGAACATGTTTATCAAGAGTGCTCAGAAGTACATTGCCACTTGACCCCACAGCTCTGCTGGTTCCAGCAGAGGTGATCTTCTGCCTCAGGAATGTCTGTATTAACACACAAGCTGAGAAAATAATAAGAAGTAAGCTAAATCAATTTGATGCTTTTAGTTCCCAAATTCACATTATAAAGTGAAGCTTGCAGCTCCAGAAAATGATTTACTTCTCTCAACTAATGATTTTAAACTTAGAGAGGAGAAAAAATATATACAGGTCTCTCTCAAACAAAAGAAAAATATTCAGTATTTTTAAAGTCTGAGGAACAATTTGACACATGAAAAGTCCCAGTACAGCTAGCTACAACCATGGTAATTAAAAAGAAAGAAAAAAGGTGATGCCTTTCAAAGTTGCATTACAACTTCTGAGAGCTTTTCCCCATTCATACATTGTCATACGTAATCTGTGACTGTACATTTCTCTGTGCATGAGGATCAACTTCCATTGCTTCTTATTTACAAGAATTTTGTCACCATTAATGGCCCCATTTGCATCTGAGGAACTCAATATTACCGACTGCACTCTTCTGTTTGAATTCTGTGCCAACATTTCAAAGCCCACTGAACTCAGGTAAGACTGACTGCTCTTCCATGGCAGGGACTGCTGCACCTCTCTGAGTGCAAACAATAGGGCAAATGGCCCTCCCTTAAAGAAAATTCTCACACAGTTAGATGCAGGTAACAAAGGGGATACTGGGGGCTACAGCTATGCAGATCCATCCAACACGGTCCATGTTGGTGCCCAGACCCCTATCTCAAATGCCAAACTCCTCTGACACACAGCAACACAGCTGAATGCAAGCAGAACTCAACAAGAATTTTCCTCTGTAAAAATTATCCCTATAAAAGGTAACATACAACTGAAACATGCAATAAAAGTAACTTTCTGTCTAGACAGCAGAGCTGATGGGTGGGCTTAACCTGCAGATAAGTTATACAGAATTCCGAGATTAAACATTAATAACGAGTTCAGCTTTACAAGGGCAGTATGTAAGACAACTGGAAAAAGAAAGATGCATTTAATGCAAACTCTTTTTTCTTTTTTTTTTTAATTACAGTAACATCTAGAAATTAATTTGTGTGAGAGGACCCCACTTAGCTGTAACATGAGAAAAAAGACAATTCTCAACTCAACAGCACTCCTGTATTTTCAGTCTCATCGGACTACACTGCTCAGCCCAGGTGTATGTGGATATAGCCATTTTCCAACAAGTAAGATCACTGAGAGGAAAGAGAACTGGCTCCCTGAAATGCACAACATCTCTTCACTTATTTTCTGTGAATGATGTAGAAATAAAGCTTTTACTTATGTAATCACATATTGTTTCTCAATACTATTCCCCAGTCCCGTATTATAAAAGATTATAGAATAAAGTCTTGCAGGCAAGGAAACAGAGATTAAGTGATTTATTTGAAATATATAAAGGATGCATCTCAGAGAGACACAACCCAGATCCTGTAAGTTCCAGTTCCTAGTAGGTATGTGCATGAGAATTTATGGGGGAGAAAAAAAGGCCAAAATTATGCTTTAAACATATTTTTTTGGAAGCACTTGGCTCTTCAGAAAACAGAGAGGGAAGAATACCTAAGTGTCAGTATGATAGAGATTGTACAACCAAAACTGCACTGAAAATATCAACAGTATTTCCTCAGTCCTGTAAGTTTTGGACCCCTGATCTTCCTGAAATTTTTGAAACTACAAAGTTCATAGAACAGAAGACTCACGATGAAGTTCAAACTACAGCAAATACATGAATCATGCTACTGCTGAAGATCAGCAGATTTTTGCCTTACACATATGGACAAGCTATTTATAAATTTTCACTTCCCATCAGGCCCAGCATGATGTCAGCTTACAATAACAAGTTAATGTTAATGTTTTCCAGTAATTTCCACAGTGCCATTTAACTGCAAGTGCCCCCAGCCAAGGTAAACTTAAGGGCAAAGAAAGGGCTAACTGCATAATCAGAGAGCAATGTTAATGAATTTTTCATCTCTGCTTTGAACATTTGGAATTCTACCTGCAATGTATTTGCCTTTTGTTCCCAAAGTTTAATCTCACTAGTCAGTTGATTACATCTCCCCCAAATGGCTCAAGTATTCCTTCTGATTTTAATTAGTGACAATGTTTCATCGCCTTGTGGATTTTTTCCCCAGACAAACAAGCATCCTACGCTATTGCAGCAAGTGCCAAACTCAAAATTATCAAACATTTTCCAAGCTCCAGTAAGATCATGCACTTTGTTTTACAATCAGCAGCACCACAGCAGATGAACACTGCCTGTGTGAAAGCACCAGCAACAGATAATATCCAGAATAAAATGATGACATTTCCTGGGACTCTTCTCTTCAGAGGAATTAGAAGCTGGTCAGAAAGATCTGCTCTTTATTGTTATTTTCCCTCCTTCTCTCTTCCACTTGCATGCAACTGATGTGTTTTGGACATAAGGGAATGACAACAGCAACGGTTTTTAAGGCAGAAAAGATTTTTTTGAAAGGCAAGTTCTTCCAACACTTTCCCTTACTCAGGACCACCACCTCCAACATTTGCACATGCTTGCCTTTGATTTTATTATCCCAGAGGAGTACAGCTGTCTCACTGTCTGTAAGAACAGTTTTATATGACCACTTAACCATCTACTCAGATTTGGATATTGAACTTCACAGAGGTTGTTGCCTTCTGAACACACCGGTGCCAGAGGCAGATGTTACCATGCCCATCATTTTTTCGACAACACATCCTGCTGAAGTTTGACAATTTCAAACATCCTCCCCAGGTTTCTAATGAAAGCAAGGTCCCCATTCCCTTCAGTCACATCAGTTAGGTTAGCAGAGGCCTGATATTGAAATTGGAACATTTAAATTTATTTAAATAACATCCAAATACTTAAATCTTACTTGTTTTGCTGAAATAGCTCCAAGAGGACCACCGGCTGATCTGTGGCAGCTGCAACACCCAGCAGCTAGAGGACGAGTGATGATCAGCTGCATGTGGATTGCTATGCACAAGGTGTTTGCAGAGCATGAGCCTACACAAATCCTCTGGCATTAGGGCCTCAAAACTGGCAATGAGAACAACAACTAGGCACCCATTTCATTAAATGCCTGATTGGCTCAAGGCAGCTGAAAACCACCCTGCATCAGTGATGGAAGGGACTATTAGGATACTTCATACCCTTTTTCATTCAAATAAACACCAAACACAAGTGGTAAGAGTATCTCAATGGGTTCTTCACTGTTATCCCTTTGCAATCAGTACCAATGTGGTGGTGCTTGTGTTCACCTCCACCCACCACTTCACAGGTCATGTTCTGTCACTTCTGCATTTTACCAGTGGCTGCAATTGCAAAATCACCCACTAAAATCAACAGTTTCTTTAGTTAACAGAATAAACACTTTATTTTACTACCTTTAGATAAACTAAACCAGAATCCAGGGAGAGCTTGTGGTTTCAAGTCACTTCACAGTGAATTTGGCAGAACAGAAATGAGTGCAGGCACCGCTATCCTCCCTCATGTTTCCAGTACTTAGTCCATAATCTCTGATACAAAACAGCTAAGAGGTGCCACACATTGAACGGCTCCTCATCACCCAGATCTTATGTGCATCTCCCTTATCATCACTTTTATAGAGGAGTCTGTCCTCAATCCTCATCACAAAGTATCCACTGGTTATCAACAAATTATGCTGGGGATTGATGGTTTATGTTGAAGAATCATCCCATAAAGCTGCATATTTTTTGGTTTTAAGCAGTAAAATTTTCTACAGAGCTAAAACTACAATAAAGCAAATATAACAGTATGAAGTATGACTGCTTCAAATAAATGCTAAAAATATCAATTTTGCCAAAGAAAGACAATAAAATGAACGAGCAAGAACATACCAGAAGTTAGGGAATCCACAGAGGTAGTTTAAGAGTCTATTAAAATTCCACAAAATCGCATGGTTTAACTGCACTTGCTAAAACTAACTTTATTTGAAACCAAGTTTCCTCCTCCCCTCTCCAAACACCATTATGCATTTTCTGTGCACTTGATTAGTCTTGTTGGCTTTACAACACATTAAAAATTATCAACCAGCTGCAAAAGGGCCATCCACCTATTTATAAATTTATTTACTTCATGTTAAGGAGGATGAGTTCTCTTCTAGTTACAAATAACAACAGAGAAAAAGCTCTCTGTTAAACATGTCAAAAGGTAAAAATAAAATACTTATTGGTGACATTACAGTTTTCACTACATAAACCTGTGAAGAGATGCCCTACAAACAGCATTGTTTACAATATAGTAGCAATACTGGGTTTGAATGTTTTCTATTATAAACCATGAAAGAAATTAAAAAACTCCTCAAATTTATCACCGTTGTTTTAGTTACTGTACAACCTCTGAAAAGTTCATACTTGTCAACCAAAATAACCCATTTTATTCACAAGAAACCAGGCTAATTAAAGAAAAAGACCCAAATCAAGTTTGTCTAATTCAGTTTTGTGGCAACACCTCCTGCTCACAGCACCACAACTGAATGGCATCATCCAGGGACACCTCCAAAGTGCTTTATGCTTCTATAATTGCAGCACTGCAAACTGTTTTGAGGATTTTTGTGGTACATAATCATGGTGCTGTAATTCCATTCAACAATGTTGTCTGTGTAAAACTCCAGGGATTTTTAACGCAGATAACCCCATTATAAGCCTTGGTCATGACTGAATGCAAAAATGTAAGACTGACTGTCAACTTCCAAGCCTTTCTTTCTCTTGTCCTATCCAATCTTTATAAATATCACTGATATAAAACTGAATTAAAACATAACATGCAGATGAAACATTAATTCCTCTGAAAGGAAAAGGCTGATGGAAAAACATTAGCAAGACTCAACTAGTCAAAGAGTTGATGGAAGAAACATCTCCCTTTCTGAAGAAATCTAATAGCCTACTGTAGTCTGAGAGAAGAAAACTCAAGAAGTTACTGCTGCAATCATTTAAGAGCTGGACATGGTAAGTTTAGGAACATTTGCAACTTGACTTAGGAAATATTTAGGATGAGATCACTTATTTGGACCATGTGATCACAAAACTTCAAAAATTCAACTTTACAGGAAATTAACTTCTTCAACTGTTCACAAAGTACCACATTACACAAGACTGAAAACAGCTTTAAATGTCATTAGAACTATTAACTCCTGTGTCAGACTGGATTAAATAACACTGCTATATATTCAGTGTATCTGTCCAAAAGACTAACTTAAACAATTTTTTTCTTCTCTATAAGCACAAGAAAGCTTTTCAGAAAAATGAGAAATTATGAAATTGAAACAACTCTAAGAGCTACATTACTTTGTAGTTATATTTCCTTCTTTAATAGTGTGTCTCTACCAGTTTTACCAACAATTCCTATTTTTTAATAGAAAACATTATTTTCCTTTTACTGCTAAAGGCAGTGTGATGTTTCAAAGACAGAACTTTTTTACTCACCGGTGATCACTGAGTACCAAGAGGCCATATTGTGTACATTTCAAAACTAGTTAAACATTAAAAGCTCACTTTGGCTTTCATAACCTTTTTTTCACTTCTGACAACTGAAGATGCTGGATGCTGCAATGTAATTTTTAAATGTTTCTAATTATTGTATAATAATCCAAGAGAAATAACTACAGTCAGAACCACATTTCCTCCTCAGTTCCTAATACCTCCGAACTTATTTTATTTTGATTAATTTTACAATAATAGCTTACAATATGATAATTCAGAAATATAATAGACAATTACTGTCTCAAACCAACAATTTTTTTTTTTTTTTTAAAAATGTTTCTGTTGCTGGAAGCCCTTGATGCATTTCATTGTATTTATGGCCACTTTCAATATTAGTACCGCCATGGAATATTTGAAATCCTACATTCCTTAACAAGGCTCCCCTAAGAAAGTGGTACCCTGAGGTGATGACACCAAGTCTCTTCTTTTTAAAATGCTTCAGGATTTTCTATGGGCTGCAGCTTTATGCTGCAAGATAGCATAAACACAGAGAGTTTTTTATTAGATGTTACATCAGGAAATAACAGTCTAACAAAAATCTGGCAACAGGGTATATATGTGAAATCTTTTAGAGTGTTACTATGTCCATCTCTACATCTTCCTGAGGCTTTTTTGGAAATGAGTGGTATTTACTAGATGGGCAAAGAGGACAATCACCACAACACACACATTTTTATGCTGATAGGACTTGCTTTTCTATTAACATAATAACCTAAATGTATTAAGCATGTAGCATGTTTCAGATAACATACTGACAACGTGATTTAACCTTTCTTCTTTGTCTTGAGGTGGTTTGGGTTCAAAAGTGACTTAATTCCACAGAGCAAAGGCTCTACCTGGTTATTTCTTAAGGCACAAAATAATTTAAAAGGTACAAAAATCAAGCATCCACTCAAGCATGGCTCCACCTATATTTTCTGTGGGGGGAAAAAAAGTGAATATTGTGCTCTTTACATTTCCTGTTCCATTTGCCACCAATGAAACAAGATGGACAGAAACTTGGAAGAATAAATGAAAGATTTTCTGCACCTTACAAATGTGAGATGAGCACATAACAGGATTTGTTTGCTACAGAAGTGTTTTGTAGGGACCAAGAGAAGTTGGCTTTTTGTACCTTAATTTTTTTCTCTTTTAAGACTATACATTTAGTATTATAAAGCTAAGCAAATGCATGCATTTGGACTGGTGAAAGGAAGAAAAGGTGCTTAGAGAATTAACCATACTCAAGTAAAACTCGGTATGAACTATAAATGCTCAGTATCTTCCATTTATGTCAGATGTGTTAGTGCTGAACTCCTAAGTGATTTCTCAAAGTGAAAAGGAAGGTTTAATATTGTTGATGCCTTTGCACCAAAAAAGGATGGATCAGATTTTCAAGATTTAAAGTTTTCCCAATACAATGAGACTTCTGTCACAAAGACTTTCCTGCAGCTTTGAAAATGCCTGTGTAGATTTGAGGGGAAAAAAAACCCCAAAACTATTGCTTATTTTTCACAATAAAAACTACAATCTGCAGACATTACCTGCCACACAGAGATTGAGACATTCATTGCAGATGTGAAGATGTACTCAATCTGAAGTTTACACTTCTGAATAAAATCAATATACAGATATATTTGGTCTGCATTTCTGACAGCATGGTAATTACTTCAGTGCAATAAGCAATCAAATACCACAACAGCAGCTATTCTGTAAGAGAGGATGAGGTCCAAAACAGAGATAAAAAGGAGCAAACATCAGAAACGAGAGCTGATGAGCGTGCCAGAGGAAACAGGTTAGAGATAACAGAGGCACAAGCTTGAGAAGGAATTAGGGAGGGCAGAATAGAAGCACCTGCTGCTTATCACTCCTTCAGAAGTCTTATTAATTCTTTGGTTGCTTAAAGCTGTGGAGGAGGTTTCCACACTCCCAAACATCAAGGAGACTCCGATGATCCAAAGACAACTGGCACCTTTTATGAAGCGGAGAAAAGGAGAGATCATGACAGGTGATAAATTTAGAAGCATCCCTCACCCTCTCAGCATCTCCCCTTGCTCTCTTCTGCAGTTGGACCACACCTAGGCTGTTTCCAGCACCTAAAGAAGGCTCTGCAGGATACTACAAGTCCAAGACCTGCCTGCAGCTCCACTGGAAGCCACATTTTTCACCCAGCTTAGAATGCACACTATTATCTGGCCTCGCACACTACTTCTGGCCTTGCACAGGACCATCCCCAAGAGTCACACCATGTGCTTGAGAGCACTGTCCAAAGGCTTCCTGAACTCTGTCAGGCTGCTGCTGTGACCATTCTCTGCAGAGTCTGTTCCAGTGCCTGGCCACACTCTCTGCTGTTTTCTGGATATCCAAGTGAAACCTCTCCCAACTCAGCCTCATGCTGTTTCCTTGATTCCTGGTCATAAGGAGTAAAGAGGCCAGTACCTGCTCCTCCTCTTCCTCTCACAAGGAAGCTGCACTCTGCAATGAGGTCTCTCCTCAGCCTCCTCTTCCCCAGGCTGAACAGACCAAGTAACCTCAGCCACTCCTCATATGGCATCTCCTCAGGGCCCTTCATTAACCTCACAGAATTCCTCTGGATACTCCCTAACAGACACTCCATGTCTTTCTTGTATTGTGTCACCCAGAACTGCACACAAATTCAAGGTGAGGCTGCCCCAGCTCAGAGCAGAGGGGACAATCCCCTCCCTTGCCTGGCTGGCCATGCTGTGCCTGGTGCCCCCCCAGGACAGAGTTGGCCCTCCTGACTGCCAGGGCACTGCTGACTCAGATTCCACTTGTCATCAACCAGCAGCCCAAGGATCCTTCCCATGGGGCTGTTCTCCAACTTCTTATTTCCCAATCCATACACACAAACCATGGCTGCCCTGTCCCAAGTGCAGAATAGGGCACTTCTCATTGTTAAATTTCATGGAGTTGGTGGTTGCTCATCTCTCTAATTTGTTGAGGTCTCTCTGCAGGGCCTCTCTGCCACCAAGGGAGTTGACAGCTCCTCCCAGTTTAGTGTCACAGCACTTTAGTTGGCTTTTAGTTGAGGGTTTTAGCAGAAATGCCCCAGAACTGGAAGCACGTTGTACTAGACAGTGCTCTGCACAAACTGTGCTTCAGTAGAGCTTTGCTCCCCACGTTACCCCTGACCTAAAAGCCAAGCATGCAGACAGGCCCTTACAGCCAGGCACCACTCCTGCTCCTCCAAATAAACTCTCCACCACTAGGTACAACCATAACACAGCTTCTCCTTGTTAATCACACACCCACATAAACTTTCTGTCCCATTTACTTTCTTTATGTCTGTCAAATATCTGCACAACTCTTCATACACCTGGGTATCCATTTACTGTTCTTTTCTGGCTTATGCATAAACAGTGTTGGAGGAACAAAACCAGAGGAACACATTTACAGAGTATGTTCAAGGTCAGATTCAGTCCTTTAGAGCCTCAGTATTAATAAAAACCACACTTTAAGTCAAACAGCCATGCGAAAAAATAGTCCTTGAAAATTTCAGCACAACAGTAACTACTTCAAAAATGGTGGTATTCTAAAATACTTAAATATATATAGGCAAGAAAAAAAAGGTAGTAAGAAACACTACTGCAAGAAATGCCGTGACTTACAAACATTTAAAAAGTCCAAAGCAATTAACATGCATTCAACTGGTTAAGACAGAGAAGGCACACTATGTGATTTGATGCATTAACACTTGATATCTATTTCCAAGCACTGGAAATATATCTTATTCTTGTTTTGGTTTATTTCGTCTCGCTTCCTTAGATTACCAGGTTTTGCCTCCCTTCTTCCTTTCAATTTTTTTTTCCACTATTCAAGATTCTTGCATCTCGGCCCTAAACATTGGCAAGTCCTTACTGAGTAGTTACTCACTTAAAAACACTCATATTCTTCATTTGGTTCTCCCTCTCAGCATTCTTTTGAATTGAACCATTTCCCCAGCTTTCTCTTCCTTTCATGGAGCATATTCTTCTCTTTTGCACACAAGCTGAGAGAGCTTCCAAACACCATAGAAGGCACCTTCCCCTATTTCTCACTATAGCCTGAACTTCCGAAAACACAGAGAACAGTAAAAAGGTCTCACTGTATATAATTATTTTTCATACATCCTCAAGCAGTCAGAACTTATCATGGATGGGTATTTCTAAAAGTATATCCAGCAAGTGTGTTCAGGATTGTCCTTCTTTTGGCTCTGAAAGTTTTAAAGACATGGTTCCTAGATCAAAAGGAAGGGGGGAAAAAGCCCAATGCAGGTTGGATAGAAAACATGTCTTTGGAGATGAAAAATGAACTCCATGGAGTACTAAATTAATCCACTGCACCGCCTAGGAGAATATTATATCCTTGGTAAGCTTTACAAGTTCCAACTTTTCCCTTCCCAACTGTAAAAACATCCTCTGCCAGTGACACAGTGATAGGGTTGCTTTCCTGACTAATCATGAGGGATACTTATAGATTCATAATACAAAACAGGTGCAAGAAATATGCACAGAATGGAACACTTAAAAATTCAGACTTCACAACAGTTCAGTTGTTGTTCTGGGAGGTCTAAATCAAATTACTCAGTCAGCGCCTAGAACAGTTCAACTCTCTTCAGGAAGACTTCAGTAATGAAAAGTAAAACACTGTGCTGACCGTTGCTTCTCACATGTCCGTCACTTAAAGACAAAATAATGCATCCACTGTGAAAACTGTATCTATTAAGAGGATTTCTCTTTGTGAACACCTAATAAAAGTTGTTTTATATAACCACATTAATAGATAGTGTTTTCAGTCACTGCACAATTGTCCACAAACACAACTAGAGATGCCAGGTTGTATGGATGTGTGGATGGCTGTAACTGAACACCAGGGTACCTCAAATGGCCATAAACACACAGGCACCCAAAACCTCAGCTAGCAGGGTTGCAGGAGATTTTATTCATAATGGAGTGGAACTAGGTGCACTAGAACAAGAAGGCCAAAACACCTGCAAAGCAACTGCTTACCATAACCAGAGTAACAAGTGTCAAAATCTAGGGTATGGGAGAGAGGGAAGCAGTGCATCCATCAAGGCATCTCTCTCCCTGTACAGAGGGGGCAACCGACACACTTTCTCTGGCACAAAACAGAGTAATCATTATTACAGTTACCTCTCAATTAAAACAGCAGCTGTTTTCACTGAGTGATGAATGTTGCTTATTTTGTACTAAAACTATGCTATTTTTTTTACTAGAAAGATGTGACCCCACAAGGTTTACAACAACAGCATCTTTGCATATCCCTAGCTGTTCTAGGAAAGAACTCAGTAATGAGACAGAAACTGGAAAGACCTAATAGAGTTGTAAGAGCTGTGTAGATCTATGTCCTTTTGAAAAGTGGTGAGATGTCAGGAAGTCAGAGACAATATTTGGGAGCATTACTAATTACAGTTAAAGCAGCTTCAAAGCAACGTACAACTAGCAGGGCTGCCCAGTCAATCAGTCGGATTATGTGTCTTTTTCTCGGTTTGTTTTTTTTAATTAAAAAAACAGCTGAAAGAAAACCACTGGCAAAATCTCATCAATGACTCTCTTTCAGAAACTGCCTCCTCCCATTCCTGGAACTCAGCTGCGTTTCTGTTGCATTCATAGATACAAATCGCATTCTCAAATGCTTACTGCCGCCTTATATCAGTGTACCCTTATGTAACAGTCAATACAAATTTACAACAAAGAAATGAGACAACTGTTCTGTTACTGCCAGCTCCATATAAGTGAATGTTTCCAACTTGACATCAGTATTTCTTTTCTGTTTGTACTAATCTTAAAAGTAAGGCTTATCTTGAACACTAAAGACTGAGGTTAGAAAAGAAACAGCTGAAAGGAAGTTTCACTGGAAAACAATTTTAGCAGGTTTATTTCTTTGATCAGGAGATAATGTAAGGTTTGTTTACTATATTGAGTTTTTATAAGCCAACATTGAATTGCTACACTTCAAACTTTACTGCCAAGACAAATAAAATGTAATTCACCATAGACAATGTTTCTAGGCTACTGAATAAAGCCAAGTAAACAATACACTACTTCCCCATTCATTCTCTCTCAAAGTAGAGATCCTCTGTCTTCAAAACAAGTAAAAAAAACTATGGTCACAGACAACACTGCTGCTAATTCACACTAAAGACTTTTAGGTGAAAATAATAAATAGTACACCTCTCTCTTTTACCCAGCAACAAGGACCAGCATCCAAGAATGACTTTCAAAATGTATTTGACTTGTCTCCTCATATTCTTACACCCTAGTCATTGGAGTCTGTGGGGTTTTATACCTATTTAGTCCAATAAAAGGAAGGTCCAGTGACTGCTTGTGAGTTCTCCTTCTGGCATCATTCTGGCCTGCTTTATTTTCAAATTATTTAAAGTGCACTTAGTCCTCTGAGTAAGTATTCAAGTATTAAACTCATAAAACACAAGAGTGATCCCAATCTGAAATACCTAAAGCTTGACCTTCCTTTGGAGCCATTTCAACTAAAATCCTCCTCCTCTCAAAGGAAGGAAAGAGGCATCTGCATTCACTAGGCAGACTGCTTTCATTACTTTCATCAACAACAACCTGTCCTAATACAACTCTGCCAGATAATTAAACTACCTAACATACTGATGTTTTCATCATGAATTGCTGCTTTTCATTAGTACAATCATGTACTGAATTTTTATCTTCCAAAAAGTCACATCCATACATCTCTGGCTCAAAAGTGCTGGAAGCTAAGACAGCACATGTAGATGTTTCTCCAGCTGCTTTGTCTGCCTTACTCTTTTTCCTAGGGTGCTATCAGTCATTGCTAGAGGGAGCACCCTAACTCAGACAAATCTTTAAAGCACCCAGTATAGCTGTTATAAGGTTGGGTTCTTGTCCTGATTTTCTTGCTGCTCTAACAAAGGCTCCAACCATCTTTTAAATCAATTATTTAATCTTTAAATCATGTCTTCCAGCTCTCCATTAAGATTTAAAGAATCAGTATATCCAAAGAGTTGATACAGATAATTCAAAGTTCTACCATTGCACAAACCTTGACGTATTCAATAAACTCCAGAAATTTAAAAAAAAATAAAATAGTACATGACTTTCATAGTATTCAAAGCCAGGCTAGATGGGTTTCTGAGCAACCTGGTGTAGGAAAAGGTGTCCCTGCCTAGGGCAGGAGGTTAGAACCTGATCTTTAAGGTCTCTTCCAACCCAAACAACTCCACGATCCTACAATAAAAGTCCTGTACAGAAAAACCCACCATGCAAGTGTTTTAATCATATTAGTATTTTTTAATACAAGGGCTCTAAATTCTTTAATTTTAAAGACTTTTCAGAGAGATGGGTCTAGCTCTGTCAGATGCTGCTGTTCCCTGAAAAGGAATGGACAACTTCTTGACCCCACGAAGTCTGTAGGAAGTTTAATTTTTAAAATTAATGTTAAATAATGTAAAGAGTTATGAAGCCAAATATCTCCCATAACTCTAATTTGTCACATGCAACTGAGTCAATGTGACTCATTCTGTTCTTCAGATTTGAGATGCAAGTGTTGCTTATTTCAAAAACTAAACAAAAAAGATTCAAAATCTCAAAACAACATTCCTTGCATGAGATTTTGCATTCATATGCCTAACAGAACTGTTTGAATTAGTGATCACAAAAAAACCAAACAAACAAGGAAAAATCAACCACATGCACACACAAACGCACACTTTGAACCAGCTGTCTGCTCTAACACCACAGAATTTTGTGGATAAAAATTAAGTTTGGAGAAAGTTTGAACATTAAGCATAGCAATTTGTAAAGAGCAAATGACTGCTGATTGTTGGCACTCAAAACAACATTAAGTAAGCGAATTTCCATTTTTATCTTCATGAAGTTTTAACCGTGCACCAAAGCATAACAAATTCTCCATTTCATCTGCCAGTTATATTTTGTATCTCTTTAAGAACAAATCCCCAGAGAGAAGGAATACAGGTTTTTCTCTTGCAATGCAAAACATTGGCATATGCTCAGGGAACAAATCTCAGGATAAATCAGTAGGAGTGACAAAGTAACAGGAGTAAGTGGGAAGATGGCAGCGAGAAGTGAGTGAGAAGAGAAGCTACCAGCCAGGTCTCAGATGAGAAGATGGGGGATAGAGAGAAATGTTTCTAGAGACCACAGCAGAGCAAGCAGTATTTCTGTGGCTTTTGAGTTACAGCAGTGACCAAAACCAGTCACAACAGGAAGGATCCACCTTGTAAGAACATGACAGACGAGCAGAGGATTTTTTAATAATTTTATTCTATGTAGTTGTTTGATTGCTTGTACAAGTACCACCAAAAACGCAAATATTCATCATGACCAAAGCAGACTCCAGACAGAAACTGTTCTTTAATGATACATGCAGCCAGGAACTTCTATCAAAAGCTTTATCTTGGACTGTGCAATCCATCTCCTGGTGGAGGCAGCAAATGGAGGCCCAGAGACAAAGTCATGTAGTTCCCTCCATATATAAGCAGCAGGAGATGAAGGAGAACCGAGTCATCCTTCCTCCTAATCCATGCTCAAAAAATGCCAAAGAGAATGCAAAAAAGCTCTTCAAATAGAAAGGCCAAATAAGAAAAGCAAACTTTTTTGTACTGGTTTGTATCCCAATCTCAAGCTAGACACTGTCAACACGTAGAAAGTAAGGCAGCACCTTTAATATTTCAGAACAAGGCACAGACAAGATAATGAAAATACAATGTCTCTTTTAATAACTTTCATTGACCCAATCCTCTGTGTTCTGAAAATATGTAACTGTAGGCTTGCCAAAGTGAATGTGAAGATCAAACTGATAAAACACAAGATAATGAGTCAATTGATGTGCAGATTCATTCATTTGAAAAACAAATAAACCTTAACAGTAATTACATTTGCTCATGATTAATGGCAGCTGCCCAATGGATTCTCCTTGATATGAACAGCATGTAAGGGTATATACACTCACTGGAGTACAGATTTTTCCACTATACAAATGTGAAAAAGATTTCTGGAAACTAATGAGTGCAGAACTGTGACTGAAAGCTCCAGTCATACCATTGCTATTCCGCTGTACTAAAAACAACTGGATTCTCCACCTATGAACATCACACAGGCTTAAAAATCCAACATCAATCATGCTAAATGATTCTCTCAAGATAAAAACAAAAGCTGAAGTCTAACATCTGCTTTCCTTGGCAAACCAATTTGAAAGTTTATGCATTTGGGAGGGTTTTTTAATCATCATAAATAACCCACAACCAGATGAATTAAAGGTGCTGCCTTGTTTTCTGGACAAATCTTTATAGGATCCCTGTAACTCTTCTTCACTTCGAAGCACCCAAAGAAAGGGTTTAAAGAATTAGAGGAATTAAAAGGTCTGTGCAGATGCAGTCTCTGATCCTTCTGGGATCACAAGACAAGACACAATAGCTGACATGTTTGGGGTAATGCAATGGAGGAATACAGGTTCTTTAGGAAGGATAGGTAGGCAAGATGAGAAGATTGAGGGTTGACCTCTCTGCAGCAGAACAACTGGAATGCCCAGAGCTTTGCCTGGGGATGGATGCTGAGCCAGCTGGGAGCTTACAGCTAAGAACTGAAGTGTGGGTAACATTGCAGGGGGTGTCTGCTACAAGCTGCCAAACCAGGCAGAAGAAGTGGACAAGGGCTTCTACAGACAGCTGGAAACAGCCTTGTGCCACCAGGCCCTGCTCCTCATGGGGGGCTTCAACCACCCTGGCAGTGCTGAGTGACCAACACAGCACCATGTAAGCAACCCAGAGACCTCCGGGAGAGCACTGATGACAACTCCCCAATAAAAGCAGCAGAGGAAACAAGGAGAGCAGCTCTGCTGGAATTCAATCACAACCAAGGAATGTGGATGCGAAGGTAAAAGGCAGCATTGCCTAGTTCATATTCTGAATTTCTCAGTTTTTCTGGAAAGATGGAATATATACTGCAGAAGTTCCAATCCCAAAGAGGCAGAAGGTCAAAAGAATATTTGATCCTCTGATAAAGAAACCTCACAAGCTTCTCAAATATTTGTAAGTTCCGTGGCAACAGCCAAAAGTCAGAAAGATTCACAAACAGAAAGGCTTCCCTAGCCAAATTTTGATACTCTTCCAGAAGTCCCTACATAAAGCTCTGGACAAGCACTTCCTTTCAGCTGATCAGCTAAAAACCCCAGATCTTAAAACAAGTCAGAAATGTTTCATTATTCAAAAAAGCTAGCACAAGATTTCTGCATTTTCTTGTGAATTAGAAACTTGATTTCCTTCCCCCAACCCATGCCAATTTGGATTATGGAGCAAAGCAGAACCTGTACTCATAAAGAGTACATTACAAGAGTAAGATGCCATAAGAGTACATCATAAACATTAAGCAAGAAAAGATTTTTCCGTTGCCTTATTCAAGTCAGTACATTTGCTTATGCTGCAGGACTGCTTTTTGAAGAGTATCATCAGCTTCCCAAGTGTTACAGAACAGCAGCACCTTCCTTAGATAATTCTTGAAAGGAATTATTCTGTAAAACCTGTAAAGCATAACATTATTTTATCCTCATGGACATTCATATTCCTATGAAAACAGAGCCACAGTTAAAACACTATGGAGAAAAAGACATGTTTTCACATTATGCAGAGGTCTGAAGTAAAACACAACACATCTACATCCACTGTCAAAAAAACATTTCTTGGCAATCTCAGCATTTTGAAAACCAAGCCATGTCTGGACAAGCACTACATGCTGAACTGTTTCTGAATGATCTTTCTATAAATTAACATTTGGCTTGCAACAGATGAAGTGATTACATAATTCTGAAACATAACTGAAATATACTACATCTGGCACTGCCACCTAATTCTGAATAATTCCAGCCTTCTTTTTCAGAACTTGACAGTATATGAACACTGAAGTAAAAAACTCAAGCAATGAACTTAGGAGCTTCTCATGTGACTGAACAAATGAAATTACTGAATTCCATTTTCATAAAACATTGGCCTTGTATTGGTGGAAAAACGTATTTTTTATTGAATTTTGTATAGACTTGCTCCATTTAGTAGAGATTTTTGTTTTGGTTTTATATCAAGGAGGATGATAAATCCTCCACTGTGTCATGGAAAAGCAGTGCAAACAGTTTTGAACACTGCCACATCACCATCTCTTCAAGTCAGCCTTCTGAGAAACAGTGCTTTAACCAACAGTATCCATAACTAATTCTCTACATTTCAAGAAGCCTTACCAGCAGATTTGCAAGTCCCAATTAACAGTGATAAAAAGAAAACTGAAACCAGGCATGCAGCAACCCCTAAAATGTCACAATAGCTCCTCTTCATACTGCTTACCAGAGGTGCAAGCTAACAACAGGCCAAACTACCTGGCATTGGTAATTTGGAGCTACAACAAACACCACAGCCTTGCCTCCATTCTTTGAACATCTTTACCACCCCGCAGTATTTCTTCTGAATGTTTTCTTATTTTAAACTAGCAACAGCTGGTTGCCATACATGTCAGCCACACCCTAAATTAAATCAAGCATTAAATAAAAATTCTGAGCACCCTTGATTCATAAGTGGTAACAGCAAAGCCCAAGATGAATGTGAGAAACCAAACCACTGAACTGTTACAGTACCACTGACACTTTTTGGAAGAATATCATTCTCTGACAACACTGGCCTCTCCTTGTGCAGTACAAATTGCAGTAGTAGCTCCCAGCAGCTGCTCAAAACCGATGAAAAAATAAGGTAAAAGCTCTGGGAATATCTCCCACCTCACAGGTGTGGAAAGCTCCCTACAGCTAAGCCTAAGATGATGTTAGCAATACTAAATTTAAAACTAGATCATCCTTTGGGCTCTTTCATATCTACCCTCCACTATTATTATTTATTATTATCATTTCTTCCAGGTAACTGAAAAGAAGGCAATTAACTGTATATACTATTGCCAGTCCACACCCTCATGAATAACTCGTTACAATCATTTTGGATTGAGAAAGCATTTCATTCTCACTGTTGGAACAGCTCTTTCTTCCTAACACTTAAGGAGCTGTGACACAGCAGGGCTGCACAGCTAATTTGAGGATGGCAGTCTCCCCCTTCCCACACAGCCACAGCAGCTCACAGGTCCAATTACTTGCATGTATCAGGTGCATGGACTGCTTTTCAGAGTAGGAGGCCATCCCACACCCTGCAAAACCCTTCACTCTGACCAACCATCGTCCAAATCCAGATTCAATTGCCTGAAACCCTTTACAGGTAAAGTCTACATTAACAGCCCTAGAGGGACTTCAAGCACTTCCTAGATTTCCTGAAAGTCTTGATTTTAAAGGGAAATAATATGCTGGAAAAGATACAATTAAAAACCAAATCAAAACAGCTACACAGCTTACAGTGGGAATGTGTACCTAGAAAGCCTGCCAGCTAAGACAGACCAACAGAGCTGATCATGTACAATATGGCTTTGTTGAAGGGTTGCTTGTGAAAAACAAGCAATAAAAATCAGTAACTTATTACCATGATAGCCTAAAAATGAAACACAGTGAACTGACTGCCATAAATCAGGGGAATGATATATGGAGAATGAAGAAATTTCTGGTAAGTGAGCTGTTCTCCAGAATGCTTCCAGAAGACAGCAGTATAAAGCTTACCACAACTTGTACAGCACACTAACAGGAAGCTGTTGCTGTAGCAGGAAAAGCAAATTAAGTTATAAATAATTATGTGGGTAAGTAGCAAGTCTGATATATATACAATGCTATTGGTGCATGGAGCTCAGATTTGCTCAGTCATTTTGGGCAAGTCATACAGATCTCTCCGTAAATACATTCAGATAGGGATATTTGCTCTTAAAGCACTCTAATCTCTGGAGATGAAACATTACATGAAATGTAAATGTTACTACTCACAGCTTACTGCCTTCAAATGACAGCTGAAATGTGCATTCCTCATTTATCATCTGACAGAATCAACTCCAAAGCAGTCTTTCATGTATGTTTTGACAACGTGTGAATGTTAAGCACAACTCATGGCATGTTATCTGGCTGTCAAGTATGACCAAAAATTTTTTTTAAAACCCCTACAGTAAAAGAAAATTTTAAAAAACCTCACAAAAAGGAAAACAAATCAACGCAAAAGCAGCCTCCCCAGCTTACTTGCAGCAGGGTTCCATGAACGCTGTTGTGTCGCACATCATGAGCGGCAGAGTCTGGGAGCCCCCGCAGCAGAGCCAGCACCGTGTGCGGAACTTCATTGGCCAGAACGAAGGGAACGAGGGCCCGGCCAGACATCTCCCGGCAGCGGTACACGGGGGAGTGCCCACACCTGGAAAAGGGAGATACACCTGCTATTTGTCAGCCAGCAACCCACTGGGCTGCCCAAAACAGCACCAAGGATAATGCACGCAATGAAAACTAAAACATCTTTCTCACAAATTCAATACACAGCCTTCTCAGTAGGGAAAGGTAAGTCACACTAGAGCTATGCCAGAGGATTTGTTTTCATTCACAAGTTCTGGTGTTTACATAAAGGAAAGAATAAAAAAGGAAATAATGCAATCATCCCATTAAAGAGGTAAGTATATAGTCCTGTAGCATCTTTCTGGATGTTTATGTTACTTACTAATCACATTCAAATGTATTAAGAATTCAACTTAAACTGTTAACCCCATAGTTAATCAGATGTTTCCATGAGAACACAACATGGTGTCTACCGAATTTTGGGCCAAATGTCCCACTGGTTTTTAGAACACATTTAAAGGCAGGAAATAAAAGACATACTGGAAAATAACTTTCCATTATTTATAATCAGGATCTAAAGGAAAAATACTTTTTATTTGAAATTAACTGCTAAGATGCAAGACTCTATATAAAGCAAATGCCAAAAAGAATCTTTTATCTTTTAGTGCTATTACGGTTTTGACAACTGGCTGTAGATTTATGAAAATACATATAGAATGAGCTAGCAATAACACTTAAACCAGTCATGCACTACTTCAGTAGCATGTATACTGAATTGACATGAGTAAGAGTCCTTGATCAGCTCAGTAGGTCAGACAAAGTCTTTCAGTGCCAGCAATTCTTCCATGTGTCAATTTTGGTAATGCAGGTACGATTCAGCCACCCAGAAAACTGAGAAAACTACTACAGGGTTTAGATAATAAAAGGCCAGATGTCTTAGGTGATGGAAAATGCAGTACAGATAAACTTATGTTCTGATACCTCCCAGATGATTGCGATGATTCAAGAGACGGCCTTCCCTACTCCAACACTCTCCTCCCTTTCCTGAATTGTTTCCTATGTATTTTCACCTTACACAATTCCACGTAGATGATATTACCCCTGCCAAAATGATTTTGACCTCTGCTGAAAAAAAACCCCAAACAACCCTGCAGTGTCATGCCTACATATCTAAAAATTAAAAGAAATTAAAAGGTATTCTAATTTTCAAGTTATCTGTAGCAAATTCAAATTAATACTCAAAGTAGTACTTTAGTTCACATGAAAGAAATACAGAAACAGGTTCCATCTTGAACCAGCAACCAAATTAACATGGTTTTGAACACTAAGAAACTAAACAGTCTCAAACTAATATATATATATATAAAATGCCATGGCATGCCTGAAAGACACAGACCTCCTTCAGAGGAATTAGAGAGACGAACTACCCCCAAAACAACAGGTTTTTGAGGCAATTTTCACCCTTGCAAATAAGGTTGGCTGTCCTATTATGATTTTTATAAAGATCATCTTTACATTTCCTTGTCACAGACTGGACATTCTTCACAACAGGATGCTAAAGCAGAACAGTCACATTTAGAAGCTCTGCCACAGGGAAAAGCTTCAATCCTGTATTGACAAGGTACAAGAAGAAATTCAGTTTGGCTATTCCTAAAAGAACTTCCTTTTTTAAAAAAACAAAAACAATTTAATTCTACTTCACAGTAAACCGAAACCCAAGAAATGATTGTCTGCAACCATTCGTTCAGCTCTGCTGAACCAGGTTTTCTTAATTTTGTTTACAGCCTTTTACAGATCCCAAGGAATCTGACATGTTTTCACAGGAGGAGTGGAAAATGGGTAAAATTCCAGTTTCCTCTAACTTGTGCAAGGGTACTTTCCAACACTACATGCTTCAACAGGTTGGTTTTTCTTTTTTTTTTTCCCCTCAAACACAATGCAGTGAATTACCACATACTTTTAAATGACCAGTCTTTAACTTTTTTGTCTTGTAAGAACATCAAAGACTTAAACCACATGTACCTACCTATATGGAGATACAGTATTTCACATGCCAAATTTTGTTCCACTCTGTTACTTTATCAAATTTATTATGAAAAGAGAAGTGACTGCTCTATATTTAGGGAGAAGAAAATAGTTTCATGTTACAGGCAAAATTCTCATAGGCCTGAGAACAGCAGGCCTATGAAGTTCATAGAGTAAGGAACAAAAGCATCACAGAAGTTTAGGGATAATGAAGTATCTGCTTTACAGGAACATGTATGGGAGCACATGGAAGGTATTTCACATCAACAAATAGCTTTGCAAATCTGAGAGGAGTTAAGATTCCTACTGCTTCTTCTCATTTATTTTAAATAATTATTTCTTTTTAAATCTAACACTCAAAGAAAATCAGTTGTTTCCAATCCCCACCCCTAGCAAGAAACAGCATTGATAATATTTCAGAATTACTTCTTCTTTCACATGCATATGTCAGATGTCATGCCAAGTCCCCACTAGTGACCTATCCCTGAACTTCTGCATAGCCTGAAGGCACTTAGGTGTACATCTCTCATGTTCTGAAGGCACTTGGCTTCATTCCTGAATCATGCAAGAAGTTTGCCAGGAGAATGTCAAAACAATACACTAGTTATTCCATCCTCTAGTAGCACCCTAGAACAGAGAGTTTTCATTTTTACAGGATCCCACTTACTTTTAACCTCTCACCTGTAAATAAAACTAAACAGGATCAATTCTCAAAAAGGGATAGAAAGACTGAATGCAAATAAAACAGAGCAACAGAAAAATAACATTCTAACCAAATTTAGCAAATTTTTGCTCATTGTTATACCAAGCTCCAAATCAGACACTTTAACACTGAGTCTATTACCTGTACTGTTAAAAATTTATTTTATCTTGAATTTAGCAACCATTATGGGAAGCAATCTCACAAATTGCATCACGAAGTATTATTGCACAACTTTGGCAATCACAGTAACTTAGTCTGTATTTGCAGCAAAACCCAGGAGCTTAAGAAACAAACATTTTAAGGCTATGAAACTATTGCAGGTTACTCCTCCTGCAGCAGTTCAGCACACTGTCATGCCTGAGATGAGCTTCATTTGTGTGATGGCTGTTGCCTTGTCAGGACACTGGCAGAAAAGGACTCCAAACATTGCACTTCACCATCCAAACTCTGAGCTTCACCTGGCAACAGCACAACACAAATCTGCTGCAGGCTCATCGTCTCTGCAGGAAATACGAGCAATGGAGTCCTGCGTCCATTTGGACAGCATGGATGTGTGTGCAAAGCTGCACTTAAAACTCTTGCATCTCCTTTGATTTGAAAGGTGCTTGGGGGGAAGTGTTTCAAGTATGTGACACTACCTTTATATGCAGCTGTGATATAAGCAGACTTTAAAATCTAGGAATTATCTAAAATGTGGTCATATGTAAAAACACACATTATGCCAACCTAATTTTGTTATACTTCAAGGCAGCAACAAGGAGGAAACTTGCAAAATCCTCATGTGATATACTTCTATTCAATCCTGAGGGCTTTTAACAACTGTAGTATTTCACCTTGAACTCAGTACTGTTTATCTAGGTGCACGAGGAATTGGATGTAAACATGTTTACTTGAAACAGTCCATGATCAAGAACAAAAAGTCAATAAATCTGAGAAGGTCTCGCTCCGTGTAACCGTGGATTCAATTCAATGCATTTCCACTGCTCCGTTCCAGCTTCAGCACTTAGATCCTGAACCACCCTCCCAACTGATGTGATTTATGACCAACTCTCATAAGGCACAAAGATTCCATACTCCTCTGCACACATCAAAGTATCTAATTTATTACTCTGGCTACAAACAACAGAACCCTAGCTGTAAATAATAATATCTTAAGCTTCTTTCGGGAGAAAAAAAAAAAGAAGAAGAAAAAACAAACCTGCAGGTGTTTCCTATGGGCTTATTTTCCACCTTTTCTTATTTCTCCCCCTCAACAGACTTCACATTACCCAAATAAGGATTACCTTTTAGATAAAGGTCACAGAAAAAAATGAGTAGAATTAATTTGCTAAAAATATGTTCATTATGTTAAATAATTCTTACAGTTGTTAGGACTAACAAGTAGAGGAATGTCTATTTCCAAGTTTTATTGCTGTAAAATTGTAAATCAGCCAACATCTGTGCATTGCTAACAATGTCATTACTTATTAATGAAACAGTGAATGTTCTGGAGAAGGGGCTTCTGAGCTTCCAAGTCAAACCAAGTATCCTACCATCATTACAAAGAGCTTGGGAGAAGAGTGCAGCATGAGGCAGGAAAGGCCTTGCAATTCAAACCAACCACCTCTGCCTGCAGGTTAAAGCATTTTAATAGCCAGCAGGGCCTTTAAAAGATAAAAAAGTGATTGAAAAATATAAATAAAACAAAAATCACATAGATGGTACTCTTTAAACCCTCGAGCTAGTTGTGCCACAAAGTCCTAACAAATGCACTCTAAGAAAACATTGTGGTAAGTCTTCTGTCTGATTGTATATAAACACAGTAGATAGTATGAGAAGGAGATTTTGTCTTCCCTCCATGATGCAGCTAAACAATCCAAGTTCTGTCATCAGTTCCAAAGCAAGAATTAAAACCAAGAAATTAGAGCAGGGGAAAACAGGGATGGTGGTCAAAGATCAGAAAGAAAAGTATTTAGCAACAGATTCAGCTTCTATCACAAGTTTGGCTATTAAAATTTGTTAATTAGCATTGTACACATTCCTCATGATTATATACTAGTTCATTTCCCCCGTTCAAATTATCTCCTGAAGGAATACACCTTTAGCAATTTCAAATGCAGTGTGACAGGTTTCCAAGCTAAGTGAAGTCCATAAATAGAATTCAAAATAACACTCATGCTTCCACACAATTAAGTAACTTGGATTTCTTATACTGTAGATGAATCAGCAGGAGAGTACCTATTTGTTACTGTGAGAGTGAGGTTTCCTGCAATATCAATAACAATTTGATACACATGTACCTACAGCTTCTTTTGATCATTTATTCATTTCCTTGGTTTGTGTTTTTAAGCAAACACAACCATTTTGCATTTTGTTTTTTTCATGTTTCTTAGCAATTAAAGTACCCAAAGCATTTAATTTTAAAAATTTATTTCTCTATGGAAATCTGTATTGTAATTTGTCTGAAGATAATTCTTGTTCTTTAGTCTAAGATTTAAAAAAAACAAAAACAAAAAAAAAAACAAAACCAGAAAAGCCTGAGACTTGATATAGCTTCTCAATACCTACCTGAAGAGTAAGAAAATATTACAGAACTACCAACACTTTGCTGGAGGTTTTAGCTCTACAATCAACACATAAATGTAGCTCAGAAAATGTTTGAACAAAACCGTGAACAAAAACAAGCCAAATTTAATTTCACTTTATTTATGCAGTACTAAATCTCTAATTTCTTATCTATTTCCTTTAAAATGAAGTTAATGGTTGCCCAAACTTTTGGTCTCTTTATACACTGTGTTAAGTATTTTATACTTCCAACTTGGGCAATTAAGATAAAACCCTATGTTTTTGTAAGGGCAGTATTTTCCACACAAGCACTTAATGAAGCAGAGTAGCCATAAATACTGCAGAAAGTACGTAGGCAAAGTATACAGGCTTTTATTTGTGAAAGCTGTCCACAAGTTCTGCCAGGAGCTGTTTCTCCATATGTTTCCAAGGGCTTTATAAGGAAAAATTATAGACATTTCTCTCTTCTTGTCACCAAGGTTCAGGTTAATGTAAACAAGTGGCCAACTGATACCAAGCTGAATCAACATCAGAAACTTGAATTGTTGTGGTTCAGCAAGCCAAAACACCTAGGACCTCTAACATCTGAGTCTACAAAAACTATTACTGAAACAGGGTATAAACTTCAGAGAAACAGAAATATGTTCTTGTCAAATGGAAGTTTCCTATAGAACATGTTGACACAATTTAAATGGCATCTGTTCTTGAATTCCCATCAAGAAATCTCAAAGAGCTTGTCTAGGTAGGAAGCCTCTAGGTTTATTTAACTATCACTGAAGTTACATGAGGGTAAAAGTCTCCATTTTGGTTCATAGCACTCTAGAGAAAAAACATCTGCTCAACTCAAAATTGTAAAAGACAATTTCATTCACAACCACATTTCTGCTTTGTTAATTTGTGAATAGTTACCATGATGTTTCACAACTGCAGAATAACAGAAAGAAAAACACACCACTTACTATCCAAACTGTTGGGAAAAAAACCAAAACAGACTACTTTTTGTCTTAGCAACTCTATCATTATTTTGAATTCTGTGAAAGGGAAGTTGAATGGCAAAATTAAGTCTCAACACCTTGCGATGATTTTCAAAGCTTCAGATGATTGTAAGCAAAATTGCACTATGAGCAATTCAGAAAACATATCATCAGACCCATAAAAACATGCAAAGGATCTGGGTTCTCAAAGACACTTCCCCCTTTCAGCCATCCCACCAAAAGTATCTAGCCCATTGCCTAAAAAGCTTTCCCAGTACTGACTCTTCCCAAACTCAGACTTGTTCTTTGTAAAGAATATTGGCTTTTTAAAATATCATTATATTTGGCTTCCCATATCATCCTCTGGATAGGTAATGTATTATTTCTCTCCATTTTCATGTTCCTTCCTGCAAATACTTTTTCAGAATAAGATAAATGTTATTTTTTGGATACTTATCTTGACCAGCAGAGTACTTACTGGTTAATTTTAAGTACATAAATGAATAAAATAATTATTTCACCAATAATTTGTTGACAGTTCAGCACCCCATCATATTTTTTACTGGATCATGTTTCAAGTATATATCAGCATACAGTAAGTATATATCAAACATATGTAAGTATACATCAAACTCAACATACATCAAATTTTAACCCAGGATCCCAGCCACTGGTCCTCTTCAGGAGCCTGCAATACCGGAAAAAGAGTTACTCTCAGTGCTCCTGAATGCCTCTCTGCTAGATGTCACCCTTCATTTCCCATGAACCTGACAGCTCCCTGCAGTTTGTGCCTATTTCCTAAACTGCTTCAGACAATAATCTGCCAATGACTGATGAACACAGTGAAAACTGTAGTAAGAAATTAATAACAAATACCTAAGGACTGTGTTATTTCCCATCAGCAGCACTTGGATATGACATATCTGCCTACAGTTTCAGAGAAAAGACAGGAATACAGTAAAGAATGTACAAGATGAATGAAGAGTTTTAGTAGATCAAAGGGTCTTGAGCAGCCTACTGCCAATCAAGCCCTTTGCATTCTTCTCTAGCACTACAATTTGAACTTAATCAAATTGGAAAAAAGTTACAGCCTGTTTACAATTTGTTATTTAAAATTGCTAGAAGGAATAAAAAGACTGAAACCTTTCTTATTAATAAATATTTACAGTGATTCATAAATATTTTTACAGATCAGTATCAATCACTATGCAATCAGATTGCACAGAGAATAGACTAAGTAGGAATGGGAGACTTCCAAGACAGTCCCAATTCATCAGTGATAAGCTCATGTCCTTCCCTCCTTCTCCCCCAGCTGTGCAAAATCTTCACTTTACAGTCAAGCAAGAGTTTTAATATAATAAAAATCTAAAACAAAGTATGCTTTAAGGGTGCACATTGCTTTTTTTCCCCAAATGTCTCAGCCAGCCCATGTTTCGGGAACCTTGCCCATAATAAAAAAGGATAAGTGTCATCTTGCAGTGACTGGTCAGCCCCATGAGCTTCCTCAAGAAAGACAGAGCATTCCAGTGAGTCAGAGCCTGCTCCCAGTCTCACAGGGATTCCGAATAATGCAGTATTTGCAGAAAGTTATAATGCTAAGCAGTTATACTGAACAAACATTAGGAACTAAAAAAACCCAAAAGAAATCTAAAAAACAGAGACCAAAGACTGAGAAGATGTGCAATTGATAATGGAACCCAGGGAGATGCTTTCATAAACAACTGTAATCAAAAGCAGCTATTTTAATGCAACAAGGCTACAACAAACATATGCAGTCCTTTTAATTTAATATGAAAAGACATTCCCACAAAAGCTCTTTCCTTATCAGACCCCTGGTAAGATGCCCAGTCATACAGAAATGACAGTTGAAACCAGGGAAGTTTCAATATTAATTCTCCTAGTGCTGCCATGCCACATTAAAATACAGGGATAAAAGGAGAAAAGCAGAGGAAGTACACTTAGTTAGCACAGTCAGCTACCTTGTTTGGCCACTTACCAAGAGATTCTAGTGCTCAGCCTTCAGAAAATCAGATGGCTGCTTTCAAGTCAGATACAGGATGATATACTAAAGCCACATATATAAGTGTACATGTGTGAAACAAAACAAACACCAGCAAATCTGCATTTAAACTTATATAAACAGCAATTTCAACTCATAAAATACACATACATTAATTATTTCCACCAAGCTCTTCTCAAACAAATTGAAGATATCTTGTTACTGGAACTTCACCAATTGCCTGTTTCTTGTGCTGTTTATTAAATCTAAAATTTGGAACTTATTGCAAAGTCTCACAGAAACTTTTGATTTTACATTTGAATTTTCTTTCTTTATTATTCCATCTCATCCCAGACCCATTCCCATGAAGCCCATACAGACTTTGTCACAGGCCTACAGTGGAACAGAACCAGTCATCTGACAGACTGGATATAATTTATATGATTAAACACAGTACAGAGCAATCAAACTCATAGGCACTCAAAGGAGCAACCTACATGCAAGTAACATTACTGACTGGTGAAAATTTAAATTCACACTACCTCCTGCAATATTAATACTACTACACTTGAATCCTTTTCCTTAAGAAGTGATCTCTCTCACATTTATGAAATTGTAGGACACAACTGCAAACTCAGAGAGAACTTCAGAATTCATGGTCAGCTGTTCTGCTTGCTAGGAAGCTAAAATAAACCCTGATCAATCTATTTCCAAAACTCATAGAATTTTTTTCTCTCCTTCCCTAAACACTCTGTTATGAATAGCTAGAGGCTTCTTTAATTTTTTAATTTAAAAAAATGACAATGCTCCATCCCACAGAAAATTTTTCCTCACCTCACACGTTTTCCTTGCATCTTAGTGTCTCTCACTAACTAACAGTCACAGTGATTAATTATCCTTGTACAGCAACGACAAGCTCTCAAGTGCAAAACCAAAACCCTATCAGTTCAGAGTGGTGGATGGAGAAGAGTAGAAGAGGAAGAGCACAGCTGTAAAATGCTTCCCACTGCCACCCACCTTGGTCATTGACTGGAAACAGCATCAGGGCACTTGGGAATTTAGCTCCTCCATTTTGCACGAAGATGCATTACAGATTACAAAATTCTGCCCATGAAAAGTGTCTATTTCATAACTCTGTTAATTGCATGGAAAGATGTTCACATTTCTTGCAACATAATACACCTAGAAGCACCACTGCTTTGAAATCTGTCTATTTGCTGAAGTTATAAAGAGGAAAGTTCACAAAGAATTAAGTTTTGTCAAGGGGAAGACAAGGCACATACCTCCAAAAAGGTTTTAAAACCTTGTATTGTTTGACATGTTAAAGCTATTTTTAAAAAAACTTTCAAAAATACTAAGAAGTCACACTCTTAAATAGAGCTAGACATCCATTAGTGAAAAAGTATTCAAGTTAACAAAGCAATACCCATTTTACTCCTTCAGAGCATTCAGCCCAGAACATTTAACACTAAACAAACACTCTGTCAATGCCATGGTACGAGAGGACATAAGGTAACTCAATTCTAGATCATTCTGAAGAGATTACAGGTCTTTGAAAAAGGGAGAGGGAGGCAAAAGGGAGGTTATGTTTTTGTTTCATACTTAAAACATTACCTCCCGATTACCTCCCTTGTTAATCAAAAACATGCTGTACATTCTTTCATCTTAGAAAGTAACCATTAAAACAGACCTATCTAGCTCTTTAAAAAAAAAAAAGTGAGGTAATAAGTTGTGAATCAAAGTGTTCCCTTCCAAATAAAACATCTGCAGGGGGAAAAATAACTTAATAGAACTGCAGATAGGTAATCAAGTGCCCTGGTTCAACAGGGAGTAACAACTATGTGCAGAGATTGAGATTTGTCCTTGCAGCATTTAATCCTGCTCATATTGTGCAATTCATCTCGGCACGGTCAGAGCAACCACAGCTCAACTCCCACTAGATGGAAAATTCCACTCAAGCTTTGGTAAAACTCTTCAAAAGCACAACTCGAATTCTTTCTGCTCAACCCAGTTTTCTTCACAGAACTGCTCATTTGCTTGCAAACACAATATTCTGTTAATCTTCTCAGTGCAACAAGTGAATGTCACTTCTCTGCGGGCTCAGCCCTGGAAGGGGTATTATGACCAGTTATGGGTCACATTCACCTTTCCCCTCTCCTCACCACATGGCTGTATCCTTCCCTGACACTGGTACACCATTCTAAACAAAAATCTCATAGTAAGGCATGGTATGGCACGGCAATTACATCTTACAACTGCATTGGACTACCATGTAATTATATGTACGTGCAGATGCTGTAGAACACAACACTGCACTGAGCAATTCAAAGAAAACCAGTTTATATACACAATTTAATGACTTGGTACACAGGCCTTTTGGCACCAGACTTCTCTTTGATCCTCTCTAATCGGTTACTTCACAACCACCTTCATTAGCACCTTCTGAAGAACAACAAATAAATAGGATACTATTTTATTTCTGGTCATTTGCTATTGCTGAATGAAAATTAGAAAGGGAAATAGAAGGGAAAATAGCAACGTGTTTGTTTTACCAAGATAAATCATCCCTGCATTTTCCAACAAATGCAGTCAGAATGAACAGAAAACAGTCATAACATTCAAAGATCAAGGGTGTAAGAATTGTAGGCAGAAATACAGCCAGTATTTCAACACACTGAGCTGTATCACAAATACATTCACCTCTGCAGAATCCTTGGTATTGTCCCCTGGCAACCATAAGAATTTCAATACTTTGCTAAGTAACGAGACAGAAAATGCATGTCTGTACACCCACCTACAACTTTTTGTCACAAATACGTAGTAATTTTATGCTAGTTTTACACCTGCATCCACAGCACTTACTACCAAAATCAATGGAAAGGAAATGCAGAAAACATCATCTTTATCTGCTGCATCATTCCTCTTTAAGAACACATTTAAAGGAAAGTGGGTCCAACAGTACAAGCGTCTTAAATATTCCAGGTTCTTAGCTTAAAGATTTTGTTGGGGTTCTCTCTGCACATCTTCTGAATGAATTTAAATAACCACAAGAGAATAAACTAGCTAAGTGTGAAAAGTTATTTTGCCAGTGTATGTACCTTGCAAAAGTAGCAGTCACAACAGAAACAAAGACAAAACTAAAAAGGTGTAACCAAAAGCTTATCAAAAGTTGACCTATTAGCAATAACCAAAATGATGCTGAAACATTACATTAAAAAAGCATTCTCCAGTGCATTAATAAAGGCATCAAAACAGAGCCAATTATTGATGTAACAAATAGTTTTAAACATTTCCCCAAAAAGCATTTAAGATTCAGACGTGGCAGAAAGTCAAACGTATTTAATTGTTAAATACAGTGTATTTAAAAACTTCTACTACAGGGTTTTTTTTTCCTTTCAGAAAAAATGGTAATTATTATTTATTCTTGAAAATTCATAAAACATCATAAAAGACAGGAAAAACACCACATCTGCTGTGAAAAAGAAGCAGACGGATGCCATTTTCCAACATAAACAGTAGTTTTAAAAAATTTTAAATATCTGAGGATAACAACTTTGTCTTGTTTCACTACTAGACTAGCAAGATTAAGCACAGAAGTTTCTCACTGTACTGCACTGAAGCTTTCACACAGACAGCAAGACTTCCTCTCAAATACTGGTGATGCTCACTTCTCCCTGCTCACCACAGCCCTGGCTCCTTTATGAGGCTCCCAATCCCAAACAGGAGGCACACAGAGTAGCAAAATACCTGCTGAATATCTTCTTGTAACCATCATATAAATGAAAGTTGCACTGTATAAATATTTGAAAAGTCATCTTAGAAACATGTTAGATAAAGGACAGATCCATATCTTGATCTAGCTACCTATATTCATGGATGGACATGGAAACAGATACATACACACATCTACAAATCTATATATCATTTATACATTTATGAGTTACAAACATCTTGAGTTGCAATCAATCATTCTGCAGGAGTGAAGAAAAAACCATAAGAAGCTTGTATAGCAAATCTTGCCTTGATAAAATCTGTCAAGCTCATCAGTTTTCATCCACCCTCTCAGTGGCAGCAGTGATGTCATACAGCACTTGTAGATGAAGACTTAGAAACAAGTCATACAATGATTTGCATAAGTCAATATTCTAATTCTCCAAAACAAGTATTAATAACATAGGAAAGTCCAACCAATGAATACCAATTTTTCCTTTAAGGATTAAAACTGAAGAAAAGCTCAAAAAGGCATTTTATTTTTTAAAAAATCCAAAGATTCAAGAAAGAACTCCCATCCCATATGAAACAACTACAAAATCACTGTACCTTATAATGAAGGGGACAAACGGTGCTGTGCTGAGCGCTGAGTGAGAGCCATCCATTGGAGATGGATACAGTCTCCCCAGGATTAAAAGCAAAAGAAACAGGCTTGGATGGATTTTCAACTCGTCAGCTTCACTAAATAAAAAGAAGTAAGCAGCATTTGGTGAAAAAAAAGCATCCTCCTTCATGCTAGTCTTGAGCCTCTTCCCCACAAAACAGCCTTCTGCATCTCTGGTTCAAGGAGTTACCCCAGTGCCAATCCTGCTGGGATCAAATATGGCATCCAGTTCTTCTGCAGGGGACCCCTCTAATGAAAACCCTCATGGAGGTATTGCCTTCACTTTTCCACATTATTTCAAGCCTCCTTTATTCCCACACTAGGTGAGCTGCCTTCATTTTTAAGTAATATTAAGAACCTGCACAGATAATGTTTCTCTATGAACCAGGATACTGAAAGAGCTGAGTTACAAAAAAGTGGTTTAAAAAAAGAACTTTTATCAGTTTGAAAGGAAATGTGTGTTTAGTAAATAACACCTTTTACTAAAGAAAAGTTCTTCTCATTGACACCAAGGGTCTACTATTCATATAGTAAAAACAATCACAAAACCAAGTTAAAATCAATAGGTTTTGATTTATTTAACAACTAATAATGAGATACAAGTCTTAATCCACACTGAAAAAGCATTCAAGACCAACATTTCAGACAGCAGCTGTCAATCTTTTTCAACTGAAAAACTTCCCAAAATTTGCTAGTGACGGCACTGTGACTTTTATAACGTCAGGTAGAGTGGATTGCTGTGCAGAATATACGCAACTTCTTTTCTTAGAGCAGAGACTGCAAAACACAGAATGACTGGTGAAACTCCTGCTTCCAAGTGTCCAACTTAGGCCCATTAAACAGTCAGCTGAACCTCGCCCATAAATCAGCTGCTCAACTTCCACAGTTTATATCATAGCATTTTAAGAAAAAACAAAGCCAGCACTGGTTTACTTTGAAAGTTCATGAACCTGGAGGTAACAGCGTCATCCCAAATGGTATCATCTGCATTGATCAAACTGTAGCTCTCAGGCACCATTTGTGGAGTCTTTAAAACAAGATCAATGCCCTTCCCCAGAGTCAGTGTGCCACAGGCTGGAAAGTGTTCATGTGGTGTTACTTGAGGCCTGTGACCCCGTATCACTTAAACACGCTGGGAAGCCTCATTGTTAAATGTGAGACACTCAAACACCCGGGTTCTGTTTCCCTGAAAAATGTAAGTTCCTTAACATCTGATCCTAAGAACACAGCAACTCTTAATTAGTCAACAGTAGTTCAGAGACTTAATGCAATGTGCCAAAGTTAAAAGAAAAAAGCCTTAGCAAAAACATTAGAACTGTATCATTTCAAGAAGCACTGATGTATGCAATGGCACTAGGGTGTGTATGTGACACAGCTCAGTTTAACCTTTTCACTTCACTTTGTATTTCAAGGTTTTCTCAGACATCATCTTACCTGTTCAAAGTATTGGTTACAATCTCTAACTGCTTGAGAAGGAAAGGATAAAGACTTGGAAAACGAGAGAAAAACTCCCTTCCTGTCATTCTGCAGAAACAAATGAAGAAGAAACATAATTAGCATTCTGCAGTAATTAGTTACACTCAAATATCAGTTTACTTGTTGTATTTCTGATGCTACAGTGAAGCTGGAGAGGCAGAAGAACCATGCATGCACAATGAGCTCTCAAATAAGGCATAATGTTTTCCTGAAAAATGGTGATAGTGTGTAGTTTACACGAGTTAAGTAACTGTCTCTACACGTGCTCACTAACACTGTGTCAGCTAAACTGATCAGGCCCTTCTGGGAAAAAGGGATCTTAATCACATTAAAAAGAGAAAGACACAACAGTTTAAATTCCAACACTATTTTAACGATATTCTGCTTGAATAAGAGCAGACGACACTTGCTTCAGCATGGCTCATGTCCTAACTAGCTAATAGAATGTACCTAATAGACATGTACTAACAGCTATCCATAGCTTGCTGATACTAAAAAGCACCTCAGAATAGCAATTCACAGAAGATTTGTAAAACGCAGTGGCAGAGGAGTGAGCTTCCATCAGCCCTCCTTCCACAGCACTGCTTCCAACACATGGCAGTAGTGCCACTGCAGGCCACATTTCTGCTCCTGTAGATGGAGCAACCATGTTCAAAACAGAGCAATGTACAGAACCCTCATGAACTCATCCCTAGCTAGAATCAGTAAGGCAGTACAGTTAAAGCTGCAACACCAAATCAACCCAAGCTAAAAAGACGTAAGTAGAAATATTCTGTATTTGTTTTACAATCTTTTGATCAGATAAAGGATGGCTGCATGGTTTATATGAAACCATTCAGCATCATCGAAGCAAGAACCACTTGAATGTTACTGTGGGTAAGCTCTAATTCGACATATATGGTATGCAGAAAAAAAAGTGTTCCTTTAAAAATAAATAAATGAAAGGCCATCATTTAGAAAAACAAAGCAAACTGCAGAGTTTGCTCGCCACAAGATCAACCAAGATAAATGTTCCATGTTAGCATGACTCCAATGCAAAGCTTCCAATAAGCAGACAGATCCAGGTTTGGAAAAATAACACGATGAGATGGCAAGACTGAATGTGCGTAAAAATAAGCAGCCAAAAAAAAAAATCACGCACGAGTAAACAAGCACATGGCAAACATCAGCACAGCTCCTTCCAGCACTCAGCTAACATAACATGCCTTAGCCACAGACCACAGAATAAACACAGCTAAACCAGACTGTTAGGTGGAAACAAATGTTCAAAGAGGGACAGGAAACTTTCCCAAGGCAAGTAAGAAAAATTCTGTGAATGTATAACAATATAGTGAAATGCTTGAACTAAAAGCAAGGAATATGCAGTAGCTATTATAGCTACAAAGATGATTTCAGATTTAAAAATTACATGGAAGCATTAAAACTGTGAATTAATATAAACTGAAGCACTAATGAGGATAGTTTAAAGACATCAATATTGATAATAACTGGTCATTCAAGCAGAAGACACCCATGCAATTTTTCCTAACAGTGTCCTCAAAACTACTTCAATTTTTTGTACATATGTATGTAGCAAACTGAAGATGCAAAGCCAGAGACAGCACAAAACCCAAGATCTATCAGGTCAAACAGCCCATCCGACTGAACTTTCCTATGTAAAACAATAAGGACTCAGTATTTAAAAAGTTTTATCCAAAAATGCTATGACATCTCCATCTCTTGTGCTACGGAATGCAACATGCAAAAGCAGAATTGGGGTCAAGTTTCCTATGGAACGGATGGCCACTGCTTAGAGATTTAAGAGAGGACTACACACAAGTAGCACCTCACAAGTACTTTTAACCAGGTCGACTTTCAATGTGTTAAAAACTCAGCAGCCACATTTGAATCAATAATAAGTAACGGAACTCAATACCCTTACAAAGCCTCAAAATTCTTTGCAATTAGTATGGTTTCATAAATCTCTTTGAAAGGAAAAGAAAATTGTAACTACTGAAGTGGGTAACTTACATAACCTACATAACCTCCTACTTGCTTTACTGCTCCAGAGCTTAGTGATGGGAGAAGGCAGCCTAATCAAAACCACTGACAGGCAGTATCTGCACAGAAGATGTCCACAGGCATTTTCAGAAAAAAGAAGACACAGCTGTCTGAGCAGACTGTTAAAGGGCCTCCAGTTCAGAGGGGAAACAAGAAACACTGCACATGATCAGAAGTGCTGCAAAATTAAAAATGTGCTCAAAATACAGAACATTAATTTAAGTGTGAATCCACTACTTGGGGATGTTAAGGCAAGGAGACGCACAATTGGGAATAAGCAGGAAGCAAAACAGCTAGACAATATGGAACAGAGGAATTTAATTGTTTCATTTTTTAAAGCTGACCATGCTTTTTACTCCTGGAAACATGCACACACAACTACTAGTGTACTGTAACAGATTGGAACAACAAAAAAGTATAATGGTTCTGCTCCTGAAAACTGTTCATGACACTAAGCCACATAGTTTATATTGATTTCATCAAAAACCATACTCCTCTGAAAAACAAATATTTTCACTTTGAGATAAATCCCATGCATGCTAGTGATATAAATAGATTCATGCATATACATAGGCACACAAATGTGAGTGTGGCTTCACAAGTAATAAGCTATCTGTATCTTTAAAAAAGACAAATCCCTGATATATCTATAAAAGAACATATCAAGTAAATGTGGACTAAAACAACCCAAAAGCCCCTGTCAACAAGTCTTCATGAAACAAACTTTTTCTCCTTGTTCTACAACAGATCTGGCAGGGAACAATAGGTTTAAACTAAGAATACAGATAACTACCTTCCCATTAGTCACTGACACAGTTCAAACATAGTTTTTTGGCAGAAGAGCTTCCATAATTAAAGTCTTAAACCAAACATTCTGCAGATCACAAGATTTTACGTCTACTCCCCCAAAACGTGTTTATTAAAGAAGTAACTGAGAAGAGGCCTAAGATACTACTATTTTACCCCATGTCCAGCTGAAACTATTTTTATATTGCTTCAGAGATCATCTTTAACAGTAGGTTCAACCACAAACTCTGTAATAGTATTTTCTTTTTTCCTGTTTGTAACTCGAAGAAGCATAATTTCACAATCCAGAATTTCAAATGAGATTACTGAGACCCAAACAATGAACTGGTAGGAAGGTTATTTACTGAGAGAAGGAGAAATGAAATAGAAAAGTTATCAATGGGCTGATGATGCTTAAAATAAAATCCATCTCCCCAGTGTAAAATGCCATTCAACTACATCATTAAAACAATGCTTTGACGTAGAAAGGCTGGGAGGGAAACTAATGGAAGCACTCATATCCTACTAAATTCACTTGTAAAAATAATTTGAAGAACTCCATGCATGTAGAATACTGCAGTACTTAGGAAGATGCAGTATTTATATATCAGAGAGTTTCCAGTTTAACAATGTTATTGTTTTTTATGCAAGCAATTCTGCACAAAAGCCAGATGACAGAGTACAACTCATTCACAAAAGGTTTCCTTTTGATGGCTAGACACAGCAGTCATGGTTTAGCACTCAGAAGAAAGACTGACAAAGAATGTTTATGTGGAGAGACATATATGAGCTTCTTTGGCATTTTCATTCAGTTCTCCCTACCTGAAAAGATGTTCCATTAATAAGAAACAATAATACAGAGGTATCTTCTGTACCATGTCATACAGAATCAAGGGACAGCCACCACTCCCAACAACCCTCTGTGTGTCCTTGAGTCAAACTCTTAAATAGATTCTGGAGCAGGCAAAAGAGGGGGAAGAAAAAAAATCTTTCACAGAATATAGCAGTCATATCGATTGGCAAGAAGCTACTTTGAAGGCATGTGATGATAGGAAGGACAGAATTTAATAGCTAGCAACAAGCACTTGGAAAACAACTGAATCACAGCTAAGTTACAAAAAACCAACTAGTGATAGGCATAAAAATTTTTAAAAAACCAAAACAACAACAAAACCCCCAAGCAGACTAAGTCTATAAGGAAAGGGAAAGTCTTCAAGGGAAAGTCTGGTTTAAGCATGATACACAGTTTAGAGTGTTGATAATGCTTCTTCAGGAAAGATGCAAAAATCAGTTTTACTTTTGTCTGAAATAACCTAACCCAGAAGCCCTTACTATGCTCTTGAGGGTCAGCAGTTCTTCCATTCATTTAGCACCAGTTCTTTGATTTTTCACTTTTCAGAGCAGAAGCTGGAGTGGCTTAAATTAAGCCAAGAATCATGTGCTTTAAAGTTTCCATGTGCTTTGCTTGTGGAGATCTCAATAACATCAAACTTCTAGAACCAATTCATAAATGCTGCTGAAAACTGTGACATCTCCAGTGATTACACATCGTGCCTGTCTCAGTAGCAACTTGATGCTACACAACTCAAGGGTTAACATCTATGTTTATTTAACTAATGTCTCTCTAACAAAACATTCCACTTTTATACATAACAAGTGGGTGGATATTTAACAGCACTTTAAAAATACATTTAAGAATACAACCATGGATGTTGCAGTGTTCTTTTTAAAATCGTGCTGTACACTTAAGAGAACACTCCAGGAGATTAAAATTCTGCTGTGACACTGGGGCACACATATCATTTTACTGTGACGTGTCAGAGATTACCTGCTTCTGTTCTTTCATTTATTTTTCAGAAGAACAAAGCTTTATAACCTTGAAGGCTGGGTTTAGTAACTGACATATAAAAGACCATTTACAGCAATTATGTTCATATTTGAGTATAGTATAGGTGAGATGTAGAGACAATCTTTCGAGGGCAGTAAGGGTTTCTGGTGTTCTTTTTGAAACATAAATACTGCTAACATCTCATGTCAGCTGACAAATGCATGGTCAGATATTGACCATGTGGTGTCAGGGAAAAACACTGCTACATTTAAAAATAAAAAACACAACTGGAAGGTGAAAAAAATATAGACAAGACAGACTTAGATCAGGACCAAGAATATAGTTTTGATAAATCTACAGAAATATTTTTAATTGTCTCCTGTAAAATCTAGTTGTGTTATACCAATCCTTACACTGGAATCATTAACCACATCCTTTATGTTAAAGAGCAGTAATGCAGAAACAGAACACAGCTTACTCCTGGCACTACAAGGACAACTGCTCCTGAAAGAAATTGAAAACCAGGACAGACTTTGGCAAAACTGTCATTCAAAATGACAGATTTATATTGACAATATACATTTATACATATTTGCTTCTTCTGACATCACTGAATTATGAAAAAATCCCACAATGTAACTTAACTAGGCTAACCTGACTAGACTAGGTTTTAGTTATTTTAACATTTGTGTTCTTCCCCTGACCCTTATCACTTATTAAAGAGTTAGATGCTGTCTCAAAATACAGGCAGCAGATTTCCTTGCTAACAAAGAGATTTCAGAAGCATAAACTCCAAATAAATGGGAAATGGTGTGTTTTTTCAACTACACAAAAAGAACCAAGAAAAAATGTATGGCAGATTGATTTATGCTGAGGTTATGGTAAAGACCAAAGCTAATCTGAGACATACTTTAAGAATTACATTAATTTTTTGCTCCTTTAATAGAACTAAATCATATGACAGTCATCTGCTTGCCATGATGGGACAAGTAACAGCAATAAAGATACAGACGACAGAAAGGTTCTAAGTCCAGGGGAAACAAAACTCAAAGTTTACTATAATTGATTCAAAAGATAATTTTATCTTGTATTTTAGAACACAGAAAAACCACATGATATTATACAACTACAAAGGCAAATCTGTAACATTTGAAATTATTCACAAGTGGTAGTAAGGAGAACAATTCATAAAACTACAGATTTTGCACCTGGGATGAATGATCCTGAGCAGCAGCACAGACTGAAAATCAAATGGCTCAGAAACCAACTGCCCCAAGGGAAAAAATATATGGGTTACAGAAGATGCCAAGCTCAGATCCCCACTGCTCACAGGGCAAACCACACATGGGACCGTGCTCATTAGAACAAAGCAGCAGTAGATCGGTGAGGCTGCACACGGAATCCTCCATCACGTTCTGGGTTGCCAAGTTCAGAAGAGATCAGAACACACAAGAGAGGCTCCAGCAAACAGCTGCTCAGATGGGCATGGCCTACAGCACAGGGCTGTAAGGAGAAGATGAAGGAGCCAGGTTTGTTCTGTTTGACAAAGAGGAGGCCCAGGGTAGATCTGACAGCAGCCTACAACCACTTGAAGGAATCAAAGACTAGAGAGCTAATAATCTTCTGGCAGTAGCTGCAGAGAGCACAGAAAGGACCAATGGTCACAAATCATAGCTTGGAAGTTTTGAATTGGGCAAGGGCAATGAAGCACTGTTACTCAGAATAGTTATGAAACGTCCTTGAGACTTTGGAGGTTTTATCTCATCCACAGACACCACTGACCTGATGCAGTGGTGCTAGCACTCACACTCTCAATGAGAATCAAGGAAACAGGACAAAGAGATCCCTTTATGGTTTGTATGGCTCCACTTAGCTACTTCCTTCTCTGCCACCATGGTTTTAACATTGCCTTCTTAAAAGATCAATGTTTTTCTTGTCTTCCCTGCACTTGCTGGCCATCACAAGCCACTTCAAGTACAGTAAAAAAAAAGATCCTTCTCAGAACAAAATTCTCAAAATTTAACAGTTTTTATTAAGTTAGTAACTTGGCACAAACTATTATTTTTGCAACACTGTATGACAGCATTTAAAATGCTAGCTTGATGTCAAAATAAAAATAACAACTTAAAATTTTATTTCAGAAGTAGTATATATTTATGAAAGCTCTTGATTATCAGTCCCTCTAGATGACCACCAGAGAACCATCACTATTCTTACTAAGAGAGAGAGACAACAGCAGCAGGCATGTTCCTTTAGAAATAGAGATTATATACAAATTTTAATTTGCCTCAGATAATTTTGTTTTAAAGAATATACCTAGGAGTTAAATTCCTGAAATCACACACTACCTCAGGACTCATGACAAACTGCTATCAAGAAAACATTTTACATGCAAACTAAAATTTTACTGCTGCCATAGAAGACAAAATGGCCATGTAATTTTTCAGAAGCCACAGTGAAGCCTGGAAAAAATAACTGTTAAAAAAAAAAAAAAACTGGTGTCATGCATTGGCTAATAAGCCCAAGAGCAAGGATACAGAAGATTATTGCATACTTGTTTTTCTAGACCTAACATGATACAGGACACCTCATCTGTGACAAAAAGGCACAACTCTTCTGTAACCTCATCAAATCACTTACAAAAAACCATTCAGATTTCATTTTTACCCTGCATGAAATGGAAAACACTATGAAGGGGAAAGAAACATCATCATAAAGACATGGAGTTTTGACCTTTAATAAAGATGTGGTGACTCTGTACCTTCAATAAATCTAACACTTTTTTTGCTAGTAATTAGAAAACACTTAAATCTCAGAACAGTAAGCAAAATAGTTTAAGTTCACTGACATGAAAAAACATTCTTTTATGCTACACAGACCTAAAATAAATACGTTAAAGGAACTAAGAATATGCCACTATATCTTGGTTTTCATTTTCCTTCAGATAGAAGTGCTAGAATAAACATTTGTACTAGTTTATGTTGCTGCGTTTTTATGAGGTTAATAACTGAACTGCCAATCAAAACCTGTATAAATATGGTAGTTAAATACCTTCTGCTTTAGAGGCACTTTTATTTACAAGAGAGCTAGCCAAGATTTCCAAAGGACTGCATGGTCTGGTTTGCTTTGATCTCGTAAGCACAAGTTTCTTTATACCTCTTGTTTTGCTATTTATTGCAGTCTTTGTGTGATCAGGTATGGAAAGAGCACCTGCATAGAACAAATAGATGAGGAAAAGCATGACTTAAGAGGAATAATTTTGCAACACACAGTTCAGTAAAGTAACTTCTGAAGAGCACTTCTGCAAGAGCACTTTTGCTGCAATGCTAAATAGAGAAGTATGTATACAACAGGCTCAGTGCAAAAACAGGGGACCAGCACTTAAAACCAACATCACAGACACAACCTGGCACCTACATCAACACATTAACCACCACTCAACTTTGATACACATAGACAAATGTACCTTTAGATGTATATCAAACTATATTGAAAACTGAGTTTAAAATAATCATTTCACATATAATTACTTTTAACAAACTTTTTTTTAGGGCATTGAACTGTGCCTATGAGTATATGTACATACGAATCTATGTATACAAACAAATATAACTCAAATTAAGAGAGACACACACACACACATATATATCTAGAAAGCCTCCAAGAATTTTGTTCAACCACTGCCTAGAACACTATTATCTTTAGTCTCTTACCACAAATTTAGCATTGTAAATTTCAGCTCCAATAATCTACACTTTCTCTCTGGGAGTATTCTGTGAGGAGCAGCTGCTTTTTACTTAGTATAGTGAAGTTAATGAACAAGGGATATGTGTAATATGCACAGATCAAAATAGAACAATTACCTCTACTCATACTAATGAAAACTTTTATCACTACAGCAGAAACTAAATTACCTACTCCTGTGGCTAGTTTACATTAGTTTTTTTTTTTCATGGAATCCATTTTATTCACTTGGTAAAAACAAGCATTTTCATTACTCCCCTAATTTATTTAAAACAAAAAAAATGAACTGGAGTTATCTTGGGCTAGCCTATATATTTTTAGGATGTTTCACTTTGGGTAAACTTGCATTCAGGTCATTTTACCACATTCACCTTTCTATTTTCTTGTGCTGACTTAAGACAGGATGTTACGAACATACTCCCTGTTTAGGAGAGCAGAGATACACATTTGCACACCAATGATTTAAGTGTGCTTTAGGCCCCAGAAATGTGAGTGGGATTTATATAGGTTATTGCTTTTCTGACTCTGTATAGACAAAATCTTGAAGTAAAAATGGTTTGTAGATTTTAGGTATTTTATGAAAAAGAGCAAGACACACACTGTGTTCCTAAAACTAGCAGGAATCATACAGACAGAGAGCATCCTGAGCCTTGAGAAGAAAAGTCACTGTTTTCTGCTACAGGGGCTTTTAGAGTTTTAGTTTAGACCTGCAAAATAAAGAGTAATTAAAGCAATAACACAAAAGGAAACAGATTTGTTTAGGAGCTTGTTTCCATTTTGTTTCTGTTTCTGCACAAAACTTTCATAAATTTTCAACCTTCAACTTACAAGTTAATAGCACCTTATCATCATTATTCTTGTTTTAAAGGCACTTTGGGAGCCTGTTCAAAATAATGTTTAAACAAGCATATTGTTATTGAACTATTAATCAGCAAAAGCTGTAACAGTATCTGAGTCAGCCTGAACTTTTGCATGTTTTCTTGAGACAGTCCTAAGATTAGGTCTTCTAAATCTGTCAAAGTTAATAAAAAAAAGAGAGCCAGAGTATTAAAAACAAAAAGTTGAACAAAATAAATGGGGCCTATTTTTGGCACGCAGAAGGGCAAGGGATTTTTTTTCTTAAGAAAAACAACTCCCTCACAAGGCAACGTACTGCAACAAATCCTTAATAACTTCTTTGAAAGCATCCACCAGAACAACTCAGGTGGCATGAAGGGAACAGGCTGCAAAAGGTGACACAGAAGGAGCCAGAGGAAAAGCACCAGAGGCATTTAAATGGCTCAGTCACCTCATGAAACCTCACTGTCACTGACACAGTATTTCCACTGAAGAGCTGCAAGAGGCCAACGCTGCCAGAGAAAACCCACTAGGGAATCACTAACAAGATCCAAGATAAAGCAATCCCAAGCCTTGCACAGCAGGCAGTCCAAGAGGTCCAGAGCTCAGCCAGGCCGGTTTTGTGAATCGAGCCGTACGTGCGTGTCCCTGCTGGAGCTGGCACAAGAGGCTCAGCATTCCTGGAGCCATGGCCATGGTCACCACCCCTCACAGGGAGCTGCACCTCAGCTGGGAATTCTGCCACTGGTGCATCTCCAAGTCAGCATGGAGCATTTAAGGGCCTGAGTCACTGTGAGCATCCCCTCCAGGGAACTCATCTAAAAGCCATCCCATTTTAGCACACTGATGTGCCACTACAGCCTGACCACATTAGTATCACTGATGTTTATTTTGGCTTACCCCAAAACAGGACTTGGCCACTTCTCTGTGGGCAACACTGACCCATCCCAGAAGTCCTACAGAGCTTAGTATGATCCACTGAAAATGTCCAATAAGCTTGCTGTTAAGATTGACAAAACATCCTTGATGTCAGACAGACTTTTCACGTGCTAAATTAAAAATATTGGAAGTGTTAACCTGTCAATCTTCATACAGAACAGGAATCAGGTCCTTACAATGTAGTCTATGTATTTGAAGCTAAAACTCAAATGCAGCTTAGAGAAAAGGAAGATGGAATCAGATTCATTTAATTTAGGGATAATGTTATGAAAAGAGGTTTGCATGAGAACATTCACTTTCTAATGTTGTCCTCTAACTTTTCACAGCATTAAACATGATTCTTTATGCTCTTAAAAACTTTAACATTAAAGAAAAAGCATAAAATTTAGAAGAAAAAATAGACCAATTTAAGTGTTTTTAGAAGTTAATTTCATTTCACTCAGTGACCTTCAAGTGTGCAAGCAACCACTTACTGAGAAGTGCTGAACACTCAGCTTGCAATAAAAACAAGGAAAGCAAAGGGCAGTCATGAATGCTGACTGCCTCACAGCCAGCAGGGCATCTTCATAACCTGTTAGCATCTACATAGTTTTCATCTTATTGTAATTAAAAAGATAAGTTTCCCCTTTCCAGAGTTTGAAGTCATTAACGTCTATTGACAGCTATAAATGAAAATAAAGACAAGGTATTATGTAGATAGCAAGGAAAGTTTTCTTTATTTTCAAGCAGATCTAAACCAACACTGAAAACATGGCAGCATTCATACTCAAATTCCAGGCAGCACGAGTATTAACTCCTCAGAAAATCTGTGTTGACAACTAAGTATTTTCCTGTATATGCATTATCCTTCACTACACTATAAATACATAGGAGTTTCCCTCCTCCCAGAATGCAAATATATACATATATACACATCAGTTACAAAACATAAAAATCATCAGCCTGCACAGTACCATTTCAGCCTTGCTTAAAACCCTGGTTTTTAATCAGAATTGAAACTTTTTCTTCTTGAGACCTCCTCCACCAAGGTGAGGGGCAGAGGGAATCCTCCCCAATTCCCACTCTTTCTTTTAATCCCAGCCTATACCTGAGACCATTGGTCACTCTTCCTAAGGACTCTGCAACATTTATATTCCAAATCAAAAAAAATCATTTTCAGATAAACTGGGATGATCCATTTTTATTACCCTAAAGACTCAAGCTTGTTCTAAGTCAAATGGCAAATTGCCTCAAAGGCAATTCCTGATCATACTTACCCTTTGGGATGGGGGGGAACAGGGAATTAAAAAAAAAAGCCTGAAATAGCAGGAATTTGATAAAAAGAGTTTCATCAAATGTCTGATTGCAAGTGTCTTGTTCACTAACAAGCAGTAACAGCTTTAACTAACATTGTACTAGAGACCAAAAAGGTATCTGACATATACATATCTGAAAGTACCACTACTATTACTGTACCTCTTTTGGACAGAAGATAATTCCTCTATGACAAGAAATTTAATTAAATTTCAAAATTAATTTCAGTTAACTGTACATGTAAGTTACCCCGTTTTTCTTTTTTTTTTTCAGGTCTGCATTAACTATCATTATATATATATATAGCTTCATATCAAGACATCCTAATTTTTCATGTGACACTAGAAGCTACAATCAACTACAGCAAAAATAGCAACACTGTAGCAACACTAAGATGGAAAAAGAAAGGACCATAAAAGAAACAGAACTGTGAAGCACACAGAACTACAGCTTCTGTAGAAGTGCATCGAATGAGCAAATCTACATTGCAAATTGACTGCACAAGAAAAGAAGTGGCTATTTAATCAAAATAATCACTGGCCTACAGAACTCATTGCTGTCCAAAGTCCTATTCAATCAATCCACATTAAACCAAGTACAGTCCCTGGGTCTTCAATGGGCCCCTCAGGGTGGTGCCTCCAAGAGAGCTGCAGAGGAACTTTTTATGAGTGTGCAGGGATAGGACAAGAGAGAATGGCTTTGAATTGACAGAAGGCAGAATTAGATCAGGTATCAGGAAGAAATCCTTCACTGTGAAGCACGGGAACAGGCTGCCCAGAGAATTTATGGATGCCCTGTCCCTCAAAGTGCTCAAGGCCAGGTTGGGTAGGGCTTTGAGCAATCTGCTCTAGAGGAAGGCATCCCTTTCCATGGCAGGAGCATTGGAACAAGATGTTCTTTCAGCTCCCTTCCAACTGACGTCATTCTGTGATGCCAGAGCAGCCAGAAGGAGGATGTGCCTGGAAGCTGGGACCCTCTCCTGAGTCACTGCCTGGTGGAGGGCAGATCCCAGGGCACAGTTCAAGGGCTGAACAGCAGTGGGGCTGGGGAACAGCTGGCAGCTGATCTCACCTCAGCCAGGCAGCCAGGATGCAGACACAGCAAGTATGGAAGTGACTGACTGCACCAACATAAACACCTGTGCCGTGAAGGGCTTGGAGAAAGAGGGTATTTTCTCTAAAGCACACTATGATTATCGGTCCAGAACACACTTTCTGTAACCAAGTATCAATGGGCACAATACAAAGACTTCTTTCCAACCTTCCTTAGTACTTCGAATGTATGTGGCTAGAATTTCATTCCAAGCCTTGTAGATTTTAAATTATGATAGCATTTAAGAAAATTGTATTGCCAAATCAAGTATATGAAATCTAAACTAAACCCTCTACAAGTAAGTGCTAACTGGGCCATTTTACAAACATAAGTTCTCTGAAATTCAGAACACCATTTCGCCAAATACACACACCCCTATATACAGACACTGTACCCCTACATACAGGCACTATCACACACACTTACAGCACCATTAGAAGTTTTGATATAGTCTTTATCAGAAAGAGAAAAGCCAGAGAAGAGTTCTAACTTGATTTTTCACTAGAAGAGAAAGCTCAACATGTATAGTTGCATGGACCACTGTAAACAGCCTTCACACAACTCCTCTCTTCTACTTGCAAGACTGCACAGAGTTATTTTTCACATATTAATTTTCCAACCCAAGGACATAATAATTTTCACCCCAGAACACCAACTCATCTTCTTTTTGGTCCATGCTAAAATGAAAAAGATGCATTAATACTTCATGTTCCAGCAAAGCTGGAAGTCTACACAAACCACCCCAATTCCATCAGTATCATAGGAACCAGTCAGAAAGTCCATCCTTTCTTAGAGAGATGCCCAAAATAATTCAGTAATAACCTAACTGCCTGCTGACACAAAAGTGACAGATTTAACCTCCTAATCTAAAATCAGGTAAACTGGAAACTTAGGCAGGGTCCTAATGGGAGAGTTGGTCTTCAGACAGACTGTTCCTTAATGTAAACAGAACATCCTCAAGGCAACAGAACAAGCAATTTAAACCCAGGTGACTTTGACAAAAGCTCCTATAGATCCGAGTTCCTAAAATGCCAGTGGCTTTGGAAGTGGGGGAAAAACTACTTGGTTTTAATATATGAATTCTGTTCCAGCAAAACACTCCTCGAGTTTAAGGCTCCAGGGGAGAAGCACCCAAGCGCAGCTGCACCCAGGCATGAGGCTGCAGGGAGCTGTGCAGCAACGGTGACACCTCGTGGTGCCAAACCACAGAAACACAGACCTCTCTCTTCCCAAACACAACCCACCTTACACCCACCTGTGGCTTTCTCCCGCAGAGACAGCAGCTACAAATCAAATCTCTGCCTGTTTTCGCACCTCCTCTCTACCTCACTGGCCTGTTTTAAGCAGTGTCTTCCTAATCCCTGTGTCACAGCTTTGACAAGCAGTGGAAAACACATGGAAAACAGCAGAAGTGATTACATGCAATGTTTAATGCACAACTGCTAAATGAACAGATGAAGAAAGCCAGCCCAGTTTTAACATCTTTCAGTTAAAATGACTATAGAGAAATTACTGTAAACAAAAGTTTCACAGAAGCAAGTCAACAGGGTCAGTTATGTAAAAATTAATTGTCATTAATAAATTTAATTCAGCTACATAAAGGATTCCTTTCCTTGGTTCTGGTAGTCTCCCATCCCCAATAGACACTTTCTGCAACTTCACAAACAGAAATCTGATTCCACAGATCATCACACTGCATGCATTTGAGAAGTCAGTTTGTCTCCCCACTGCAGAAGGTAGTGCGATATTTTTCCCAAAGACACAGGTTTAAAAAAGCAGGGTGCCTATCTCTTTCAGTAAGTGCCCAGCACAAAAATTTTTAAAAAAAGCAACTTTAAATGCTGTTATAAAACCAAAGTAGGAAGGCAAAAAACGAAAAGCACTTTTTGTTGCTCTTCTTGGGCTTCAGGAGGGTTACAGGAGTGAATTTAGAAGTGGAATGGGTATGTGACAAAACAAGAATAATTTCATGCAATAGAGCAGCTAACATTTCAAATTGTCCTGGGGAAAGAGTTATTTTCTAAAGGAAATCTCCCTCCAGTTTCCCACCTGTATTTCTTCCTCGTGTTCATACATGCCCAGTAAATTTTTCAAGTGACACCTGAAATCAGTTATTTCACACAGCTAAAATGGCATCTATGCAGCATCTAAAAGATGACAGACCAGTACCATCCCAAGAGATTTCGTTTTTCAAAATATGCATGAAAATTTTATTAGTGACACAGATCAATGGTACGGAACCACTATAAAAAGGGTGGGATTTCCGAAGGTAAATTGTAACAATTGCCTTCTTTCAGAAACTGCATGCCTTGCCTGTGCTGTGAAAATCCATTAGGAATTTCTGAAATGGTTACCATAATATCCATACCATGACCACTCTATGGCCCCACGGGCTTACCCAGGAATATTTTTTAATGAGTTTATTCTACATCCAGGGTTATTTTCACATCCCTCCTAGAGCAGAAACCTCAGTCACAGAGCACAGGGCATGGATATGCTTCGTTTGCTGAAAAAGCTGAAGGAAGAGGCCAAAGAAAACATGGGGGTCCTTGTGTAGCAACTGGAGGGTGCAAAGAAACTGGAATGTGCAGGACTGGGGAGTTTTAAGAGTCAGAGGAGAACTGGTTTTACCTGAAGTGAAATAGTAAGGGATTTGAAGCAGGACTACAGAATCCAAGGGCAGGATCACTTGGAAGAGAAATGGCTCTGCAAGATGCAATTCTTAGAGCTTGGAGGAAAGAGATATGAACAGTATTCTAGAGCAGAAAGACTAAAGGGGAAAATGTGAAATCAGTAGGGGTGAAATTAACTCCAGAGTTGCTCCAGAAGAAAGTGAACACAAGTGTAACCACTGTTCCTCTACTATTTTACCCTCTTTCTCTTTGGTCTCAAGAGTAGTAGGCCTGTTTTGTGACCGTGAGAGCCCCTGGCTTTTGGAAGAGTCACTGGTAGCAAAACCTCTCAGCAACATTCCACTCCTGTGAAATTGCATGTGAGTACAAATTAACTCTGTGTTTAACAGCAGATATTTCTGGCCCTCCCACTTACTTCTTGGCAGCATGGTTTAAAGCACAGCTAGATGTTCTTTTAACATCCTGATTCAAATATATCCATAAAGAAAGCAACATTTTCAAATTGCTGTTAGCTAAGACCATATTTTACAAACTTCTAAGTGAAGCTTACCTATTTTTCTTGGAATTTTCATCTTTCCCTCTTTTAACTCCAAAAATTCTTGTAATCAGAGCACTAAAAAGAAGTGTAGATGAATTTCGTACCTAAAGGAAAAAATTAAGAACTGTGCTTTAAAAATCCCTTTCAAATGTGCACTTTTTTTTAGAATACAGCCATTAATGTGCAGTCAAGAAGAATAACTGCTGAGTGAAAAGCATGCTACAGGTCAGCACAGGGGAACTATTAATTCAGAGCATCCTTCCAATGAAGATGGTACTACTGGAAAGTTCAGGTTCTTTGGAGATGTTTATCATAAGGAATGCATGCCCATTGTTAGTGGTGCAAAGCATTCCCCCTTATGCAGAGCAGATCATGAACTGTTCTACCTGAATATGCCATATGGGATCTTTAATTCAAGAGCAAAGTAACAGTCAGAATGAATGCAAACACAATTCTAACTAGCTAAGTGCACTGACTCAAAATTTAACAGCCAGGGAGACTTTAACCTATAAGTCAATCTTTGTCTCTATGTTTTGTGGATATCAGCACTTCATCTTAACAAAAATTAAACAAAACCAAAAAACCCAACAAGATCAAAATGATGACTTTTTTGCAGGTCTACATTATTTTTTTACCATACCTTAAAATACTACATTTCCAGAAACTGCCATTTATAAACATGACCAAAGCTTCACTGAACAGGAACATTCTATATCCTGTGAAACTACAGAGGCAAAATTAAGAATAAACTTACTGCCCAGACAGGTGACATAAAGCCCAGAATTGATGCTTTTATTCCATCTGCAACATAAGGCATGATGTTTTCACCTAAACGTGTATCCCTGTACAGGGCCCGGAGGATATTTAAAGCATGAACCTTTGGTGGGAGAAGAAATATATGAAAAATCTAAATTCATTAGTAAACATCTTAAATTTAGTTTATGTAATTACAACAGTGAACATGCAAAGCATAAACAATCTATATGCACGTTTACAGCACTTTATTTCCATATTAAACACAAGAAATACTGACGCTTAAAAATGCGTTAAAATAGTGCTGCAGTAAACATTGTTAATAACAGTTATAGTTTAAAATATATTCCTCTAACAACTACAGTCCAAGCATTGCAAGTGAAGGCCAACATTCTTTTATCCTTAGCTTATCATGGCTGTAAAAATAACTTATGAAGTTCAGAATCATCTTTTCCAACATTCTCGACACGCTGTAGATACTGTGAGAAAAAATAAACTACAACTCACAGGAGGGCAATATTAAGCTAAAACTGACAGCCAGGCTTGCTTTACCATGTGGAGCATTTTCTGGTATTTCTCCACCCTCTGTAAGGGAAGGTGGTAATACACACAGCTTCATGGACTTTGACAAGGCTACATAAATTTATACCAGCAGAAAATTTGGCAGAGTCATTAGGACATCCTTCAGTGTATTGTGAACAAATTATGGCCTGCACTTACAAATAGAAAGTAAATGATAACATTTTGAAGATAAAGATCTTGCCTTTAAAATAAGTTTTTTTAGTATTCCAAATCTATGTACTTAAGATTTAGGAGTTACTAAGTATGACTAAAATCAGTTTTCATGTAGTGTTTTACTATGATTCATGCATAAAAAACTCTTTTATTTACTTTAAATGTAAGCCAAGCTTGCTTGTTCATTTACAAACTTGTAAAAAGGAAGTGCCTTATCTATCTGTTTAGAAATATACTCTAGGCAGTAAATTGCTCATATATGACTTCATTTGCTGTACTAGAGAAAACTATGGAATTATGCCCAATCCATTTTTAGTATGTGTAATACAGTAACTTCATAATCTCTGCACAAGCAAACACATTTTAAAATCTAGCTATAGATAGTAAGAAAAGAATATTCTCATTAAAAACACACACTTTTTAAAACTGCTTGAAATAGTGTAAACACTTCTGACATTTGCCTTTTGATGAGAGGCTGGATTTTACCTGTGGAATTACACTTGAAGATTCATTCAAAGGTGCAGCCAGAGATATCAATTCTTTCATTGTCATTTTCAACAAATCTGTTTTGCCCTTCTTTGGTTCTGATGCCAACAAAGCCTACAGAAAGGAGAAAAAAAGTTAAAAAATCAGGTGTTTCTAGGCATTTTTCTGTACTACCACTTCTGCTCTCATTCCTGTATTTATCATACCACAGCCTAGATTCTGACCATACAGAATGACTAAGAAAAATTTGCAAAAAATGAAGGTTCAGTTTTAACTCAGCTTTGTTCAAAAAAGCCTCTCAGTATAAAAATCATAGCATTTTGGACAGCAAAAGTATCTGCTGTACTATACATATTTACATTTCCTAGAATGGATTTTTTTTAGGTTAATAACAACTATTTGAGATGACAAGGGCTGGCCAAATAATAAATTCTGATTTGCAACACAGGATAAAACAAGCAGCACATTTTTGAAAAAAGGGAAGACATGCATCCATCTCTAAACAGTATTTGAGTGGATAGGACATCCACCTGAGATGAAAATGCTCTAGATTACTTCTCCAAAGCTCAGGAAGATTTACAACAGTCTTTCTCTGTTTATCTAGTAGCTCTTGTTGAATTTTTCCAAGTTAATACAAATGGATTATCATAAATCATTTACTGCCAATAAAAGATTGTCATCCATTTGTACTTTGGGGGCTAGAGTCTGTTCAGCATCAGTAAGAACCAAACGAATTACAGAGTTACCCAGGAGTAGTTTCTGTCACTTTATCAGTATCTTTAATGATATGATAGGAGAAACAGAGAGGGCAGGTGGGGAAAAAAAAAAAAAGGTATTCATGAAGTATAAAATAGAGAATGACCTGAAGACTAAAATTTCATAATGGTTAAGCTGAAAATCATGTTTTCCCATCCACTAACTGAAGCTGCACCTTTGCGCTACTCAGTAATAAAATTTCTATTTTAAAGAGGTCATGGAATGGTTATAACCTTAAAAATTATATATTCTCATTAAAATAGATGTGTTTTAGGTTAACAAGAATACATCACAGGATGTAAATAGCAAAGAACCACACTGCATTAATAAAATAACCTTCTTTTACTACTGTTAGGATACACATTACAACTTGTATTTTTATTATCTAAATGCCACATGGCATTGAAGGTTCAATTCATTTAACTGAGCCTAGGGGTACATTCAAACTGCCAAAGAACAATATCACCTCTCTTTACTATAAAATTACAATCTGAAAACAGTTTATTTCAGACTGATCTCAATGTTAATTTCAAACCTTCCTGTTAATTGACTAGACTTTGTACTCCTCCAGAGCTGTCAAAAAAGAAGCCTCTGACCTGTTCATCCACAGAGCTGTGGCACAGTGCAGGCTTTGTCCTATGGAGTCAGTAGGCCAACTGCAGACTAGACACGTTTCCTGCAGTGGGATAGCACTGGGTCCACCTGGTCCTTACAGTAACCTAACTTTTTACATTAAAAAACTGATTTGAATATGCGCTTTTTCCCCCCCACATTGTCAAGATTAAAACTAGATATGACGTCCACCAGATTTAGACTGTGTGGTGTGAATGGGGAAACCAGAAAACATGAAATAACCGAATTTCTTCTGCAGAAAACTTACTCTTAGAAGTGAGAAAGATATTTAACTGCTGAAACTGAAACAGAAAAATGTCTCTAAATCCAGTGCCCTACTTCTGCTCTCTGCTGCCTTGCACACATACTGAGCAAAGCCAGGAGCAGGCTGTGATTGACAGAAAAGGTCAGACAGAAGCTGGCTGCCTCAACTTTCTCATGACAAACTCAGAGTGGAAAACAAGCAAGATCAATTATTCCAGCAGCAAGAGCTTGCTCTCAGCAGTCCCTCCGATCCTTGGAATGTTCTTGAGACTGTTACAAAAAAGTTACAAATCATATAGTTACTCTTGGACTCCCATCTTAGAAAACTGGTTGAAAATCAAGATCATGGAGGTTAATTTAGAGGAAAGCAAATATGGCTGCTTTAAGGACCAAAGGAATGAAACTAGGTGAAACATAATCTGCAAGACTAACTCTGCAGTGACTGACCCCAGAAGGATGTAGATGAGCTGCTGCATACTAATGTGGGGCACTCAGCAAGAGGCGACACTTCAAGCAGAGACAAAACACAGCCATCCTGCCATCAGTTCTGAACTTGGCAGAAGTCAGAGGCTGGGATTAATGGAGCTGAAGGTAACACAGGGAGTGGAAGAATGTAGGAGCATGGCCCCACATTCACAGATAGAAGTCTTCAGTAATCTATTCCTTCACTGCACTTGAGACTGTCAGTCAACATCAGTTAGTGTGGCACTATTACTTGTGCTTTATTGCTGTTGAGTGGCCTTCCCAAGCTCTTTGCAGTATTTAACAGGCCACCATTTTACAATTCTGTGAAGGTCTGTTCATATTTTACCACCTTCCCACTTTGCACTGAAGCAGCATACGGTTACATGGCTAACAAAGCCTAATTTAATCTATGAATTTGCCAAAATTATAACACAAAGCCTAAACACAGTTTTTAGAAACGCCATTGAAATCTACTACACACCAAAAATCTCTAAAGTCAATAGAAATGTGGTGCCAAACATGGTTTAACTACAAACAGCTTCTTGGTTGCACAAAGGCACAATCCATATTAAAAAAAGGGAAGAAAACCCAACTGTTTGGTCAAAAGGGGTTGGAGTGGGAAAAACAAAATATGTAATTTCCTTTTTTTTAATGTCCTTTCTGGAGAATACATTTAAATCAGAGGCAGCAACATTAGCTGGTACCTGTATGTAGAATGGAATTCCTGCACTCCGTCTGGTTGCACACAGTGTGGAAGAAGGATCACAAGATTTGATTTCTTCTAACACACAGCTTAGCCAGCGCTCTGGCATCTTGTGCAGACTCTCATTGTTACATCTACATCAAACAGATACATAAGAAACATGAAACAAGCCAATAAAACAAGGACAAAATCAAAGCAAGCATTCAGCAACCTTAAGAAGTATTTCTTCCTGTATGTTAACATCTCCAAGCACATACAGATTTTTATTATGAAATAAGATGAATTTTTAAAAATTTGTACATTTTTCCAGTGTTGGTACAAATTACATTAACCCTACTTATTAAGTGCCAATAGCAAAATATATTTAACTGAAGGGAAAACAGGGTTCTGTTCTCTCATGCTGCAACAATTCTCTTCTGCCAAAAATTATTACCACATTCTGGAGAAAAAAACAAAGACATATGCACATCAGCCACTGCGTAGGAAGTGACACTTCACAAATTCGCATCTTTGTTGCCATACAGTAGCTGATGCACGACCCTTACACTAATAATCATGTTTATAACCACACAAACTGAAACTGAAGCCCCTCAAAGTAAGTACACTTTCTGTAAATAACCCTGCAAACCTCAGAGCAATGGAAGGAATGAAAACAAGACATAGTGCTCTTTTCAATGCTAAGTCCGTCAAACTTTTCGCAAAGCACCTAAATTGCTCTCCTATCATCAAACACTCCTCCTCTGCAGTTATAAAACTCAGCATTGCCTGAAAGGCAAAGGACTTCCAAGGACAAGGAAAAACTCAAGTCTGCTTCAATTACTGGTGCTGTTCAGTTCAATGCAATGTACCACATCCAGTGTGCAATACCAGCCCATTAATCTTATGTCAATGTTCCAAAAAGATTATTTCTATTAACAGGACATTGTTATTAAAACCTGTCACACTGGTTTGACACGTGATTCAGAGCAGAAGAAATAATTCATCACTGTGGGCAATACAACTGCAATTATCTCAACCATGCAGGACTTGCCCTACCTAAAAATATAAACTATAATTAAATTCATGATTAAGTAGTGAGACCTTATGGTAAGACTACAATCAAGTTTTCTACCTCGGTGACTGAAATAAAGAATTTAAAAGAAAAGGTGAAAGGCAGCAAGTACTGATGTGAAAACCAAAATCTAATGGAAGGTATGCATATGTTCCCTTCTTCATCCTCCTCTTACTAAAGCAAGAATTTACACTGGCTAAAAACCTGATCATGAACAATAAATGAGGTTTTAATCTGCAGTGAAACACTCCTTTCCTTCTTTTACAAAAAAAACCAGAAATTAGTAATGGAGAAAGCTGAGGCCACAGGAAGTACCAGACAGGTGAGCAGCAGAAGACACAAGACGCTTCTTTATCTTCAGTAATTCCTGCAGGATTTCCACCACGTTTCCTACACTGCTGCCAGGGATTCTCTCCATTTTTTAAGGGCAGCACCTCTTCAAAAGGGCAGCCAGATTGCAAACCACCAGTCCAGAGTTCAGGAGGAACGGGGCGTCCCAAGCAATACGTCACCTCGTACCCACGGCATAAAAGAAAGGCACCTCCTGCCCCAAGCCTATGACAGAAGCAATCAGATCAGCCTGCAAACTCACAGTGAGTTTTCTTTAACTACTCTCTTTCTTTTGCTGATAAGTGGCTTGCTCTTGCTTAATTTCAGAATGCATTCCTTTGCTCAGTTTGGGTACACAATGAGGATATAACTCTAGGACTGAGAGCACACAAAACTTCTCACGGATCTCCTCCACGAGTCTCAGCAATTAAGACACAACATTGGAGTTCTCTTCATCCACATCAATGCATTCTGCAAAATCTGCTGCTTCTGATCATGGAGGCTCCTGGTGTTACCTCCCTAGCTAAGCAGAATTTAAATATCTCCATTCCATCATGCAGAGAACAGTGCTCATCTCTCTTCAGTATGTTATCTTAGCATTAACATGAACACCCCATGAGAAATACCTGCATCTGCTGGGGTGCAGAGGAGCACAAAGTAAACCATTAAGGAAATATTTAGAAGTTGCTAGGTAGCACACTGAGTATTTTATTCTTAAGTAAACTGAGGGATTTTTCTCCTTTCAATATTAGTAGAAAGAGGAGAAGCATACCGAAGTCAAATAAACTTCAGGCTCCCTTAAAGCCATATTGCTTTGATCTTGCCACAAGTAATTCTATCTTGCTCAGTCACCCACCAATGCACTTTTATTTATTAGAAGGTGAAAGAGTTACTGCTGTAGAGTTAGAAACATAAGAGACTATTGACTTTGCAATGGAGATGACTACTCCCTTCCATTTGGCAGCTCTGTCTCCTTGTGGTCTGGCAAGAAGGATATTGTCATAAGAAGCAGGTGGCCCTAAAATTTAAGAATAACGAAGCTTTACAATAAAAAAAAGTTAAAGCCTCAAGATCAAATGTCATTTTCCAGGATGAAATAGTAATTATTTCTACCAGATCAAAAAAATACTGTTGATAATGAAAATATAACACAGTAAGCTGATAGACAAATTACTTAAGATGCAGTACATTAAGTGAAATCCACAATTTTCTGTCTGTTCATTTGTCAGTTCAAACAATTTCATACATGTCCCAAACCCCTTCTGTGGTCAGTATCAATGAGTACAAAAGCCTGACAATCCTAAGTTCAAGCTGAACTTCTCTCCCTAAGTCACATATCTGTATTTTCTCCTGTCTGAAATCAATGGTGTGTTAACAATGAGTCAACTTTGAATTTGGCCTTTCTGGATGTAAGTGCCTTGTGGCTTAAGCATCACATGATCAGAAGCATTTTTCTACATGTGTGTATATCCAGAATTCACTGTTTCTAATCACTATAAGCAGTTCCTATCTAGGGAAAAAGTGGGTTTCTTTTACCATTTTGTTCTCTCTCAACAGGCCTGTAGTATTAGTCTTTTTCACATAAGTAATGTGATTCCCATATTTTATAGACACAATACTGCCCTTGGTACTTCTCAGACCAGAATCTAACCTCAAAAACACATTACTATTCAAGATATAAGTCTGCTTTTAAGAATGACTCTTCTGAAACTATGAAGTCCTTCCAATTGCATCCTCCTTTTCACAGCATCTGCTCTACATGAAACAAGTCTCTAGATTATACAGGTGCATTGAGAAGGGTTTGAGGTTTCTCTATCAGTAAAGCAAAGCAGAGAGAACCTTGGTTGGCTTCAAAATTTCAGAAAGACGGTATGCTTACCCCATCTCTCTCACACACTAAGCAGGAAAAGAAATGGGAGGGAAAATATGAACAGTGTTAAAAATTAATACATCTACAACCTGAGCAGTGCCTTAACATTGTATCTTATTCTTCCTTATGTCATGTATTTCCTAACACTACAAGCATCTCAATAAGAATAAGAAAACTATTCAATAGTTTTCAATAAGAATAGTTTTTCTTCCCCGCTTTCTTTCTCTCCCTTCAACACTCTTTCCTTCACATCTGTAATTACACTTTTCCTGAAAAGTTATTAAGGATTTTGGTAAGGTTCACTAGAAAGTCCATTAGTGATATTTCCATTTTACAAGTCTTCCTGGCAGATCATAGCAGGCTTGGAAAGCAAAGAGTTACAGTCACTTCACAGCAACAAAATGAGATAGAAACAGAGTGATTTCTGCAAAGGATTAGCAGGGAGTATATTCCCAATTCCCCAAAAGAAATACTACAGATCAGACACTGACTAAGTACAAGTAAGTAATTTTCACTGATAGTGACAGATTAAACTTTTTTTTTAAAAAAAGCATGATTTTTATCTTTAGCTTTCTTTTAGTAAATTACAATTTTCCAGAAAACTATTACGGACCTAACTTACCGCATCCCCTAAAATAGTGCTCACCATGTTTAAATTCCAATCAAACATTTTAAAGTGTTCAAAATAAATTATTCCTAAGTAAACACATTGTACTGTATGACATTACTCTTCCCAAACCTTACCCTTGCATTTTGCAACCTTAGTGAAGCAAAGCACTACCTCCATAACTATGCAACAGCATTTCAGATTTCCAGAAATCTACCTGATCTCTCAGCAAAGAGATCACTGAATAAAAGAAATGCAAAGCAGGCAAAATGTCACGTGGGACAGAGAAATTGCTTGAGTAATAAGGATTACAGGAGATTCAAGTTTTCAAGTTTAAAACAGATTGCTGACTTCCCTGAATCACCATGTTATCAGATCAAATGAGCATTTCTTAATTTCTCCAAGCCTTTGACAGGAAACACTCTTTTAAAAAACACATTGCTTATTTCATTGATATGAATGTTGCTTTTTATGTAACTGTACGGTTTTCTGAAGGTGCAGCTGCAGGCAACATTAAGCAGGCAAGACAAAAGCAGCACTACACTCCCAGAAGGAGTATCAACAGGGAAACAGGAGAATGGTAACTTGCCTATTAGAGCAGACTCAGCAATTTACATCCAAATTTCAAGACAGATCAATTTCATCAGGCTGGTAAGAAATCTCTGCAGAGGAAATATTTTTCTTTCACCACTAACTCAAACAGGTCTGAATACCATCATTCTGTCTAGAAAAAAGACTGCTCTTGGTTCTCATAAAGACTGGTGTTTAAGGGTTGTACAGCTAAAAGCAAGCCCAGATAAAAGACACTGCAGCACCAAGTTTTAAAAAAGTGCTTGGCTATAAATAAGTGAAGGACTGTGTTCAACTGGAGTCATTCATTAATCCCTGGGAAAAGGAACTGGCACAGTCTTGGTGACAAATCTTTCACTGTGTTTTACAGAAAGAACAAATCCAAGTGTCAGGGATGCTTCTGCACATCTTGAGTTCAATCCTGTTCACCAAGGTACCACACTAAGCGGTACATTACTATAAGCTGCCCTGGACAAGAGCTTTCTCCTCCAGCATTTCTGGACACAGCTGTAAATTAACACAGATTCTGACACATGTGCTTCCAGACTGCCCATGAGCCTCTGAGCTGGGGAGAGAGGCAGGCCAGTTAGGATTCACTTGCAGAATGGAGTTCCCCAGCTGCAGCAGGGACATGGAAAGACTATGATCATCAACAGACCTGCAAGACAGCTGCATTCACCGAGACTTAATTCGCCCCTTTTGGAGGAGAGTCTCAAAATACTCCTCGTATCCCAGGAGTACCAAATCAAAGAGTCATTTCCTGTTCTGGTATCAGTCTCCTTTCTCCTTTGTTTTAAATACAAATATAAGCCTTGAGACCTGTAGTTCCTGGAAAATATTGTCTTTCATTGAAAGAAATGTATGTCCACAGAGGTGCTCTCCAGTTCTTATAAATCTTTTTTCCCAAAGAAACACTTGATCTACTCGAAATAACTTTAAAAATGCTAGGCAGTATGGATAACCAAAAAAAGAGTAACGGACAACTGCTAATTGAGAAGAGCAAACTTCCTTAATTTTGGAGGGCTTTTGTTTTGGATGATACATACAGATCACCTAATGTCTGAATAATTTTCAGGCAAGCAGCATTCTCCTGGGCTTGGCTCTTCGTTTTTCAATCTAACATAAGGCTGCTGTTAAGTGGATTTTGCTCCATTAAATACAATGGCAGAAATCAGGAGAGGCAACAAACACATCAGCAATTTTTCCAAAGTCTGGGTAGATTTGCTCTGCTGTATTTGCCTCAGCTTTTAAAAGAAATTTAAAAACTGAAAATCAAAGAAAACAGCAAGTCTGTTACAAACTGATTGCATGTTTTTTATGTTTTCCATTATTTCCTGCTTTTTGCTTTGCCTTTGCTACAAGACAGTCCTGCATATAGACTGAGGTCACACTAGTGGGGCTGTACCTGTTTGGATTATCTCCTTTCTCCTCTCAAATAGACTCAGGGTAGTAAAAGGCCTGCTTGTTGGTTGTTTTTTTTTTAAAAAAAAAAAAAAACAAACTCTATTACTCTGATGGCCAGACTCTCTCTTCACATTGATGAGACAAAACTTGCATCAACTTAGAACTTCCTGAGTCAAGTTTTCATGGTATAGAAGAACACCCCAGTATCTAAACAAGTGTATATAAAACATATGAACAGGCAAAAAGATAAGCAGTGAGTTTATTTTTTTTTCTTTTTGAGTAAAAAACCAAGTGTAAAGATAGGTCGTGTGAGTGCTCAACAAATGCCTCAGGACAATTTGAAATCCCTCAGATTTCTATCACCTGAAAGAAAATGTACCTTGGAGAGAGAGATCATCAAGAGAATCATGGCATGCAGTTTAACATCCCACTGGCACACAGAATGAATACCAGCACCTGTCCAATACCATTACTGTAGCAGTGCTGGTACATGGATGCAGCAGCCTCATCCAGCATCTTCTAGCAGAGACCAAGCCTCGGTTCTATTGGGAAAATCTTCTGAGGGGACACACAGTGAACCTGATCAGCCAGCCAGTCTGTACTAAAAGCACCAAAACTTTCATACTGTTTCCAGTATGAAATAAAGAAGAAACAGATCTGCACCTCAAACTGGCTGACATGGGGCAAAAGGAGAACACTGGTCACTTAATCTGGCATCAGTGTGAAAATACAGGTACTTCAAATTGAAAATCTGACTGATCTTTTATACTGAAAAAGAAGAACAACAAAAAAAGCCTACCAAAGTCTTACCTAGTCAGCAGAAATTTTAATCTGTCTTATTAAAACATGGATGGGATATAAACACTGTATACCACAAAGAAACATAACCAGCACTTGAAATCAGTAGCTAAGCATGTAATGCAAATTCCAACGATCTTGCCCAGACCTCAGGACAATTCTGCTCATTTAGTTCTTCTAGGAAACTATAAGGTTACAAGAGGAAAGAAAAAAGAGTGCACATCACTATCAGGTAGTCTTCCAAATGTCACAATCACCAACTCAGTGACAGGTAAGAGAAGTTTCCAAGAAAACGTCCTGGCTAAAGCAAAAAGTCTGGCACGCATTTTCATAAAGGACCAGAAAAGGGGAGCGAGATGGAAGAACTCTACACTCCTACTTTTCCCAAGAGTTTTTAAGAGCTGTTCAGGAAACTAACACACCAGAAATGAAGAAAAATGCAGCAAGCATTATATGTCTGTATCATTTTTCAATGTCTAAGCACCATCTCTAACCATAAGTATTGTAGTCCAAGTCACAAACATCATGTAACTGTCATAATCCTGCCTACAGCAAACTTAAATAAAATCCACACGAAAGCAAGGATCTGCCTGCACAGCCAGTTTCAGGATCAATGCCCAAATTTGGTAAAACTTGTATTAAAAACACAGTAAGCTGCCCATCTTCTACCTGGAAAGCATTTCTGTAAGTTGCACGAAGCCAGCATACGCCAATTCAAATGCACCCCTGTGCCTTGATTGCAGCAGATGATGTTTAAAGTAATCACCAATATTTTTAACCTAAAAAGGAGAGAAAAAATGTTATTAAGCCATTTGAAATTACATATACATAATTTATTCATATATGCAAAAATATTTTGCAGTTCAAAGCACCAATCCATCCCTGGTTGGAAGGGTCAAGCAAAAAGCAACTAGAAGTCCTACAATAAACAACTTTAATGATAACAAATATTATACTCATTTTTTTAGGTTAAGGAGCTAGTTCTACATTATTTTTAAAAGTCCAAAAGTATAAACAACATGAAACTGGTTATTTGTCCACGATGGACATACTCAGATTTTAGGAGAAGAAAGTGACAACTCTGATTTTCAGGGGAAACAAACGCAGAATCCTTCTTGCTTGCCTAAAACCCCAAAGAAAATGTCAACTAAAGCACAACAGCAGAAAATCTAAAAAGTATTTAAGATATGAAATTCAAACTCCAAAAATTGTACCAAAGGGAAATAAATCTACATTAGATTTGGTAATACATAGATAAATACTAATTTCTAACATTCCAGAATTCTGCATAATTGCTCTTGACCATTAGAAACAATTTTAAAATGATGTTATAGTAATGTGACCTATTTTAAAAAGCATTAAAATTGTAAACGTGATAACTAAACTTTCATTTATAGTTATTTTCTAGAGCTAAAAATCTAAAATAGATTTCCTATTACAATGCAAAGCTTTTAAATCTGTTTGGAAGTTTACAGATCCACACAATCTCATTCCACAAAGCATAGGCTGTCTTGTTTGTTGTTTTTTTTCTTTTAATTCTCATCAGCTTTCAAGGTCTAAATCAAACTTCCCACTTAATTCATTTAAAATACATAGCACATACTTAATGCTCTTATTTAAAATTTACTTCAGGAGTCTTTCCTACACTCACAGGTTAGAAGCAGCACTACCATAACTCAGTTCTTGGTCAGAAATTTAGAATATAACAGGTGAATCTTACTAATTCAACAATCAACAACATACACTTGCTGCTGAGGGCAAGAATCTGGGTATTCAAAATACGGATTCTCTCCAAGATGTTCCAAAAGATTAATACATGCCATAGGACAATTAAGTCTTTACTTCTGCTGCCTATTTCTTTTCACTCTGGCACACAGCTCTGGTAAGCTTATCTCCCAAAATTCCCTTAAAACTTCCCAGGTGAGATAAACAGAAGTTTGAGGAAGAGTTAAATGTTCCTCCAGTAATGGAGCATTAATGATTTGCATGTCACATGACAAAAACAACACAGAATTAGATGTCTATTACCTGGTGGTGACATGATGCTATTGATGCTGATTTTCTTAACAGGCAGAGCTCTGAGCCTGCCATCTCTGGACTTTCAGGAGCAGATGGAAAATAAAAAGTAAATAAAAAATGTGCATTTGAATAGAGATATTCCTCCAGCTGTACACAGCACTTCCTATGTCTATTATTTCTAAAGGCAAAGCCAACCACGTAAAATAGGTGATGTTTCAAAGACTGCAACGTAAACCCAATCTCCTACTCAAAAGACAAGGAGAGTGCAAATCTGGTGCTGCCCCAACTTCCTACAAACAACACTCAAGTATCATGTTGGAGCTGCCTCGCTGCCTCCCTGCCACCCTCCCCCCCTCAGGTTGTACACAGCACAACAGGCAGCATTACTGCTGCAAAGAGTAGCCCCCAGCAGCACACTGCCTGCCAGGAAGCAGCTCTGTTGTGCCATTTCCTAAAGCATCCCAGCACTGTAAGACACTGTCTCTCCACCTGCACGCTCCATTAAAAATGCAGGTACAATCAATCAGAAGACTCTGACCAAATCCAACACTCATTGTGATCTTTTGGGTGAGTAAGTTATGACAGCACTGATCCAATTCAATGCAGTTACTGACCTAGATGTGGAGCACGGTACAACAGGAGGAAGGTTTGCCACAGAATGACACACACTGGCCAAGAGGTGCTACCAGATTTCTCTCAACAATTACTTAGCCCTGACTCAGGGCAAGTTGACCAAGGTTCCTCTCAAAGTTTTCATTCTCTGTATTCTCGAATCTCTTCCAATAGTTACAAAACAAAGAAAAAGAATGGGCAACTTGAAAGAAAAGCTCTACATGCATAAGAAGATGAAATCCAATTTGCTTATTTCTCAATACTGAAAAGTGTTTAATAAGGCTGAAGCCCCAGCAGTTAAGGCATTGGCACTTTTTGTCATTTCTGATGAAATCCTCTCTTTTTTGTACAAAACATGGTCATGACCTAAAGTTACAAAAGTACAGACAAAATGCCCACATTTTTCTTTGTGTACTTCCTTGCAAGCCTGAGGAAAAATCAGGATTTCAAACTGCTGAATCCATTTGCATTCTTCAAATGAGAATGCAGGCCTTTTGTTTTACAGGAAGACATCTGAAGCATAAACAAGCTGAAGAGGCATCCACAGAACAAGAAGGTCTCTTGATAGAATCACAGAAAATCCTGAGCTGGAAGGGACCCACAAGGACCATGGAAGTCCAGCTCCTTCCTTAATAATGTTTTATTTCTGAAAGAGCACCTACCAGCATCTGCTTTCCAAAGCCAGAGATGCTACAGCTCATTCTGCCTCATTCTAAAACATCAATTCCTCTTTGACTTGGGACAGATTAAGAAACATAATAGTGGAAATTCATATCTGTTCTCTCATCTGCCCCCCAGACCCCAGCAACAATACAAGAACAGCTGTTAACCAGATGAAAACATGAGGGCAATGCAAGAATAAAGACACCAACACTATTTCCATGGCAGCACAACATTAGATAAGAAATAAAATCTAGAGTACATAATATTATCTTTTATTTTAAAATGTAAAGTTCTAACACCTGAGGAAAAACTAAGTGTTATCTGTTGGAAAGAAAAATAGGTTAAAAAGTTGTTGGTCTTTCATATTTCAGTCTTTTATGCAAACTGGTTTTGTTGAAACATATGGATATGAAAAGGTCATCAATTAGAACAGAAATTTAATAAACACAAAATATTTCCCAAATAAATGCCTGTGGTAATCTAATTTCTTGTAAACACTGAACTCAACGTTCTGCAAGAGATCCAGATGGCATATTAACATTTCTGATCTTTCTTATCAAAAAAATCAGAGGAAAAAGATACAGTCATATTACATACAAATTATTCATAACAATGGATAGGAGGAAGACAAGACTAAGACTAGTCAGCATGTTTGACTTTCAGAAATTTTGACTCTGAAGGCTAATTAAGTAAGAGCTTTAAGCAGAATCCAAATATGTAGAGTTCAAAATGACACAAAAGAGACTTTGCCTATGAAATCAGTTTAGAAGATTTTTTAGCAATTCTATTAGTGACTAATACATCCTGAGAGAGAGACAACAGGGAGGGTGGCAGGCAGGCATTGGTATCCCTAAACACAGCCCACATCTCATAAATAACCCAATACAATTAGCATGAATAATTTTGTTAGTTATGTATAACAACTTCTTCACTTAGCTGTTTCTACTGTAGTTATGCTTTCTGAATACCACTGGATCAAAACAGAACAGATAACCAACAAAGAAAACTCCTAGGCCATGGCAATGAAAAGGAATTTAAAACTCACAACTATTCCCAAATAGAACACAGATTTAAGGAAAAAAAATTCTGAAAACTGCCTTTGCCTTGCCACAGCCCAAGAAGAAATTGCAGGTTTTATAATAAAAATTATTTCCCTACCTGTTCTACAGTAATCAACCCACGTGAAGGTTCAGATGTAGTCTGCAAAGGCAAAAGTTTACACAGGGTCCCTAAGAGCAGAGATACTTCCTTCATGCTTCTCCAGCAGCATACAAGAACCATCTGAGCTGTGACATCACACACTTGCCTGTCTTTGCCTTAAAAACAAAAAAACAAATGCAATAGTGTAACTCAAGGTTCTCAGATGCAAGTGTGTCATTTAAACTTCACATAGCCTGTCTTTAAAAACACAATTAACTTAAAAAATTTTAAAAATTCTAAATTTGCCTGCCCAAAAGATAACTCAATCTTGTTGGCCTAATTGCTTTCCCTGATCAACAGTTGCTTTACTTTCTTGCACTTACGAAAGGCAGTAGTATAAACATTTTACCAGGGCAGTGCTGTTTTAAAGGACAGACATCTTTCGGTCATAATTAGTTTTCTTGCCCAGCGAGCTACAGACACATGTCCAACTCCATAGGGAGCCATTCCCGCATCCATCGCTCCCGGCCCGTTCTCCAGGCGCCTCCCAGAAGGAAGCGGCGTTTGTGACACACTGCCGCCACCTGGTGGCCACTGCGGCACTTGCACGTGTTTACCGCTTCTCATAAAAGAGAACGTCAGAAAAAGCAATCGGGGAAAGAAAGTTCAAAAGCTTGCATAGACTATTAAATTTTAAAGTGTACGGATATTCTGTAAATTTATTCTGGCCTACACTACAGATGCCGAAGTTTACAATTTCTTTATCGTTGTAAGGTTCAGTTGCATAGCTGCTATTCATTAAAACAGACAAATACTACCTACTATTTTACCACTGGAACCTTCCAAACTGAAGTTGCTGCTTATGTAATGTCATGCAACAAGTTGTATTGCATGAACATAGTCTCCACTAGCCTAGTGTACATGGAGAGGAAAATCACTGTAACACTTTTCAACAAGAAACACATTAGAGACATTGCTTGATAGAAAAGGTGTTCAAGATTACCTGGCCAGTGCAGTTAAGGCAACAGTCTAGACCAATATCAAAATAACTAATTTTCACTTGTGTCTTAAGAGAGATTAACCACAATCTTCCAGAAGCACCGTAAATTAGTCTTAAAAACCACGTCCATGGATAACTAGCTTCTGACAGGTAAGAACTGAAACATTACACAAGCAAGTAATTTCCAACTGATCATGCACATAAAATGCCTCCTCTATAAAAAATACTTTGATTTAATAACTAATATAGCCTTCGATTTACCTCCCATTTCCATGCAATTATTCTTCGTTGGCCTCTGGTCAGCCAGCTTTTCAGATTCTTCTTCACAGTGTTCATTCAGAATTTTTGTTTGCATAAAATAATCGTTTGTGTCCTGTGGTTGTATCTCGTGCAGAATCATCTGCAGACGACCTGCACTTTCTGCACATTAAACAAGAGAGATATTTAAGATAGTTTTGTCTTCTACTTAGAGTTGCTTATACTGATGTAATTCATTTGGGGTGCGTAAGTACAAAAGAAAGCTATTGGCATTAAAAAGAAAACTCACAACAAGGTTCTGTGGTGATTAGAATGATTGAGGACAAAAACCTGAATTTACAATCCCATGTTTTGAAGGAGAGGCAACAACAGTCTGCAAACATTTGTGGGTTTTTTAGTGAAGCAGTCAAGAAAACTTTATCAGAAATTAAAAGAGTGGCCTAAAATTATGACATAAAATGAGAAGCTGAAAGGGAGGAGAGCTTGGTCTAGTTCTGAATGACTGCAAGACCAAGAAAGAGACCTTCAGGAGCATCAGGTTTGAAAAGAATTCTTTTGGGATTCTGTTTGGTTCTTTACCTGGATCACTGTCCATTGGAATAAGACCCTCTGGTGATGAGCTCTGTACCACTGGTGAGACCACAGCAGAGAGGCTGTATGACATCAGAATGAGCCTGGTCACCATTTCCTTCCATTCAGACACCAGTGTCAAGTTACTTAAGGAAAAAAGCAAAGCCAAAATCACAACGAAAACACCTCACAACATGGATTAAAATAATATTATACTTAAAGAATCAAAATTACAAACACTTGTGAAAAAATACTTATGAAAATTATAAATAAGGTAGAGATTGAGAAGTCTTAAGGCTGAGTTTAACACATACAAAGGCAGTATCAAACACTGCAGCAGCCAGGAAGAGTTTGAAAAGCCACAGGTACTGGATTTCCTCACAAACAATATTGTATGATTTTCTGGTCTCCTTAACAGCTCTTCCACTGCACTGAAACATGGAGTTACAACTTCTTGTTTACTAAGTTTTGCTTAAAATGTGGAGTTACAACTTATTTAGTATATTTTACTTACTTGAAGGGTAATTGCTGCAAAGCCCCAGTTATACAGTGCACTCTCCCATACATGGGGAATGATGCTGCTGCTTGAAGCAGAGACCTCTTGGCTTGGAATATTTCTTCTTCCACATTGACCAACAAAAGCTTGATAACTAAAATATTTTAAAGCACAGATTTGCATTCAACATTCATATACAGTATTTTCTAAGAAACAAATCTGTTTTAAGAAACAGGAATAAAACCTGTGTACACAATTCAATGGAATATGCATAGCAATTTCCTTTATTATACTTTTCCCTCTTCCATCATTGAAATATATGTTACCATTGATTTTCAGTTACCTAACACCAGCAGTATTTGTTATAGTCAATTTAATCTGTGTCTCTGAACTCAATGGCAGCTGTGAAAAGCACAACCCACATCCTATGCTCAGGGACAATCCCACAGTTCAGGATGAAGTCAGAAGGAATTACCTGGGCCACACTGCAAGTCAGACTTTACCCTTACAGCCACCTTAATACAATGATGAGCACAGCAGAATATTAAAGAACAAAAGTTCATGATCATACATTTGAACCTTATGTTTTCCACTAAACAACCTGACCAATTTCCAAGGATACATGTGCCTATTTTAATTCTATTTACAGCTTGTGACACCTCAGTGCCAGAATCAGAACAGATCACAGATGCTAACAGGAACCATGGACCACCACCAGCAGCAGATCCCCAGAGCAATGAGACATGAGGTTTACCCACACATTTCCTTCACTTATCACAACCACAAGCATATCTCAAATGTTATTTCACTGCATATGAACAAAGTGTTAACAGGAATCTGTAGAGAAGCCAAGAATGGCACAAAAAAAGTATAGAATAGGGAGATTACTGCATGCCAAACCTGCCAGATCTAGAGCCTTGTCATCTTTCATCCGGAGCACTAAACCGAACGAAAATATTCTATATGTGAACAAAGCCTTATTACTGTGGATGTGTATTCACAGGACTGCAAATCACACAGCAAAATGGGTCCAAGTGAACAGAGCTCCAAAGGGGCAGCACTACAAACATCAAGTATTGAAATAAAACACAGATCAAGCACAGCTGCCTTTCCTCTGGGGAAGCAGAGGGTCCTTCCCTCCCTTCATGCACTCAGCTTCACCAGGCTCACTACTTGGGCCTCCACAGCACTTTCAAATGTCACTGGTCAATACAATAACAAAAGCCATCTTTACAGAATATTCAACAGCCTCAACACAAACAGGACTAGATTAAGATCTTACTAAAGAACCTGGCTTCTTAAGAGCAAAACAAAATATACTTAAAATCCTGTTAGAAATAAGCATCTCTTACTCACTAAGTTTCCTACTAAAAGCCTTATGGAAAAGCAGTAAACTTCCAAAAAATATAAAAAAACTTTTCCCTTCAAATCTTACCTGCCAAAGTGTTCTTCTCCACTGTACTCACTGATGTGTTCTCATCCATCTGGGGGTTATGCTCAAGCCATTTTCCTAAACAAATGTGCTGCAGTTCTTTGTGATACACTAAAAAGTTCAATAAATATGAAGCAGTGACACAATCGTATGGCTTGGTACTCGTGCTAAGATCAATTGCTGCTTGGAATAGAAGACCTAGATTTTCAGAATCCTGGAAAAAAAAAAACAATAGTAATAGTGCTCATTTAACTGAGCATCCAGATTAATTTAGTTAAGCTTCTTACTGCCCTGGAATCTGAGAACCTGCTTTTCATTAAGGTTGCTGGTACATATTTTTCAATAAACACTTGCTTTGTGCACTGATCATCTTAGACTTAAAACATGCATGTGCATGTATCTAGCAAGGATACAATCATATAGACATTGAGGATGGAGACAGCCATTTATAAAGCAGTATTCAATCACACTGCATCTCATAGGAAAGTAATTTGTTTTCAAATTACTGTGTTTTATCTACTAATGGACATTAAAGAGAAGCATAGTTTACTTGGTAGCAGTATTTGTTCATCTGTACTAATGAATTTTAAAATAATTTTTCATGAAGTTTTTACAGACAAATCAGTATCAATTCAAAGGGTAAAATTTGTGAGGAATCCAAAAAAACCAATCAGATAATGAAATCTGAGATCAATCAGAAAGGAAAGGTAACAGGGAGCTGATTTCCTGAAAGTCCAAGAGTAACCAAGTCAAACTGCCTCAGTCATTTACAAAGGGAAGTCACAGCTAAGCCAAGAGCTTGCATTAACTGTTTCTCTAACAGTTCATAGTCATACCCAATGAACTTCCCAAACTCCTTCATCCATTAGTGAAACAAGCCTCCTTAGGTAAGGGCAGAAGCTGTATAAAAACATATAGAAGGTGTCAGTGATGAACACTACTGCAGAAAACTCAAGACTGGCTGCTAAGGTTCAGGATTCCTGCCCTATACCTAGCACAAGCACCTGGTATACCACAAAACATTCATCTGCCACAAAATCACTCCCCCTAAACTCTTCAAGTTCATACCTGTAAATTCAATGCAACATCACGCAGTTTCATCAAAAGTCTAAATGCCAGAATTTTTACTTCCTCAAAAGTACTGGCAAAACACTGGATCAAAGTTTGGATACGAGCAGAATCAATCTCCTGATCCAACTGAAAAACTTGTGCCTGGCCTGTTCAAAGAAATGAATGCCTTAGATAGTTGTGCTGTAACTCCTGTCAGAATAAGCACTATCTTCACATTCTACTTTGCTATACTAAAAGGAGCTTTTAAATTTTAGATAAATTATTATTTTAATATTACTTCTCTCAATATATCTTAAAATACCTTATTTACCATTGTTAGGAATAAAAAAGGAATAATTAAACCTTATTTTAAAATTTACTCTTAGTAATACAGAAAATAACTTATTACCAAAACCAGAATCACATTTACTCCCTTTAAATTCAGCATTAAAAATAATCTTTATTTAATTTTGTTTAAAAACTCTTTTCTGTAAGTATGTAATATTAGAAATTAATTCCTTTCAAACAACAGGCTGAAAGCTTCGGTGTGTTTTGGCATTTGGTGTTTTGAGTTATTTTGTCATAGGAACAATCCCTTAAAATGGAAGCCATCACAATTTCTTTTGGTTTTAATTTAGGTATAAATGAGTTGTGAATTCTGGTGACTCGACTTAATGCTGTAAAGAAGGCAGAAATTTTAGGATGTAAACAACTGCACCATAATACAGCACACAAGAACAGCTGAATAATGTTTATAGAAGTAATGTCGAATTTATAAAATCCTCAGCTGCTATTATAAACAACTGAGGATAACTTTCTATTTTTTAAAAAAGCAGTAATAATATACTACATACTCATAATAACAACATTCACGTGTTCATTTATCAAGGGGTTTTGAGAAATTATTTAGCAAGGTGGCATTTTTTATTCCCTCTCAAAATAAACTTTAATCTTAGACAACTCGTTTCTTAAAAGAAAAGTTTTACAATTTAGGACTGAAACATATTTTTATGTTGGCCATATGATCCAGAGACAACATTTAGCAAGAATATCAATACTCCAAGGCTCTAACAAATATTTCTTGAATTAAGATTGTCATAGAATTATGAATTTAAAATAACATCAGTACATCATCATTAACTGGACAATAAAACTGTTTTCTATTTAGCATAATATCATAAGGATATGCAATATTTTTCAATCAAGAGTTTTTGTGAATTCAGCATTTCAAGCTATGAAGATACCTGCACAGGAAAAAGCAGTGAAGTTATCAAATACATTGAAACTTGTCCAGAAGTTTTCCTCATAATAAAAAAACAAAAAACAAAAAAACAAGCCTTTCTAAAAAACAGGCTATGCAAGAAAATCCAAATGTATAGAAGATATTTAACAGGCATTAATTACTTGCATTTACTTCAATATTCCTTTTTCCAATAAAACTTACTATCCTCCCTTGAGGGAAAACAAAAGCAAGCCAGGAAATGCCACAGAAATTAAGGACTAAGAATACCCTTTTACTTTGACAGAAACTGACTAGCTGGCATAAAGGACACTTCTTCAATACCTCCCATTCCTACAGTCTATTAAAGTCTATAAATTAGCTTTCTCACCTTTTGGAACAGAAAATATTTCTGCTATCGATTCCAAAATACTTAGTGCAGAAAACCTGGTTGGGTGTGATGAACCAGGAAATAATACCTCAAAAAGTCTGGCACATACAGATGACAGGAAATCCTGGGAGGGGAAAAAAATCACAAGGAAAAAAATTATCTTTACTTGCTGCCCTACAAACAAAAGCAGAAGCAACCGAATTCAGGACATTCTGCTTTACCCCCAAAATTATGACCTTGCAGATAATTTTGGAAAAACAGGAGGCCAACATTCACATTACAGAGTTCGTTTCTTAGAGTACAGCGAAGGCTGGACAATCATTTGGGTTTTTAAATACAACAGTTTCCCTTCCCCACCCCCACAAAAATACAGCCATTGTATTGAATCTTGAAAATTAGACCGAGAAAAGCAGAACTCAAGGAACAGACTGACACTAAGAAACTGATGATGTGAGCTTTTAAATATGATAAAAAGGACAAATACTAAAGAAGTCTTCATGCTAAAGCCCTTGTCGTTCAATCTCTCATTCACAGGTTATTCTGGAGACCTAGAAAAAGACTGAGGCTCAACTGATCTCTATTATAAGTCCAAATAACACATCAAATAACATCATTTAAAGCTCACTACTAAATGGCCAACACATGACAGGATACTTACTTTTTTTTTTTTTTTTTTTTTTTTGATTGAGGGTACCTCTCCAGCCATTCCTCACTTACTGCTGATTCAATGCACATCCCTCAGAAAATAACCTTTATTGGTTTTGAGCAAAATTTACCTTAAAGACACCCTCCAAATACCAATGGACATACAGTACATCTAGTCAAAATAAACTTGCTCAAGTGCATCACACAAGACAAGCTCCTCAGCACTGTTTGGCTTTACAGGTTTATTCCTTCTGCACTGCACTGTTGCCTAACACACACACACACAGCCTAACTTACCCAGTGGTGTTCAGGAACAATGAATTCTCAGAAATGCTATCCCACCTCTATTACCTGCATCTCTAGCAGTCTACTTACTTTGTATTGCTGCAAAATCTTCAAAGGAGGCATTTTAATTGAGTTCTCAACTAAATCATGCTTGGTTTTGTTTTGCTCCAATTTATAAAGCACTTGAGAACTTTCTTGTATCCTGCAAAATAACTTGTAAAACAAAAGAAAACACAGGTGAGACAAGAGTCATTGACAGTGAAATAAGGGAAAGGCAGATTTTCAGCTTATTTTCCAAATCACACTGCTCGTAATTTTTAGGACATTTGCATAGAGCATAACACAGAACATATCCCTGCCTTTTCACTCCAAACCTAAAGTTTTGCTTCCCATCTCTCTTGTGACCAATTTTTTCCTTCCTCCCTCTCTATCTACAATACCTTCTTCCATCTCTCTCCTTAAATTCATGCCAAGCCTTCTCCTCCTCCATTTTCTGTGGAACTGTATTCAAGAACTCAACGCAGGTAATTTCTACAGCCTCAGAGTCTCTTAGAATTTGACTCACTTCAAAAGAGCTTCTTCCACCACTTTTACTACCCATAAGTAACATTTCCTTTCTTATCACACTCCCATCTAGCATGACTTTTTCACCTCATGCACTTCCATCTGTACCAGGTAAGAAAGGAAAAAGATGGAATTTCTCTTTTGTTTTTGCCAAACTGACTCCCTCATTTCTCCCCCTCCTCAAATTAATTATCTTCTCCTCCCACACTGCCTTCTTTTGCCATAAACATCTTCCAAGATGTTCTTTACACATACGTGGTTCCTCATTTTATCCCCATCCTTCTGCCATGAGTACACATAACCTTGGTAACTTCAACCAGACAGAGAGACTCATTCCCTGCTAACTGTAATGGCACAGCCACATCATGCTGAATAGTCCTCTACTTTGTTTTCCAGGTCAGGTTTCTCAGGGTGATGAAGTGACTGAATCTGCCTGAGGTGTGACAAGACCTTGAAAGCCCAGCCTTAGACCCCAGCAAAGACAACACAAGGTTCACTGTTGACTCTAGGGCACATTGCTTTCTATTGGCAAAGTGTGCAGGTCCTGGCAGGTCAAGTCACACCCACCACCACCCATGAAGTTACTGTGCCTCTGCCACTTCATATTTTGTCTAAGTCATCCTTGCTTGTGATAACTTAACATGACTCTGTTGGGTAATACTTAAAGCATAGTCCTGGTCTTGGAGCTTCTACTCTTTCCATTCAGCAACTCCTTAACACAACTTCTTTTTAAATGGTGTTATAAATAGCATAAGAGGCACATTAGGCATTGCTCCTAGTTTGAAATTACCTTTCTCAGCAGAGAAACGATCTGTTGCCTTATGGAAGGAGACTGGTGGTTCAAGTTGTACATCATAAAAAATTGGATTAATTGCATTTCTTCCAGGGACACAATTTCTGTAGTACGATGGGTTTCACAGAGTAAACCTAAAGCATCAATGCAAACCTGGAAGATATTTCAAAGTTCATCACAAAAGAGTTACTGAGTTACCTATGATGACACGTTTGTTTTAATACAACACTAACACAGTAATCAGGACCAAAGCAATTATTCTCACTTAAAGGATACACAAACCCTTGTCCCTTTACCTGGCTGTGCTGATGAACTAGACCCTGTTTTATACACTCGGTGGATACAAGACCACTGCTCATGATATTTGAAAGTTCCAGGTGTCCATGAGCCCTGGCTGTTCTCAAGCATGCCATTAATGCTCCAAGAGCTCCTCTAGTAGTGCAAGAGCCTAAAGAAAATAAAAAGCAGTAGTAATTACTGTTTGATTAGCACAAGCAATGTACTGTTTGCAGTGCTTGTCAGAAACTCACAACACTTTCAACACATGACCCACCCCCTTTTATTTCTACTCTATAAATCCCAAAAGACAGTGCTGCTATAGATTAAACTAGATCTAAATCACCTGGTTCCCAAAAAGCTTCATCTCAAATAAGTCATATGAAAGAAAGACTTTGTGAGATCTCACAAGCCATTATTTCAGAGTCATTCTAAACGAATTCAAAACAAGAGAATCATAAATCTTGTATCCACATATTTACAACAAAAAACAATCTGCTAGTGGACACACTTGTGTAAAAAATAAAAGAAAACTAGTAGTAGAAAATACAGAAACTTAACAAACCCTGGTAAAGAGAACCAAAAAGGCACCCACAAAAGGATTTTGCTCATGGCACAAAGAGACACTTATGATTATTATGACTTTCACCTTGAAATCTAATAGCAATAATTAGCATCTAGAATTTTTCTCCCAAATTAACTCTAACAATAATAATAGACCAGAAATCACATGGATAAGATTTTTTTAAATCCAATCATAGTTACAAATACAAAGTTTCTTTTCTTACCCAGATTAGCATCTGCAGAGGCCTGAAGAATTTTTATCATGTAGCTCAGACTGTCAGGGCTACATTTGAGCAATTTTGGTAAATAGTAATCTATTATATAAGTAGTTTGGTCATGGTTCCCTTCACACAGTATTACCAGAAGTGGAGAAACCCAGATGTTGTGCCACTGGTCAATCCAGGTGCCTTCCTGAAAACTCAAAGTAAAATGGGCCTTGTGATTTGTAAACATGGTTTCCAGAAGATCACTAGCATAAGGTGCAAGAGACTGATCACTCATCACATCCAGGATTTGTACTGGAATTGTTCTGTCCAACTGCAGTATACATTCAGTGCCCATACACTCCACCAGACAGCCAAGAGAAGCGTATTTCCCTTTTACATGCCAATCCAAGCTCAGTAAATGCTTTATCAGCCTTGCAAAGAATGGGTCTGATTTTCCGTTGGATCCTGCAATGGTGGTTTGGTGTATCTGAAGAAGATTCCTGAAAATCAATTTGGTTTGGTGTCTGATGGCATCCAGAGGGTGGTCCCAGTGTGTATAAATGTATTCCAGCAGCTTCCCAATTGTATCAGAGTTCCCATTAAGTTTGGTTTTTAGATCTGGAGAGCCTGAAACAAGGGCAGCCTGTGCTGAATTAGTCCAAATAGCAAGGATTCTAGACAAAGATGTTGCCACACTGGATTCTTTTAACCTTGTAAAAAGAACAAACATTTAAAAAGTTCATTATCTTCATATATCAGTATTTTTAAAAAATATTTTTTTTTTTTTTATTTCAGAATAACTATTCATCACATTCATTTACCTTACATGAAAACAGGTTAGGAGACAGAAGCCATTCATGGAGGAAAAGGAATGAACACAGAAGTGATCAACTGGATGTTGCCAAGTACATGCTTAGTTACCTGATGTGCTATTAAGTGGTTGCAGCTAAACCCCTTAACAATGGGGAAAAGAAACTATACAAGCCCCACAACAATAAAACAAAAAAATAAAAATTACTATGCACCTGCTAACATTTGAGCAGCATTATGGTTTTGCATGCTTCTTTAAAATGTAAGGAAAATTTTCATTGCCATATAAAACCATCAAAACTGAGTATCCTATGTGCAAAAACAAAATCACAAAACTAATGTCCAAGACACAATCAAAGGCTGAACAGAATACATGTTTTAATCTCCAATTCAATAGTGCTGGTGGGCTCTTAGATGCAAGAAGCCAAAAAACCCCAAGTAAATCTCATCTTACTTCAAGTATTCCACTCATTGGCACACTTTGCTTTCCTCTGAACTTTCAGGAGAGGACATGATGTCCTGAAATTTATCTGTCTACATAAAAACTGATACTGACACACCTTACCATAAAGGAATTGCTAAATTTATCCCATTCATGTTGGAAAACAAAATCTTAGCATGCAAGAAAAATACTGAAACTTAGAACTACATATGCAATACCATTATATTTTTCAAATTTATGGAGTTTTTATGACTATATTAAAAAGATTGCATGATCTGTATCAAAATCTAGTATCATTACACTGCAAACATCAGAGATATTCCACCAGGACCACAGGTGTCATGCAAAAACAGAATTAAAAAGAAAAACCTCTCCTCCCAAACATGAAACAACACAGATTAAAACACAAACTTACTCTGAACTCAGTGACAACAAGACTGATGCAATATTTAATAACAGTTTCTCTCCATTTTCACCCATGCTGCCATTTTTCCAATCCAGCATAGCCAGGGCTCCATGGCAAAGGAAGAGCCGGACCGAGTCTGGGAGCTCTGCCGTGCACAGAACCCCACAGCTCCTCAGGAACCACGCTGGCACACCAGAGTGTTCCACTGTTCCAAGGAGCAAGCCACTGATCTGGAACACCAAAAGCACATCCATTACAGCACCCCAGCACAGCAGAAAACCTGTTTTGTGCATATCTTAGATCTGAAGAGATTTCTGGTAAATAGTGTTTGTCAAATTCAAAACCCAAGTGTTGTTAGTTCATAGAGCAAGGAGAGAAGAAAGGATTATACCCCAGCTGAGGACTCAGAGAGGCTGGCAAGCCCTGGTATCTGCATCAGCAAAGCCTCCAGACAACACTGACAGCACAGGGTAACACCACCACAATATTGCACAGTCCTCAGCCAATCAATACACTTACCAATGAAGGTAATTCCTCAGCTGGTTCATACATAGCTCTGGTAAAGAGAACAGCAGCCAGTCCTGAGGTAGTCTGAACAGTCTGCAGGAGTGTTGCTACACAGCAGAGATATTCTACATTAGAATGAAACAAACACTGGGTGCTAGAACTACATAGCAAAATTGTAAAAGATGGTCTTGATTTTTGCTAGACTGCTTGTATCATCACAAATCTGTAGTGTCCACCTGGATAGCAGATATTAATAACTTTATCCTTCAGTATAATAAGAAACTGCTAATATCTTTAACAGATGAAAACACAGGACTCCCCACTAAGGCAAAGAGAGCTGTGGCAGAGACTACTGACATGTGATAAATTCTACTATACGAAAATGTCTGTATGAGAGGAAAACACTACTAGTTATGGTGTGCCCATAAATAGTTCTGATAGCATATTTCATAGAGGTGTAGATATTTCTGGTAGGCACAGACATCTGGTGACTCCCATAAGCATTTCTGCTAGTTTTTGAATTATTAATAACAGCATTAATCTTGGTTTTTGTAGTGGGACAAGTTGAACTGTACACTCTAATGCTGCAATCTACAAATCACAGCTCACCAAATAAACCAACTACTGCTCCCACTCCCATTAATCTCAGTAATTCAATTTTCATGCAAGTTAAACTAAGTTTTTATACATACAGGTTGTTTACTACAAAGACAAGCTAACAAAAATATTAGGGTTTGAATGTTACTAAACTTACCATCCATTAGGAAATTTGTGGAACTTTTCAGTAAACTACACATACTTTGCCAAACAAAAGATTCACTATGTTTCCAAAGACTTCCTTGGATATTTTCTTGCAATTTCTGTATAAGCATCATTGAAACTTTAATGGCTATCAGTAAATCGTGCATCAGCTGGGTCTGAACAATACGATTTCCATGATTCTTTCTGTGGAAAAGAGAAAAGCAAGCACACAAGAAGCAAATTAAAACATTCTTCAACATCCCCTGAAATATTCCATATTCCGCCAACTTTAGATAGAATTAATGGTAGAAATTAATTTATTGCTTGAGTTGATCAGATATGTAACTACAGGAAAACAAGGAGCAGACTTAAGGGTAGTTTGTTAAAATGAAGTTAACAAATAAAAATGACAAAGACTGCTACATTCTCTGCAGGTTCCTGTGACAAACTTTCATTCATGTGATTCTGCCTGAGCAGAGCTGAACCCTTCCAGAAACCTTCCAAAAAGGCCAGCAGAATGCAGTGCTGCTCTATTCTAATTTTTCAGGTGGTTCCTCCATGTACGAAGGATATTTCTATGATGTGACTTTCTTCTAACATGATGACAGAAAATTTCAAAACTTTCAGTGCACAGAAACACTTCAGTACCCTTCCCCTCTCGGTACAGAATGAGAGATCACAGTGAAGAAGCCTCACTTTATTAAATGCTGGAAAATGTCAAATATATCAATACTGAATTAAACACTCGTGCAACATGAAGGAGTTTTACTCTACCTGAATTTTACAGCTATTAATTACACTGTGTAGTCACAATTCAGATAGCAAAACCTTAACTCAAAGGCCTCCCTTAGTAGTAGCTGTAACAGTATCAGTGCCTTACCTCTCTTATATTATCATATTGCCACAAGAAAAAGAAACTGATCAGTTTTTATTTAAAATCTGCATCATTGTAAAATGATATTCCCATCTTTCATCAATGTATGGCTACCAAAGTGATATTTCACACCAAACTGAATTATCTTGCAAGAGTGAAATAAAACCAGATAAAATAGAGCTTCTGTTGAATTCACTTGCCTGTTTTCTTCCTGTATGTCAAGCAGTACCTTCTGCAGAAACTGAAGAACTAGTGAAAATAATTATGGTATAAATTTACTTACAAGAGAAATAGAACAAGAAATTTCCAGCAAAGAAATCACACATACATCTCAATACATCACACACACCCAGCTACAATGAAAAGTTACCCATACAGTGGTGATTCTTCCATTCCACCAACACATTAAACTGGTATTTCAGTACAAACACAAGCAATGCTAAAACAAAATCTCAAACTGTTTTGCAACAACCTGGTACAAAACAAGTTTCCAACCCACATGGCCCAATCCTATGAGATATGGACCCTCCCTACCAGAACTGCTCACTGGTACTCAGCTTTGTATCAGGGTTGCTCAGTAAAGCAAAACTGACCCCTAGAAATTAAAAGTATAAATCAAAGTCTTGTCCTTCACAAAGAAGCACCATGTAAGGATACTGGTTTATTGAAAATTAACCAGAAGGAAATAAGATCTGATAGATCTTCGTGCCTACTTCATGTCACTTCCCACACACCCCTCTCCCAATAACCTGCAGTGAAGCATATTTTACTATAAATGCAACTTTACCTTCTTCAAACAGGTTCTTAATACAGGCTCTACCTAGAGGAAAGAAAATCCATTTTAAGTACTGAGTACTAACCAGCTCTATCTATTTTACATAACTGCAAACATTACTATCAGGTGTGGCACCAGTGCTGAGCAAGTTAACCCAGAATAATTTGATGTCACTGTACCTAAGGTGAAGTCCTCCATACAGGAAGCAAGGTTGTCCAGTACTTTTCTGTACAAATACACATCTGTGGTTTTCAGCCCTTCCTGAAGACAGCACACAAAGCTCTGCACGGCTGGCACCATCAAATGTCCGGGAAGACCATTCAGTGAACTGCAACATGGAGAAACAGCACATTAAGTTTGGATTTCCTGAGGTGGTGTAGCATCCACTGCACCAAAAGCCACGTCAGCTAAAACTCCAATACACAGACAGATGTTTCTTCCTGCATTAAAGCATCATCTGTGTTAAAATCAACATGCAGATTCTCAGTTTGCAGCTTGAAAACCCATCAGAGGGGTGCACAGCTTCAGAGTGGCTGCAACCAAATCCAGGATGGAAGCCTTGCATCTCAGCAGGACAGTGAGTGTTTTCAGACAAAGAAAGGAAGGCAGCTCAGCACCAGATCTTAAAAAATTGCTAAGGCTATAACAAATTCACTAAAGAAATACAGCAATAATTGTGCAATAAAAAAATTAATTGCAATAAAAATAGGCACAAGAAACCACAATTTAGTTAGGATTCCTCTGAGCTATCTTCTGTCGACATAGCTGAGATTTTGTGTTTTAAATTTCTATTCTAACACTGGATTTTAAAGTTCGAACTGCTAATTACAGACTTTGTTGTCTTTCCAATAGTGAAATAAGCCAAAACAATCCTTCACTTTGAAGTTATTTTTCCAATGATATATTACTTATAATTAAATTTTTTAACTTAAAAACAGAAACAGTACACATATACATATTAAGTACTGCAAATGTTCAGTATTTAAGTTACAGCAATTTATAGAGAATGACAAATTACTGACTTACAGATAAGGAAAGCATTAAAAAAATAAAGGCTAACTACTCAACCTTTTACCTTGCTAATACTTTCTTCAAAGGATTCTTTGCACCCAGTGAAAAATAGGTGTCTCCCAAAACATCCAAACAAGCTTTAACCATGGGATCACCTGCAGAACTCTGATCCATCTGCTTCACCAATGGCATAATCTATAATCAAAAGAATACATGATGAACAAAAAACTCTGGATGTACCATTTTTAACAGTGGCTGATTTCCCTCTCAACCAAGCATAGGGTGCAAAACTGTCTCCTCTTTAATATTTCCCCTTGAGTTTCAACTTCAAAAAATGTTCCAAGAACACCTCTAGAAACGAAATAGTCCATACAAAATAGGAAACTTGGTGTCACTTTCCTTCCACCATTTTCAGTAACTGGCCTTTACTAATTAAGCACTAGAACTACATTTCTACCTGATGCATGTGCAACTGTTCTGTGTTTCCAGGAATGCACAAAACATTAGAAGTTTGTTTTAGAACTGTATTTGCCATTAACACTGCACAGGACACACACTGAGTCTTCACCAAAAGCCACATCAACAGCAGTGAAACTGTACCTGTTTAATACACTGGATCTGCTGGATGCCATTTCTCAGCTGTGCACAGTGCAGAAGCAGAGATGCCAGATTTTGTTCTTCAGCCTTTGAAAACCCTGCATTTGGAAGAAGAGGATCTTTTTATCTTTATCTTTTTAATTACTTTTTATAAAGTAATTACAATAAGCAGTATAAATAACACATTATTTAGAAGAAGAAGAAGAAATGATTGCTTGGTTCTTAGGGTTTTTCCAGTTGCAGTAAACCCATTGGTGCCACACACTCTTAAGTCACCTAACAACACCTTAACACATTTTTTTTCCCCCAACAAATGTAAAAGAAATCAGTTTCACTGGAACACAATAGTAAGGGTTCTCTGGGGGTCATCTAGTCCAACCCCACTGCTCAAACGGGGTCATCTGGAGCTGGTTGCCCAGGACCATGGCCAGGAGGCCTTGGAATACCTCCAAGGCTGGAGACTCCCCACCAGCCCTGTTGAAGCTGTGCCAGTCCTCAGTCACCCTCACATTAAAAAAGTGCTTCCCCTCACATTATAGAAGATGCTTAGAGGGAATCTTTAGTGTTTCAGTTTGTGCCCATGCCTTCCTATCCTATCACTATTCAGCATAGAAATAATACTGGCTCTGCCTCCTTTATGTCCTCCCTTCAGGTGTTTTTTACACATGACTAAAGTCCCTCTGAGCCTTCTCTTCACCAGACCAAAGAGTCCCAGCTCCCTCAGCTTTTCCTCACAGGAGGGATGCTCCAGGCCCTTCATCATCTTAGCCCTTAACTGGAGTCTCTCCAACAGGTCCATATTACTCTTGTACTGGGGATGAGAACTGGATGCAGCAATCCAGGTGGGACCTCACCAGTGCTCCCTCAGAGTAACTTTAGTATACAAATCTTGTATCATTTCGTTTTGAGTTTTTTACAGTAAATATCACTGGAAGTTCCTCTCATCAAACAAACAAACAAAAAAAAAACCCCACAAAAGAAAACACCATTTGAACAGAAGCTTTAAAACAAACTACCTACAGAAAACACAAAGACTGGGAAACCAGCGAACCCTTCCAACCTCAATCATTCTGTGACTCTTGGAAATTCAGTGTTATCTCACATATTAAGGCTAACATATCAGATATCACTGAATTACAGGCCTTCAAGAAGGATTACAAGTAGGACCTTCTACTGCCTTCACACTGCAGCTAAAATAAAGAGTTTTCAAACCAAAACAACAATGCTCTAAAGGATTTCTTTGACTCTGCCAAGGTAAAAAGTCATTGTCATTACAAAATAAAAACAAACCACAGCAGAGCAAACACACCTAAAACTCACAAAGCAAAACCAGTAGAAATAAAACATAACAAGCAGAAAACCTGATCAGTTTCAGTAACTACTCAAATGCAAGACAAATCACACATCAGTTCAGAAAAAACACCTTACTTACTCTGAAGTTTTTCAAGCTGATGATAATCAAGAAAGAATGCATCCACCTGAACTTCCTTCTTCTTCTTTAAAACCATTTTAGCTGATTAAGAAATGTTTGCTTAAAAAAACAACAAAACAAAAAGTCAAAACAACAGGCCACGTGATTTTAAAAACATAATTACAAAAATTTACTACAATAATGGTCTTTTCACTGTCCTACTGTTTTGAAATAAGGTTTGTGGCATTATCTGTACAATTTTTCTCAAGGAAGTAGCTCTCTGATTTTAATAACTTCAACTATTTCCAGGATTTAATCTAAAATTCACCCGAACTTCACTATGCAAAACGGAAGAAATAGAAAAGGGAAATTGCTGTACACATGACAGACATACTATCTCACTGGAGTTTTCACTGCACTTGTCACATAGCCTGTGGCATGACCCTGGATCGCTGTTTGAAAACATCATACAGAAGCAAGGAATTAATGCCACAAAACTTGCCTTGCCCACTTTTACCGTTCAAAACTCATTCAACTCATTAATGTCAAGGAGGAACTGTGCAGTGAACTGAACATCTCTGCTATTATGGATGTTACAAATAGCGCACACTTTTTTAAATGGCAATGGTGATTCAATGTACACTACAGTTTCATGACTTGAAAGCGCATTATAATGGAACAGCTGAGGTCGGAAGAGGCCTTTGGAGCTCATCTAGACCAACCCCCTGCTAAAGCTGGGCCACCTGGAGCCAGCTGCCCAGGCCCATGTCCCGGTATCTTTTGAATGTTTCCAAGGATGGAGACGCCACAGCCTCTCCGGACCGCCTTTGCCAGTGCTCAGCCACCCTCGCTCCACATCCAGTGCTTCTGATGGTCTCAGAGACCCCCGTGTTTCTGTACCCATGGCCCACTGTCCTGGCACCGGGCACCACGGAATAGAGCCTGGCCACACACTTATGAACTCTGGCAAGCTCTCCAGATCCCTTAACCCAGCTGTGGCACCCAACACGGCGGCCCTCAGCGCCTCGGGCGGTCAGGAGCAGACCAGGGCCGGCCCGCCCGGCCCCGCTGCCCGCGAGTGCTGCGCGCCCTCCCTGCCCCAACAACCCCGCGCCCACGGCGGCTCCGAGCGCTCGGATGGACCCCGGGCCGGGCCAGGCCGCCTCCGCCACTCGCCCGGGGCCTCCCTCGCCCTGGTAGCAGCGCGGGCCCGGAGCACGGCAGTGCCCGCCTGGGGAAGCGGCTGCAAACAGAGCACCACAACAGCAGGCAAGGGAAGCACTGAGGGAACACCGTTCCGCCCTTACCCGAGCGGACCCTCACACGCAGCGCCGTGTCCGGTCCTTCCCGGTGCCCGCGCCCCGCCCCACCACGTGCCGGCCGCCGCCAACCGCGGCGCTCCCCGCCCCCGGCCCGGCCCGGCCCCCGCGCCCGCAGAGCCGCTGCTCCCGGTGCCGGCGGGGGCCGCAGCCACTGCCACCTTCCCTTGGGAAATCCTTGTCCTGTCTACAAGATGAACCAACGTAAGTCACCGAATCACAGAATCGATTGGATTGGAAAATCCCTCTGAGATCATCGCGTCCAATCCGTGACCTAACGCCACCACGTAAAGAAACCCGCGGCACCGAGTGCCGCGTCCAGTCTTTCCTTAAACACCCCCAGGGATGGCGACTCCACCACTTCCCTGAGCAGCCGATCCCAATGTCTCATCTCCCTTGCTGTGAAGAAATTTTTCCTAATGTCCAACCTAAACCTCCCCGATACGGCTTACGGCTGTGTCCTCTTGTCCTGTCTTTAGTTGCCTGGGAGAAGGGGCCGATGCCCAATCAGCCTCCTCTCAGGCACTTGTAGAGACTGCAAATATCACCCCTGAGCCTCCCTTTCCTCTTGGGTAAACAACCTTGTCTCCTTCAGCGGCTTCTCATAGGATGTGTGCTCCAGACCCTTTACCAGTTCCACTGCCCTTCTCTGGACTCACTCCAGAGTCACTGGACTTTGTAAGACAAAACTATCTTTTCTTGTTTTAAACGTATTCTCAGCTTTGGAAAAAAATTGGTGGTAACTTTGATATATTTCATGACGGCCTTAGCTTGTGTTTCTTGCCAAGTAGTTACTCTCCCTCCTCAGTTCCAGCACGTCCTGAGCAGATTTAAATGGATGCTGTGTCTTTCGGAGCCTAACCTGTCAGGTGCCCTTCCTGCAAACAGTGGCTGCTTGGCCTCCCTCCAGAGCCAACTACATTTCAGAGCCAGAGGAAGCAAATGCTATTTTGCATCCAACACAAATCAAGCTGCTCTAGTCACAAACCCTTTTTCTAAGGAGAAGAAAGAGGCTTGACACTTTACAAAAATCCAATAAACTTAATTTGAAAATCGTGCTCCATTTGTTTCCTCATAACCATATCTCTTGATCCTTTCCAGCAGTCTCTAATTTGCCACCACATCTACATTTTCTAAAACTGTAAAATTATGAACCAAACCCAGCTGTTTTTTAATATAAGCATTTATATTTTAAAAAATCACATTTTCTAAAATTGTAAAATTATGAACCAAACCCAGCTATCTTTTTTTATATAAGCATTTATACATTAGTCAATTTTCAAGTATCTGAAGGGAGCCTACAAGAAAGATGGAGATAGAATATTTACAAGAGCATGTAGTGACAGGATAAGGGGAAATGGATTCAAACTAAAAGAGAATTGTTTTAGCTTAGATGTTAGGAAGAAATTATTCCCTGTGAGGGTGGAAAGGCACTGGATGAGGTCGCCCAGAGAATTCGTGGATGCCTCATCCCTGGAAGCGTTCAAGGGGAGATTGGATGAGGCTCTGAGCAACCTGGTCTAGTGGAAGGTGTCCCTGCCCATGGTAGGGGGGCTAGAACAAGATGATCTTTAAGGTCCCTTCCTACCCAAACCATTCTATAATTCTATGATTTTTAGCCAAAGAAGATCTTTTTTTAAAAGATTTCAACATCTATGTTCTGTGCCTTCCACAATCCTCCCAGGCCCCCTGTGAATACAATGTATGTAATAAGTATACAATTTGCAAGTGATAGATTATCAAATGGGAACAGCCTTTCCTGACTCTGTGAGTTGTATCTAGCAAAGACACAACTTTTGCAGTCAATGTGAAAATGGTTATTGTAAAGTGACTATTGTAAAGTGACTATTGTAAAAGGGCAGCTCAACATAGTTGTCATGCTTCCATAAAGATTTAAGAGCAACAAGGTTTAGGTAAGGAAAAAGTGGGAAATCTAACAAAACTTATTCCTTACCAATTGACTTTCACCCGACAGTGATTTTCTTAACAATCTAAAGCAGCCAGAGGCCATTAGGGTCTGCTCAGGGCTTTTAACAACCTTCTGGATCCCTCTTTAACACCTGAGGTTGACAGTGCCTTCTGACTTCTGACATGGTAATGGCCAAAGGAATTGGGAAAAGGTTTAGCCACATAGAAACATATAAAGAAAGTAATTTGAGTTTTTCACTGTTGGTTCATTGAATTTTCCCTGTTTTGCATTCAGCCCTTTCTAGGAAACTGACACAGTTATTTGGCACTACCTGTCCCAGTGACCTATTCTAAATGCCGGATTATCTTCAGCTCAAAGAGAGACTGAATGCTCTTAAGTGATTTAACCTTCCAGACAAATCAGACAATTATCCTCATCCTTACTTAGTGCAAGCAAAGCTCCTTCAGCCCAGTTCAATACCTACATGTTTTACATTTACTGTGATCCTCTTTCCACAGACTGGCCAGTTTCAGGAAACCTTTCCAAAGTTCCAGCTCTATGTATTCCGCTCATTTTCTGTAACACTATTTCCAGTAACTTTCTTCTTTCCAAAAGAGCTTTAGTCTCCCCTACTTTTTCCAGTTAGGGGAAACATCAGTACCAGGGAGCTGTCAGGTAACACCTGAAGAATCCACATTTCCTAGTGCAATGAAAGCAAAGAGACATCTAGGGAAATTAAATGATAACTTGCAACACCCACACATGTCAATTGCTCTGTTCTCTAGGAGCACCAAGTTTCCAGTAACTCAAAATACCTTACTCAGAACTAGCTCACACACCACTGCTCACCAGGCAGGGGTTATGAGGCTTAAGTACTTCAAAAAGGTAAGTCACACTGTTTCCATAATATCTGATCTGTTGGTAAGGACCATCAGACCTTTGAATTACTGATGCTGTGGATGTGCTCTGCTGTGTGCCACAAACCTTGCCAGAGACCAAAAAAAGTCTCGTAGCATTAGAAATTACTAGGGAGAGAATAAAAATCAAGCAAGAAAGCATCATTATGTCACTGTATAAATACACCTACACCTCTAACACTGTGTGCAGAATAAGGTAGGAAAGCCACAGGTGTAAGGTAGGCTACAAAGGATGGCCAAAGATAGTAAGGGGCATCTCTCTGTGAAACCATTAAAGTGAATTTGTAACTTCAGTCCAAAAGAGAGAATGGAATATGAAAATTTCTAAAAACATTTTTCATTGTTGCTGCAAAAATTTAAGGACATCAAGTGAAACAAGCAGGTGACACATCCAAAACCAAATGAATTATTTAAACCATGGAGATCATCATCTTAGGATATTTCGGATCTTGAAAATGATGTTTGTTCAAAAGCAGCTATTCTGAATCACAAGAGTGGAAAAAAAAAGAAGAAAAGAAAATAAAAAAAAGAAAATAAATTTTTCAAATGGCAGAACTTCTGGCTCACAAAGTCCCTGAACCTCTCGTGACTGGGACAGTATTCTAGGGCAATGACACTTCCCTGGGCACTGTCTGAGGACAACAATCAAGTGAGTGGGTACTGGGCTGACTGACCAGGTACAGCCGTTTTCACTGGGATGACTCAACATATTTCTGCAATTAAACAGAAGGTTTTTTTTTTTTTTTCTAAACACTGGGTTTATGCTCACAAACTTAACAGTTTTGACTAATCAACATCCACCAGTGAAAATTCTTCTCAAAAGAAAAAATCTAACCCATACTTGGAAATTTTAATGTTTATGCTGTACATTCTAGCCCTCCCGAGCTATGCCTGTGCCAGTAAGTGGAATATTTTGTATTTTATGTTTCTTTCAGATGGAGATGATTATATCATCATTTGAAAACTCTCAGAAATTGATTATTTAGAGCAATATAGAATTTTACCACTCTGTGGCGCCAGATAATTAAAAAGAGTTTGAGCTTTTAAAGGGAAGCCATAGACCTTCTCATAAACTGTAGTTTTCCTAAATAAAAAGCCTTTATTAGTAATTGAAGTAACTCCAGATTCTTCCATCCAAAGGTACCAAAGCAGAAATACTAGAGGTTAGTTAGATAAAGTGCCACTTTTGTGTCACTGAAAGACAAGCCATAGCCTTGAAACACCAACACTTTAAGTCATCTCATAATAATAATAATTGAACAGGAATGATCTTTCCCCCTTCCTCTCCTCCACTTAATTGATACCTTAAAAGTTTTCTGTCAAGAAAGATCAAGATACTTTTAAATTAATTTGACCATCACCTGAAAATTATCAATTTATTTATATCACAGTTTTGTAATTGCAACTAGTGTAAAAAATGAGAACCTATCTATTGCACGTCTCAAATATATATGTCACCCTTTCAAAGAATCCACACAAATGTGAACTAATAGAAGACATTGTATATCTAAGATTTTAGAACCACAAGATGTTTCCTGGCATATATACCAATCCAAAATACCTAAACTTAAATGGTTGCAATATTTATCCATGTGAGAAAAGACCAGAAAAAGCTCCTTTTGTCATGAAGAAATAAGGTCCTGGTCCAGCACGTCAGAATGATGTTCTACATATGCAGGAAAGTCTCATAAACCCAAAATTTTACATTCTAGTTGCAGATTTGATGACAACTTGATCATTTCTGGAATGAAGCTGGTGGCATTTTTTGGATTAGCTTTCACAGACCAGAGTAGATGTTTTGCAATACTATGTTCATAATACTTTTTAACAAAGGAGGTTATTGTTTAACAAGGCAACCAGGAACTTAGAACTGACTTTCTTGCACTAAGTCAATTATAGACATTAAAAAATCTGCAACATCCTCAGCCCATGTGAAGGCTAATATTTAAAATTCACATTACAGAGAGAAATATTTCATAATGTTCTGACTTTGGTTCACTTCTGCAGGGAGCCAGCTAACGAATGATCCCTCCAAAGTGCAAATACCTGGTCTTGCAGTTTGTTTCTACAACGTACTGTGTAACAGTTTTTTTCATTTTCTGCACATATTTTCAGGGATGTGTGCAGATTTATTACTGCTTGTGTGTATCTTCCATCAGTAAGGAGGAAGAACTCTCTTCCCAAATCTGTGCTTACACGTACAGTAGTTTTCTGTGTCTTTGCCTGGAAGATTTATGGCTTTCCCCCTTGCTTTCTATTTACAAAATAAAGTTGTATTTTGTGTTTTTGTATTTTGTTCTACGCATCTCAGTTGTTCTACTTGTCATTTTATTTCCTTCAGTAATGGACACAGATTCTAGCCACCTCTACATACTTTGCAGCTAAGGGCCATTGAGACAAAATCCTGAATATTCCTTCTTCCAGAATCTTTTTTCAACCCTTATTCTGTATCAGCATCGAGAGCTCCATGAGTGCAGAGCATTTTTATTACTTTGAGGGCAGTGAAAAAGTCAATTAACCAAACAAACGGAAAGAAATCCTCATGGAGCGAGCAGGCTTCGCTCTCCCTCTTGCGGTCCAAGCACGTCATTCCCGCAGCCTCCCCCAGCTCTGTCACTCTGCACTCAAAGGTTTTCCGCACGCCCGGGAGTATCCAGAGTAGAGCGTGTCGTTATTCAAGGGAACGATATGGACAAAGTTTTCACTGAACGCCAATGTAAATAACTTTGTACAGCTCTCGTTAGGAACCACATGATGGTTTTGATTCTTCTCGCTAAATTTTGTAATCCAAAGAAAGGGGGGTTTTTTCCCCCTAACATCTGTGGTTTTAATGTAGCTTGAACACTCTAGACAGGAGGTATCGGGTGGAACACAATTCACTCCTTGCTATACCACCAAGCGTGTTTTTAACAGTCTTTTCAGCGACCCGTGTTTAAAAAACACATGAAGCACTTAGGAAAGTACAAGCAAATGAAACAGTTTCAGTTGAAGTTGTTTGGATACTCTAAGGTCACTGCAAGGGAGTGGAAAATTGGAGCCTGTACTGAATAGGAAAAAATGAAATTGTGTGTATAACCAGATGGAGAATATTTGAGCTTCTAAGACCTGGGGGGGGTTGTATTTTTTTTTTCTTTTTTAAAGAAAAACTCTGCAATTTAAATGACTCACAGATGAATCTGGAAAGCAGTTTGCTCTGCACACGTACATTATAAACAACCCCAGAGGAACGGTGCAGTGGGGTTTGTTTATGCAACAGAAGAGTCTGTGAAACGTTATTGCGTCCATAAATCATAATCCAAACAAAATAGAATCCTAAATCTGAGTCCAAATGAACATGTGCATGAGGAAGATTCCTCTAAATGCCAGACAACACACTAATAGCCTTTTCCAAAAACTTTGTAGTACTTCAGTTAGTCTTCTAGAAGAGACACAGACGGCTGGTTACCTGAGATGTTCTCTCAAACTTTTTCAGCCGGAGGGGACCAAGAGGCTGCTGCCAGCAGGACTCAGCAGCACATGCACCTGCTGATTTAGCCCGGCTGGAACTCAAGTACAAAGTGTGTTGTTACCTATCGGATAGAGCAGCTCAGCGAGACCCATTTAGCCCGTAATGGCCCTAGCACTGCTCCGGAGAGACCGCACGGTTCCAACCCTCCGGTTTGTGCTTGACAAATGACCTTTCACAAGATGTGTAATTTAAATTACAGTAAGCTCCAAAGCTGGAGCCGAGGTACTGCAGAACAAGAGGATGCTTCTTCCTAACATCGTCTCCGAAACTAAGAGGAAAAAATCTGAATTCACAAAGGAACTTTAAAAGGGGGGATGGGAAAGGGGTATGGGCAGGCCGTCTCTTTCTAGGACCCCTCCGCCAGCCTTGCTCTCGAAGCCCTCCAGCCTCCAGCGGGTCCCATCCCTCCGTCCGGGCGCTCCCTCTCCGGGACACCATGGGGGCTGGAACAGGCGGGGGAGGCGGCGGCACCGGGAGCGCATCCCGCGGGCAAGGCCAACCCTGGCAGGGCCAGGCCGGGAAGGGCCCCCGGCTCCGGGCTGCTCCTCCCGCCGGCTGCCGGGCCCGCGGAGCCGCGCAAGCCCCGCCCGGGCGCCCCGCCGGGGGCGGCCCCGCTGCTCAGTGGCCGCCTCGGCCGTCGCTCAGGCGGCCGCGCCGCTCGCCGCGGGGATGGTGGGGCGGGCGCCGAGGGGCGCGGGCAGCGCCCACAGCCCGGACGGCGCCCGGCGCGGCGAGCCACGGCCGGCCAGGTCTGACCTTCCTTTCCTTGCCCCCTTCCCTCCTTTCGCGAGCGGGGCCGCGCCCGGGCCGGCCCCCGGCGCTTCCCGGCGGGTATCGCTCCCGGCGGCGGGAGCGCGGCGGGACAGCCGGCGCGGTGCCCTGCGGGTGGCACCGGCGGGCGGCGGGTGGCGGAGGGTGATTCTGTGTCAGATCACCGCGGGGTCGGGTCACGGCAGGACCCCGGGCTGTCCCCAGGCGGTGTCCCCGCGGTTGGGGACTGGCGTGCCCGAGGTCCCGTAGGGTCCCGTAAGGTCCCGTAAGGTCCAGGTTCCTCTCGTCCCGTTGGCAGTGCCGGTGCCGCATCCCTGCCGTCCTCCCAAATACAGAAGAGCGAGAAGAACGCAACTCCCAAACAAACGTGCAAAATTACGATACTTTTGAGATACCTACACGGCCAGCTTTCAGAATTTCAAGGAATTAAATTGGTACGTAGTGTGGTGTCACACTGCGACTTAAAAACTGCTGTCCTCAGGAAAAGGACATTAAATGATCTCGCGTGTTTTAATCTTGTTTGCTGCACGCATTTGACACTGGGAAGCCGAGCAGGCAGCAATGAGCTGGGAGGGGGCAGCCTGGCCCCTGAAATCGGGGGGTTGCAGGGGTCTGTGCCCGGGGCTGGAGTGAGCAAGCACTGACTGACGGCGTCACTTCACGGGAACAACCTCATCAATACCTAGGAAGCAGCAGAAAAAGCATTCGTAAATCACATTTTGAAGGAAGTTTTAAATAGCGCAGGCAACAGTTTGTTTGAGCATAGAATTATGCAAAATGAGTCAAATGGAAAATAAAGTTACCAGTGTTTGGAGGTGAGTAAGGGCCTTGGCCAGCAACAAACCTGAGAATGACTTCCTTGATTCCTACAGAGGTCCACTTTGTGTCTCATCATTTCCCTTCTCCAGTCCAATCTTTATGGCACCAAAAATATTTATAAGTGCTGAGTTTGGGTGAAAAGATAGAAGAAAGGGACTTGAAATTCAAGAGGTATGGCCCAAATGCATTTAGGCCAGTAAACATTTTAGGATGGTGAAGGGAATCCACTATGTACTGCACAAACCCATGCCTGTTGAAACAGAAGAACTTTCCAAACTCTCTCCAGCGGAGAAAGGACATCCAGAACATATGGACAGAATGTGAAGCATTTAGTTATACACTGCATTTTGTCAAAAACAGAGGAAAACACTGACAATGTGATAAGGAATATGTAATTTTTTTTAAACACACTTCAAAAAGGTAGAACATTGTTCCCTCCCCCTTGAAATGTATTTTGATAATTTCCAAGCAGACGGCAAAGAAAAGGAAATTATATCAATCCCTTTGGGGAGAATGTGACATTCTGACTTCTTGAAGCCTAGAAAGAGGTTTATAAACTTAAAAACTGAAAAAGACAAATTTAATCTTTCCAGACTTGTCAAACTTGTCTCAATTAATTTTTGATGACATAATTAGAACTTAAGGTTTTAATGTGTGCTTTTTAAGTTTACTTTTCAAAAGATTCAACTTTGTAAGACTCAGGGGAAACGGAGGGCTTTGTGGTGGGAACTGGAGCAGGAAGAAGGGGCGGACTCTGTGTAGGTTGGAGTGCTGATTCAGAGTACTCTATTAAGCCAAGAGAAGATGAACTCATTTTTATCCTCCCTTGGGGAATCAGACAAGAAACAGGAAGTCATTGATTCTAAGTAAGATCATTCACTCTGCGATTGTAAACAGTGTATTATGTGCCTGTAAATATTTCCAGAACCCATTGGCTTGTTGGAAAATACAAAGTAAATTATTACAGTCTCTAGAAAACAACTCACAATAAAAAGAGTTATTTTCAATCTTTTTATCCATAATGTTTATGCAGTGGAATATTAATGAGTTTGGACATTGAGAAACTACTTGGCTGGACACACTGTTCACTGCCAGAAATCCATCTACTCAAATGTTTTGTCTGTTGAAAGACAAACATTTTTAACTCCACCCTGTAATATTGTGCCCTACCAAAAAGCAAAATTTCTTTCATTACTTGACCTGTTTGTGTTTTCACAGCGACAAACACTGAAATATCCTGCTGTTAACCAGATGTTGGCCTCGTCCATTTCTGTTTTATGCAATTAGTTACAAAGGAAAAACCTAAAATATCCTAAATAGTCTAATAATACCTTGCCACTCCTCATTACTTGGAAGAGCAGAATCCAGATAAATCTGCAGCTGAAACTTCTTCTTCCCTCCAAAATGGGAGAAGCTGCTGCCTGGCAGTGCCACCTTCCTCCCTTGAACAGGAGGATTCTGGACAAACAGAGACGAGCATGGATTAGGGACAACAGTGAGCAGCTTGCTTCCCTGACAGCCCAGGGAATTTTCTGCTAAGCTTAAAAGGAGAATGGGAAAAGACACCAGAGGTGTCTGGGTCACCTAGGAGGACTGCAGTTGAAATGCTTGTGTTTAGAATGCTGGTGTTGTAGGATCGGCTTAGGAAACTTTTAATAATGTACTTAAATCCTAGTGATTCCATGAGGATTCCTGAGTGGGCGATTCCTGGAAAAGGATAGTTGTAACCTCTGGCTTAGCAGCTTGAATCCCAGCCTGCAGGACCAAAGGAAGAAAGAGCAAAAAATGGAGCAGTTATCTTCAGACAAGTGATTGTGGTGAAAAGTTACAAACCTCAGTTTTTCTTTCCTAGTTTTCCTTCTAAGTTAAGGTAAGGAATGAAAGAAACAAGGAATTTAGGGTGTGAGAAAGGAAAGAAGGTTTTGAGCCAGAGTTTTTCACCTGCTAAGTTAAAATGAACTTGAGAGTCACATGCGAGATGGGAATTTAGAAGAGAAATAGAAAATATTTCGGTAGCAAAGAAAGTGAAGGACTTTCTGGAATCTGGCTCACGACTTTGATCTGTCTTGTGGTGCTTTTCCTTTTTTCTTCCCGTTGTCAGAAACAATGGAGAAGATAAATGCGTAGGTCTTTTGTCTCCAGCTGAGGAGTTTCAAGTGGGGCTGCCCTTCCGATTCAGAGAGGAAGGGAAGTGCTTGAAGCTGAGCTTCTGGAGGCCTGGGAGAGTCATGGGAGGGGGGCTCTCAGTGGTGTCACTTATTCATCCATGCTACCTGTGTCAGGACTTGCACTGTGGAGATCTGTATTTGCCATAATCTGCCCTGTATCAGCCTCCTTTGTCACACTGAAAACTGGCTACTTGCCTTTCCTCGTCAGTGTCCCACTGTTCAGGTGACAAGCATGCAATATAACTTTACGACTTGTTGGTTTTTTCTTTGTTGTGATCGTCCAGCAGCCTTCCACTGAATGGTGTTTCTTACACGTTTATTATTTTTGAGATAAATTGGATACTTAGGAGCTATTCAGGCTTTATTTTCAAAGCCAAAGCAAAGTGTCCAGAAGCCTGCAAAGGCCAGGCCTTTACATAGCAAGGGAACTTGGACTGAATGATTACATTCAGCCATCCACTTACTCTATTAAACTGTCTACAGATATTTGGAATACAACAGAGCCCAGTCCTTCTGCTTACACACAGATGAATTTCTTGGCTTCTCAGACTCAAACCATGATGAGCCAGCTCTCATCCTGAATAAATTTTTCCAGAAATGCTTGTCCAGAAGGGCACTGAGGCTAATTTCCAGAAGGCACAAGCAGTTAAATGTGGATAGAAGCACAGATTTGAGACTGAAGCATGCCTGAACCACGAGATCTGCAACAGCTAATGCAAAAAGATTCTTTTTCACATGGGGGATCCATTAAAGACCATTTGCTCACCCACCTTTACATTGGGAACCAGAAACTCCCCCTTCCATCTGATTGAGGATACTGAATTTTAAAAGCTATTTGGTTAAGCAGAATTTTAAAAGATTTTCAAAAGAGTGGTCTGCCAGACATTTAACTTGCATAAAACCAAATGTGCTACTAACTCACAGGCAGTTACACCTATGTAAGGCATCTGCTAAGCAAAAGCTCAGTTCCCTGCAAGACTCTCCTGAGTAAGAAAGGATAATATGCAGTAACGGAAGATTAAAATGTGAAATGTGTTTCTGCTTATGAAGGAAAAATAATTGCAGCCACAGGATAATTGAAGAAATTAAAATACAATAAACCTAAATATTTTCAACACAGATTTCAGAATTTGATAGTTATGATAAGGGCCTCAGGAAACTAACAGACTTTTACCATGTTTTGTGAAACTGTACTTGTATAAAATTTGGGGGCATTCTTGAGATTTATATGAAATAGGTTAGTATGCATATTAAAATAAAGTCAGACATTAAATACAGACGGAATTTGACATGGGGATTTTTTCCCTTTCTTTTTCCAGCATCAATATGGCTGAACTTTCAGAGCCAGACGGTACTGTAAACTGGAAGGAAAGATGTTTAACTTTGGAGTCACAGTTAATGAAATTTCGTCTCCAGGCAAGCAAGATCAGAGAACTGTTAGCAGAGAAGGTAGGTCTCATGGGATGAATTTTAATGACATATAAATAATTTTATTTTATTCTGGGGGTCGATCACAAGTCATGGTTTGAGATTACAAGTACTGAGATTTTTTTAAGAAGGGGGAAAATAGTCTTTTACAACAAAATACATGGAAACTATGTATGTTTTAATGCTGTGAAAGAATTTTGCACATCAGAATTGCCAGCAAGAAATGTTCATTTTCAAGTAACACTGGCAACTCTCCTGCAGAAAAAAAATACGTACCCAGTAATCACTTTTACAACACTGAAGTTAATATTTAACACATTTATTAAGTATTTGAGATGTGATTTAAGACACAGAAATCATCACAGAGAAAATCCAGAAGTAGTATTTTCCCCAGTATTCTTTAATAAATCATATAATTTATCAGACTCCATCTTCTTATGGGAAGACATATCCAACTATGGCTCATTATCTGAGTCCCTGGATACAGAAAGTTGAAAAGTATTGTATAATTTAATTTGAAAAATATTATTTAAATATTTCCTTTCTTTTTCAATAGAGAAACATTTCACTTGGCATATTCAAATATGTGTATCCCAACAGCCAGTTGTAATTGAGCCCATATCTGAAATATAAAACCTCCACTATTTTATTTACCTGGTAATATTTTGACAGAACAAGGCAATTAAAAGAGTACAAGAGACAAAAGATCTTAGAGATTTATTGGAACTCTGTCATCATTAAGACTCACTTCAGTGAATTGTTAATTAATTTTTTTTATTTTAGTAACTCTTCTATGAGCTAAATTTTCCATCAATTGCTCCCCCTAAAAAAAAAAATTCAAATAACCTGATAGTTCGTAAGTGAAAATACTTTTATTTTTTACATGTGAGTTAGTGGTTCTCTTTTGTGGATTCATCCTTTCTCCCTTTGAAGCCATAAATACATTTAGTATTATCTCCACATTTAGTATTATCTCCACATTTAGTCCTCTTTGAATCATTCCCATTTTACTATGTTTTGGTGAGGGCAAGAGCTAAATAGTATTAAAGCAGGAAGGAACAGATATTTTTGCATTTACAAAAAACTCTGGATGATGTACAAAGTTCCAGATGTGTTCCAGTCCTTTCCTAATAATGCTTAACATTGTTTTCTTTGACAGCTAAATTGAAATTAACAATTGAGTATGTTCCCATGGAGATACCTATCTTCATTCCAGGATCTTACTCAAAGTCCTTTAGATCTCTAGGTTATGTGTCTTTTATTATTTCATTGACTGCCCACTAAATTTTTTAAGGACCTGTGTGTAAATATTGCTTGTCAGAAGGCTTCTCTTATCCTGAGTAACAAAATATCACCAAAAACCTTGTCACTTCACTGCTCAGGGCCCGACACCAAATGTCTCCCTTGAACAGCAGTGAGCCTTCAAGAAACCTCTGCAGATCTCCCCTGATGGCTGCTGAGCACTGTAGGAAGTAACCAATAATGTACTATTTATATTGAACCCTTTTGGTAATATATGGAGGGATATTCCCTCTTACCCCATGGCTTTTTATTTCCTTGAAACACTTTGAGAAATTCAAGTAATTATGATAACCAGACCCTCCCTATCTTCAGCCTTGGTGACCCCTCAAAACTTCGTTAGCTTTGTAAGCAAATTCCTCTGGTTTTAAGGGCCACTTTAATTCTTCCTTTACCTATAAAATTTGTCCACATGCGCCCTAATTTTGCTGCTAATTTGCTTACTGCAAACATCAGACTTACAGATCAATAGTTGGTTCAACTATGTCATGCAGTTCTTCACTGAATAAAATTTGGCAATTTATTACTATTCATTTTATCTATTCATGCCCTTATTTGTTCTGTGGAGGCATCCAACCTCAATTTGAGATGGAAAAAAATGGAATAAAGAAATTTAGTATTTTCTGTATTAGACTTGTTTTCATTAAGTAGGCATGAAAATTTACAGCAGTATAAAACAACTTCTAACAAAAAATTTTTTCATAATACCAAGTTCTACTGGAATTGTATTTTTACAGTTAGTACTCCAAATAGTTCTGTTTCGGCATAACTAAAAATATTGCTGTTAGAAAGCAGTGTAGTTGAAAATTCTTAATTTTTTCCTAATCCTGCATTTTTTTTGTATGGCAAACTCTCATTGAAGACGTATTGCAGAATATTAGGTTTGGGAAGAATGATGAACTGTGCAAAAGCCATCCTTTGAAATTTCATGTAAGAATTTAAAAAAAACAAAAACTGAAAAAGGAAAATTACCCGTGCCTTTCATTGTAGTTAGCAAGGCTCAGAGATGAGCAAGTTATTATCACGAGTCTTGGGGGAGAATATCCATCCAAGAGTACAATCCTGGCTGCTGTAACACTCAGCAGATCACTGGGTGCTCACACAGTCAGAGCTGTAAGGTCAGAGATATCTGTTGTGTCTCTTCACCCCATCTGGATCGCTGCACTTCGGGATGGAAAGTGGTTAAACACTGGACATGACTTTCCTGGCAACCTTCTAGCAGCAATGACTACCAAGTTTTATGTGGCTCCTGCTGATTGTAGGTTTGGCAACCAAAAAGTTAAGATTCGTGAACAGCCCTTCACAGAACTATATATGTTTTAAAAAAGATTTTAGAAATTCGAATGCTTGCTATTTGACTTTTCACTTTGTTCCTTTACAGTTTGCATTTACAGGCTCTTAACTGCTAGAAATAGCCCTTAAATTAATAGCAATGTATGCATAATCATATAATTTCAAATATCAACACAAAAAAGCCCAAGTCAAACAGAATAAGATAGATAAAACCACAAGTCTTCAGCACTGTGTTCAAAATAAAATATTCAAAGGCAAATTACTCTCTCATCTGTGAGAAATATGACTCTTAAATAAAAAAACTTCGGAAATTGTTATGTTAGTGCCCTGTTGTTTTAGTTTGCCTTACCTTTCTCAGAAATTTTAGAAAAAGCAAAGTGATTACAGGAGTTACATGGAAAAAACATTTTCTGTTGAGGACCACAGGTCCAACAGTGTTCAGTTGGGATAATTCAACATAATGCTCTCCCGAGCAGTGCATTAGCAGATTTCATGAAAAATGATCCTTCTCCTTACTGTGCCACTTCTTTTAATACAAATCTTTAACTCATAAACTGGAATTCAGTTGGGATCAAAGTCTGGTCACAGCTTAATAAAATTTGACCATATTCCTCTGGAAATTTAGCAATTTGGCATAATTCAAAAGCAGCCATTTTCAAAATGGGCAATAAAGTCTTTGGATGTATTTCTGAGTTGGTTTCATTTGCCAATAACCCAGTAGTTACTTTTTAACATTTTAATTTTTGAAATTACACAGACAGTTCTCACTATTCGTTAGAGGAAAGATACACTCACACTAGTTTCAAATTGAACTGTGTGGAATTCTTACTCAAAAATATATTTGGGAAATAGTGAAGCGAGTAATGACGACTCAGTTGGCCAGGATGGTCATCTCGATACTAATGACAAAAGAATAATGCAACTGATACCAGGCTTTATAGGTGCTTTCTGGATTTGTTACTTGTTATAGAATGGAACACATTGGCAAAGTTCAAAAATAATTCTCACTCTTACTTTGATCAGCACAGGCCTTTATTTGTGGTTTTGTTTACAATCATCTCTACGCTATGAAATGTGTACTGAAACATTGAACAATAGCAGCAGACAGTGTTCCACTTCAAATCAGCAACAAAATCACAGCACTGTGGTGTGACAGATGTAAAATCCTGTGGGTATTATACTATGTAATTGTTGTAGAAAACAGAGTAAGAATGATACTGTGACAAAAACAGGGAGTCTGTACAGGAAGATAAGAGAAATTGATTGGTTGGTGGTAATTCTCCAGCCTTCCTCCTCTGCCTGTGTTTGAGAGGTATCTCTTCAACACAGTATCAGGGAAAAGAGTTTAAATCCTAATTCCCCTCTGTGTATGACTTGCCAGAAACTGCCATTGGATTCTTCCTCTTATACTTGTTGTGTAACTTGGTCTACAATCAGATTTAAATGAGGCATGTCTTGAATCTAGCCATTTCTAATGTTTGCATATGATCTGTGTGAGCCCTTAAAGGTATTCAGGATGGATTCGTTGAAGCACTTTTCTTATACACTAGAAATCAAATACCTTTGCAAAGTTATTTTATTTAATAGTGTCCCTGCAAATAAATGAAGAATTAACATGAAAAGTCCTGACTATCTTATTCTAACAGATGTGCTGTGATTCAGGAAAACAAACTATTTACTGTATTCTGTAAGTTTAGGAAGTAGTCATCCTTGAAACTCAGTTGAGGAGTTTGAGAAATTTGCATTGTAAATGTGTTGCAGCAGTACAGCTACCAGAGCTTAAATTTTTTACTGAACTTTAGGAGAAGAGAGAGAAGCAAGGGAATATACAGTGTTTTCAGAAAACTTAATCCATTCCCTGTTATTTGTTTTTAATATTTTTTCATTTTGCCAAGTAGAGTCTATATTTATAAATCTAACGTGCAAAGAAAGAGACCTTGTTGGAGTTTTGAGCAGAAGCTGCTGCTGTAAGTGGGAGAGGTCTTTACAGGAATTTAAGGAATGATGTTAGAAAGTATCCTAGGATGCCAAATTTAGGATGGCTGTGAAACTGAGCTTTAAGCAGAAGCCTGTATTTTAATGCAGCTTGAGTCTTATGTATGTGAAGAGGTTACAAAAAAACTCTTTGTGAGTAAAAGATTACATGTTTCTCCTGCAAGTTCAGCTTCCAGCTGGCATTTCAAGTCACGGGAAAAGTTGGTGACCTTCATTCTTTTCACAGTAATTGCATTTTTCACCTAGAATACGCATGCAACATAAGGTATAAAGCTGATGTTCTTCCTACCACTAAAAATCATTTTAGTACGAGAACTACGTAGCTGTGTTAAATTCCCACTTGGGCAGCCTCCACTGAATTTCATCAGACCCCATAAGGACTGAATATGGCACTAACACAAACACTGCATTATGGGCTGTCCAGTAATACTCAGCCTTCCTATGAATGTCTCCAAGTTTGTTTCCTGCAGTGTTGAGGGTCATTAGTTTATGCTTTAAGTGGTTTTCAACAAATAAAAATGATTGTGAGAGAGAATGCTTTTCATGTGTACAATGTTTTAACCTTCCATTTGGGTATTATCTATATACATGCTCAGCTGGCAATAAGTGTGTACATCACAAATATATTATTATTTATACTTTCTGAAGAGATTATGAAAATTGAATGATAATCAATTTTTAGGCTAAATACTATTTTCAGTCTATTCCAAAGCAAAACACATTTTGGACTTTTTCTTAAAAACCAGCAGCTAAATCCATGTCCCACTGTATTTTTATTCCTTTCACAATCCTATTTTTATGGTATGTCATTTGACATTTGAAAATGAAGCAGATGCAGATGCAGATTTTGTTATCTCTGGCATGGCAATTTCATGTTTTATGGTTTTGGAGGAAAAGTCAGAAACACACTGGACTTACACAGTGATTGCCAATATAAAAATTGTAAAAAAGCACAATGAGTATTGCCATTTGCAATCAAAGCATTATGAAGGGTAAAGGGGAGCAGAATACAATTGAACAAAAATTATTCGGATGAAGGTTACGTTTCAGTATTTAGTTGTCCTTAAAAATCTTCTCATCGTGGGGAATAATTCAGTTGCAATTAGGAAGGTACAAATAGGAGAAAGCAAGGAGAGTTAAGGAGAATAAAAGTTTATATGAACAGAGCAGGAGGTTTGTTTACACTTTTTAAATCCCTACATGTTTCTTACAGTTTCATTTTTATCCCTTGTCTATATTAAGTTTTTGCTATGCCTTTTTAAAATGGTGGAGCTTTTTTTTGTTTTGTTGTTTTTGTAGATCTTAAAATGACTTTCTTTCTAAGGAGGTTGAAAATGGAAAGAAAAAAAAAATAAACAACCCAAAACCAAAAAGAGAACTCAGGAAGCAATAAATTAGCTGTTCTTGTGGAGGCGTGGCTGGGTGATGGCATGAAGAGCACAGCCTTTGCTGTGAGGCCAGAGGATTAATATTTCCTCTCTGGTGGTGTTCACTTCTGTTCCAGCCCACCTGAGATGGGGAAGTTGATGGAAGTTGTGGAAACTGTGATAATGGGTCCTTAGCCAATCTAATATTTGTTTAGCATTTCACTTAGAGGAGATACAAAATTTTTTTCTCAGTTTTTTGATGGTGAGAACTCTTTTTGCTCATTTAATTTTCATTCCCTGGGAGTGTACTTTCTTGTTTTAAATACCTGTTGTCTTGTCTTTAAAGTGCAAGATGCTGCCTTATATATATTTCTGGAATCTCTTGCTCCTTTACCATGGGTTTTCAAACCATGCTATATACTTCAATGTCATGAATAAATTTAGTTTGAGTCATGTTGGCCCTGAGTGGTATCTTTGTTTCTCAAGCCATCACATCTCAGGCAGTGGTGTGTGCTGTTTCAGGTGGACACTTGTGTTGTGGCTCCAATCAGAAGCCACAGTTCACTGAGACACAGGTAGCAGAATTTCCACAGTTGCACTACTGTGACCAATCAGTACAAAACAAAACAGATGCACAACCAGTTCTTGATATTTGTCTTTTTCACATTAAGCACTATATGAGACTTCTTTCTCCTTGCCTGCCAGAGTGCTTTGGTACCTTCTTCCCTCTCACTGAACAGTATCTTCACTCCTTTCAAGATTTTGAATGCCATGGTAAGGTCTGTGCTAAGACTGGCCATCTGCCTAATTTGTGTTTGATTGTGTCTCTCCAATTTAACTATAAAGACAAGATCTGAGTTGGGAAAGAGTCCTGCCAGAAAGAGGGAATTCCTGGTGTTTTGCCAGGCTTAGGAAAGTTCTGTGACTGACATTGGGAAAAGCACAGTTACTGAGCCAGCATTACATGCTACCAATTGTCCTTCACTACACTGCCTCCTCAAATCCCACTGCTGAATTTAACATTTTTAAATCTGTATGTTTGCTGGCAGCTGTCCTAGGCTACTAATTCTAGAAGAGTTCCCTCTCTGGGGTTTTCTGTTTCATATTTTAAAGTTACATAATTTCTCAAAGAAATCATTAATTTTACTAAAATGAACTCAACTGAGATGTGAAAGATTGTTTTTTCATATGTACTTTTCACTCATTTAATGACCACTAAAAAGCCTTTTGAGCTAAATAATTCTTAAAATCATGTTTAAGTATTGAAAAGAAAGAAGTAAAATAACTCAGTAGTAAAACTGGTCTCATCGAGGAGAGCAAATTTTGACCCTGTTTTTTTTTTCATTTTGGAAACTGAGAAAATAGAGACTGATAATTTTGAGAGGTTTCATTTTGTTCTAAGGAAAGGCTTTTGTGCTAAGCACAGTTCATAGGAATGAGCTGAATTGCTAAAAAGAAGTAAGAGAGGCTTGCAATTAAGAAGTGACTTTTGCCTACCTAGGAGAGCAGTGCCAGAAGTTGCTGTAGTTGGAAGTGAACAGGATTGTGGTTCTGCACGTGCAGATTGTAGAACAGCTGGTCACCTGCAGAAGTGGGTATGTGTCTATCTGTGGTGTGCGCACACACAGACGTAACTTTGACATCAAAGAATCAAATTGTTTTTACACTTCATACATTTGTGTGACAGAGAAAGACAAAATAAAAAGGAATTGGTTAGGTAACAGATTTGCAGAGGAATGGTTGACAGTGCTCTGCTCAGACGAATTGTAGCTTTTTACCTGTTAATTGGTATTAAAAACGAAGAAGATGGGAGAAGGAACACAATGCATGGGCGCTGGAACGTGGCAGCTTGCAAACTGCTGGGCTGTAAGCCTAAGCTGTGTTGCAGTAGTCAGAACCTAGGTGAGCATTCAAGCAAGATCTGAGGGAAATACAAGGCTGTAGCTTTCTGAATTTAAGCCAAGTGACTGATTCTTTATCTGAAGTTTTTTTTTTTTTCTTGTAGGAAATAATACAAACCATAAAATTTCATATACAGTACATGCTTGGTCTATAGGTAGCCAAAGGAACATTTGAGCCCCATTGAGACATAGCCTTTTGCATTAGCCCTCTGGGGGAGATCTGTGACAAAAAGAAATTACTTTCAGAAAGCAATTCTTCATTTTGAGGACTAAAAGACTGAGTAATATTTTTATAGGTTTCATTCTAGGGAAAAGCTATTATGCAAAAATATCTATTTTTCACTGAAGGCATATTTCATTTTATAAATACAGGTGGGTCACTTCCTAGATTATATAAAAAAATGCACTTCTACTAATAAGTTAAATGCAAAGCTGTTCTATTAAAGATAAGTCTCTCTAAGTATTGTATTCCCTTTGGGATAAAATAAAATCAGCCAATAAAGAACAAAGTATTTCTTCCCCAAGGCGTGTGTTCATTCCTTCTTTACAAATTATCTTCTTGTTTATTTTTCCTATGCAATTTTAGTATATTTATTTTACATCTTTTTTCTTTAGGTGTTTTGTCTATATGGCTTAATTAGTCTGGTCAAATTTTAAAGTTGGTTGTAGCTTATAAAGATACACCACTGCCCTTACAGAGAATACATAATACATAGAAGAGAAATGTCAAGGCAGAAGGAATAAGTTAGAAAATATGGATGGAACATACCTAGTCAGCTTTTTAATAAATGAGTTACAGAACTAGGAGGAATATTACTGTATTTTCCTAAGCTAAACCACTAGAAGAGAGAGCTTTTTGTGAAAAGAGTAAGTCATACTTCTAGAACAGCTTTTAACTAAAAATACATGCAAGGCTTTATATGGTTGGGCACAACATATTGTAAAACATGAAAACTGGTTGTCATCAAAGCCATTGAGAAGCAGATTACTTGCTTTTAAGAAGTACTAACTTTTCTTCTGGAAATGCAAAGATTTTTTGAAATATTTGGGTCTTAAACTTAGGAATATAGAATCTCAAGGGGAAATCTTGATCAGATGTAGAGGTGTGGAAAACTGGCAGGCATATTCTTCAAACCATTTAAACTTACCAATTATCACAGACACACAAAAAAAACACCCCAGATTTTTTGTCTTCGTAGCTTCTATTAGAAGGCAGTTTTAAAATCTTTTTTACTTAATGTGAAAAAATGAATGTCTTCTAGTTGCCAGCCTGTGTGTATTCATCACCTGTTTATATCTACTGGCACCTTTGAAAGACAGCTGTAGGTGTGTTTATCCGTCAATTGCTTCTCCTATTTCTTTATTTATAGAAGCAACCATATACCCATGTCTCTTGTTTTGGTAAGTCCTATGTGATGTGAGGACTGGTAGTTCACTGTATGTAAAAATGGACAGATTTACTGTCCATTTGAGTGGGGAACATTATTTTTCAGCCACAGATGCTTTGGGCTTTTTTCTCAAATGATGCAGATTTGAAAAACTGAAGGAAAAGAACAGACTCTAAACATATCATTCTCAAATCACTAGAAGTTCTGCATTTCATCAAACAAACTGTTCTGCATTTCATCAGACAAACTGTTAAGAGACATTAGGTTTTAACTCATTTTTCCTTTTTAAAAACTTTGAGCTATTATCAACATGTTTTGAAAGGCATACAAAAATTCTTTTTGTTCATAATTGGTTGTATTTTTTCCTGTATGTATTTCAAAAAGATTTCCAAAAAGTCTATGTTATACAACTGTGTTGTTTATAATATTAAAAATTAGGAGACACTGCATTATGCACTGATTCTAATGTAAATTTCAAACATGAATGGGATAAATTATGTTGAATATTGACTTGGATAAAAAATAGCAGTTTGTTCCTATATATAACAAACATTTTTCAGATTTTAAGAAGAAACTAACTACAGCAATTTTCATTTTTAAAAGAAAATGTTCTCTTTAAAATTATTAAATAGCTATTTCAAGTAACAAGAAAGTTATCATTTTAATGCTGTAATTTCTCTCTAATACACACTAAAGGAATAATGACCTCTATATATGTATAGAAATGAAAGTATATCTAACATATATGCATACAAAAGGTGTATTTTTGAAATTTGTTAGTGATGACTTTCAAGATTATACCTTTTGATGATTTAATGTAATATGTGCTTTACTCACATGAAAATTTCTTTACTTGCATGAAAATGTATGTGTTCAACATTTCTGAATACAGGCAAGAAACTGCCAGGTGACCCTTGAAAAGGAATCACTTTATGATTTCCTTTGTATTGTACAAAATTCCCAGTGCCTGTGTGTTGTACTTCAATGTCCAGACCTCCAAGGCAGTACACCTCTGTTTTTATTGCTGCCATGTTTCTTCAAAGTATTCACTATTTATCCACATGTGGCATTTCTCTGTTCATTGTTTGAACAAAAATAGCTCAATTTGATGAGTGTCAGATGTAGTTATTTCCTTACTAAGTTTAAAACCAAATCTGTTTCTAACAATAGAAACTGTTTTCTATAAATCAGTAATTGATGCAGTATGCACTAATCTGTTTTCTGGAAATTGTAAGAGGATTTTTCACTTAAAGACAGAAGGAGAAAGTGCAGGTTAAAGTAGCATCTGTTCTTCTGTATCTGTGTTCTTTAGTCCATATGCATCTATTTTTTGTATATTTAAGACTGTAAAATAAAAATCAGTATATATTATGACAGGACAACTCTGAATTCTTACTGAATTTGCACCAATCCAATGTGGGTGACAAGAACAATTCCTTACAAGAGGTCTGTTGAACTGGGGCATTATTTCAAGTTACCTTATTTAGGACATGATAGAAAATTAGGCTTAAATATGTTTCACATACCAAATGTTATCAGTAACATGATGGCTCTCCCTGTTTCTCTTGGGAAGCCAACTTTATGTCAGTTCATCCTTTACAGACTGTAGCTCATTTGAGCAATGTCTCACCTAACAGATGATACAAAACATTTTGATCCAGTGATGCTGGCAATTTGCTGAAGTGTATGCAGACAGAAGTTGGTGGGACAGAGGTCTGGTTCAACAGATTGTTCTTTTTTTTTTAATTACATTCTTTATAAAGTCAGAGTTGTTTGTCAGTATTCAGGATGCTGCCACAGGTGAGAGTTCTTCTGCATCTGACATTTGCCTCTAAGCATGGATATTGCTGCTGTTACCTGCCATATCCATCCTTGGGTTAAGGATTTTTTATTTGAGGATCTTAAGCTATCAATGCATTATCTGAAATGGCCTTCATAGTCTTTGGGTAAAGTGGATTTAGCACAGCATTGTATTCTTGATGAATTCAAAGTATGATTTGATTTAAACCATTCAACTAGTCTCATATTTCCACCTTCTCTCAGTAATGCTGTGATCACTGTTGAGAAACTTGTCATTCACTTAAGAAGAAGGTTTAAGGCTACGTTTTGTTTGTGAAGAAAAATTCTTCCCTTAGAAAGTGTTCCAATCTTTTACCCAACAAGTTTGATAGGCTTCAGAGTATTCTAAGGTGGTCATTTCTTCTGCTTGATTTCACAGGCTTATAAACAAGCAAAGCAGTCAGTATAGAGGTAAATCTAATTTTTCAGGCAAAACTGTGTGGTCATTACTTATGCAAATGGAAAAAACATTTTTTAAAAGTTTCATTATTGTTACAGTAGACCCTGCAAAACAAACCTAAACTCTAAAATAATTCTAAATAACAGGAAAATCAGGACTGACTTAGTAATTATTATGTAGCATTAAAATCATTGAAACGCTGGCAAATTTAATTTACAGAAGTGCTCATGTTTGGTAGCCATGATATTTGATCATTGCTGAATAATATAGATCGCTTTTTTAACAGGAGTCTCCTAAAAGAAATTGAAGACCCTTTAGAAATTTCGCAAAAAAATCTCACATTTAGTTGTTGCCAGGAAGCTGATTGACATATCCATATTGTGAGACCACACAAAGCTTCTTAGCACACCTTCTTGAAATAGTTAACTATTGAAGAGGCAGAAATAAACTTTGTTCTTCCTGTTATAATCTCTGAATGATCTTTTGCTTGGTACTATTCTCTCTGCTTCTTTGGCTCCTGGCTTTACGTTCATCTTAGCAACAGCTTTATTCAAATCATAATCTTTGTCCCAGTAGTCTGCATGAACATATTATTCTGTTCCTGGTCCTGTGCAACAGTGTGTGTTCCTGGCAAGGGGTGCACGCTGCAGTCAGTGCACAGCCATGGAAGGAACTTTAGTGCACTGGATTCTCCAGGACTCAAAGGGTTGTGTGGAAGAGCAGCAGAACACTCAGTGATCAGGAGATGCTGCAGGACAGACCAGCTCTCTGCAGGTTTAAGCCAGGTTGGAGCTGGTTGTGCTGCAGCAGCAGCTGGGTTAACTTGGCTAGCCATGTTTTCAGCTTTCAATTCCATTTACTAACTCTGTCACATTTCTGATACTGCCTTGCAGATGAAATGACCTTAACTTATGGGACATAAATAAATTGCCAGTTGCTGCCATGCATTTACAAACTGCCTGTGAAAGTTGATGAACAACTTGGTACTCATCAACGAATTTCACAACATAAATATCTGAAGCTTTCTATCATAATATTATTATTTGTGTCATAATATTTTTCTGTCACAATATTAATAGAGTCAGCACATTATAGAGTATTAGTTCATTATTAGTACCTGCACTTCCACTATGTTTAGCACAGTGCCTTTACTACAGTGGAATGTTAGCTGACCATTTATTCGGAAATAATTTCAATTTCTGAATCCCAACTCACTAAAAAATAAATGTCTTAAAAACGATATTAAAGTGAGTCTCGCAAACCAAACTGTTTGAATGTAAAACCAAAAAGACACATGGAAAGTAACCTTAGAAGTCAAAATTCTAAAAATGAAACTCAAAATCTTAACATGAGGTCATTTAAATATGAAATTAAATTCATGTGATCAGAGAGAAACAAAGAGGGTTTATCTCCCTGTTCATCTGGCAAATGAATGATCATACCCTTAGAAGTGTTCTTGCAAAACAGCTCACTGGGGACCTGACCATAACTGTGTGGATTGTGAAATGTTTGTTGCTTTTGTATTTTGTTGTGGTATTATTATGATGTAGACTTTGGGGTTTTGTATTGTATGAGGAAATACTAGAAGGTGAGTCACAGCTTTTTTTTTTTTTTTTTTTTTTTTTTTTTTTTTTCCTGTTAAAACTAATTTTCTCCATTTTCAGTTATTGATTGATATAAGATGATGACTCTGCCCTTGTATGGATATGTTGCTAAAAGTTTCATGTGATTAGCAGCATAATTGGAAAGAGAAAAGAGATGGAGAGTGAAAAAGAAACTAAAAGATGCCAAAAATTGAGTACAAACAGGACAGGCTAAAACTGATTATTTTAAAACCATGCAGTAAACAAGAAGGAATAAATGGTTATTTATTTGCATGATATGTATGCTTTTCTTAGAACAATTTTCAAGCTGAATACTGAGTATGGAAATATTAATTATTTGATGTTTCATTCTCTTCAGATGAACTGAGGTCTTACCTAGATATTTCCTGTGAACCACTGAGTCCTTAAATCATGGAATACTTTATGAACTTTCCAGTGTTACTTCAAATCAGGCTTACTTTATTAAAAAAGTCAGCAAAATCAGACTAGAGGGCTCTTAACAAAATGTAAGAAAATGTAAACAAAGTCTGTCTTTCTGGCCTCTTCTGTTTCTGTTGGGAAAGCCTTCAAAATAAATCCTGTAAAGTGCTGGGTTTTTCCAAGGCCCTGGGCAAAGATTGAGCCTGTGATTCATTAGGCATCACTATAAAGTAAGAGATCAGGGTCTCCCCCTCTCAGAGGTGACCTGCACTTCTCCATGGAAACTGGCCTCTATCTTCATCCACTGCTGCTGTGGAGCACCTGAGGCCATCATGTCCCTTGTGCCACATCCTGCCTTCTTTTGTGCAACAGGGGAGAGGTCTGAGACAATCCTTGTAGCATATTTGTCCAAAACACTAAATATGTCAACATCAGAAGGATTAGCAGCCAAGTTCCCTCTACTCTTGCTTCCTCATGGGAGGACATGAGGAAAGTTTCAGGACTATTGTCAAAGGAATTTCTGCTCTTGGTAGCAGGGGAGAAAAAGCAGTGTATCATATGGCGGCCAGAGAATTAATTATGAAGAAAAGGTGTATATATTTTTTCTGCTGAAGAGTATTTCCAATATTTTAATACAGTCATGATGGTGAATTCTTTTGCCAGTCTGACACAAAGTTTATCCTTTTATTTTTATGTTCCTGCCCACCACGTGTCTTTTCCTTTTTCATAACAGACCATCAAAAAATATTTTTCTGATGAGAGGCAGAAGGCATGGCCATTTAACTGTGTGTTTTTATACATCTACAGATGCAGCAGCTTGAGAAGCAAGTTATAGAAGCTGATCGTCAAGCAGAGAGAGCGTTTCAGCAGGTATCATTGGAATAAATATCTCCACTAGCTGTGTGCATGTGGTACTTTAATGAGGTGAAATTCAAAAAACTGCTTTAAGTACTTCTAAAAATGGAGAAGAAGACAGTTTCTTTTAAAGTCTATTGATTTGTCTTAACGGAGAGTTGTGACACTTTCTTTGCTCACTGTTCAGGTCAACAAAGTCAAAGCTAACATTACAAATCAAAAGTAGATACATGGAATGAGCCTCTTCATTGATGTGTCATGAGTCTTTGATATACGATACATGTGGAAACAAAAGGGAGAGGAAACAATGACCTGTTTTAGAAGATCTGTAAGAAAATAAAATGAGGCTACCCAATACAGGTTCTAAGTAGAACTGTTCTTCTTGTTTGTTCCTCTTGTAGAAATTACATCATTTAAAGAACGAGATTGTGGTGAAATACTTAGCCAAAGGTGCCTTTTGATTCCAAATGGCAGACTTAGCCACTGTAGACATTTTATGAACATACCTCTGCTATCGCTGAAACATTCCTCATATCTGACTGTGAGACAGATAGAAACTGAAAATTATAAGACTAAAAAAGTTCATGTACTAATTTGGAGTTAGAAAACATTCCTGACTACGAGCCAAGTATTTTTAAGCAATTTTTTAGAATGCTACTGATAATTTGCTGGGGTTTTTTTTACAGTGTGCAATTGTTTATTTATTAAAACATTGTTTACAGCTCCCTGTAGATAAATTGCATTCTTCCCATACTGGTGTTTCTAAAAGCTTGTGTGTTACAAAACTAGAAGCCTCTCACAGATATTAATAAAATCTGTAATATCTTCCAGTGTTTTGCCAGTCCTGTTTTATTAAATGCATAGGGAGACATAATGAACTGTGGGGTTTCTTCTCAAAGAAGCTTCAAAATTTTACAGGGTTGTCTTGAAACTTAAGTGTGGAGGCAATTTTAAGTTTGTCATTAGATTACTACCTTTGACTTGGAGTGTTATGTTCCCTAAACTTTTATATTTTCCAAATAGGTGCAGATCATGGAAGAGAAACTAAAAGCAGCAAATGTTCAAACAAGTGAATCAGAAACCAGGTTGTATAAGAGATGTCAAGATTTGGAGATCCTGATACAAGATAAAAATGATATAATACAAAAATTGGAGCAACAACTTGAAGAACAGGTTAGGAATAATGGTGTTACAAAAGAGAAACATCAATTCCCTTTTTAATTATACAAAAGAAAAATAAAAATTTAGATCAATAGAGGACAGAAAAGTTTAGTATTATTTCTGTTGTTTGATTCAAGAGGTTCCCATTGGAAGTATATAATTTGAATTCCTTTTCAAATTACGCTCTGGCTCCCATTGAAAGAACATCTGACCTTTAAGAGGGGAAAGATGATATTCCTCTTCACTGTCCCTGCTAAACAGTTTTCATTTTTACTAGAGGAAAGGGGATTAGCAGCCTCTGTGAAGATCCTATTCCTCATTTTTTAAAAATCACCATGTATTGCCCAGGAGCCTGAATGACTTCAAGCAATCTTAGGATTTGTGTCTGAAGATACTACTCAGGCAGATTATATTACTCAGTGAAAAATATGCTTATGTCAATTTTTTCCAGAAGCAAATAAGACTGCAAGAAGCAAAAATCATAGAAGAAAAAGCAGCTAAAATAAAAGAATGGGTGACAGTCAAGCTTCATGAGGTATAACTCTTGCTACAATACTTACACAGAAAATATAATGGTGTGACTGGATATCCCTTAGACCTTTTGGCTGTTAAAGGCCTGTGTGCCATAGTTTAAAAAAAAAAAAAAAAAAGCTTCCCAGTTCCATTGATTTTATAGTTATTTGCTGGAAAGAGGAGAATTTCAAACAACGCACAGAGACAGAGTGTTCACGTCACCTAAATTCTGATGTCTGATTTCGTCAGCCATTATGATCTGGATCCTCTTTCTGGAGAAAGGACCCAGGACTGCTCTTTGGAAGGTCAACTTCTCCACTAGTTGAGAGAGCTTAGCTGGCAAATCTTATTCAAGCAGATGCCTAAAGTGTGAATAATCCCCAGAAAGCCGACCAAGCCTGCTGGAGCCTGGCAGAAAAAAAGGCCTTGATCATTTTTTATTTCACAATGCCCACACTACTCTTAGTCATGAATAGTTTCAGGGACACCAGCTCTAGTTCCAAGAGACCAGTTGTTTCCCTTTTTCTCTCTACTGTGGTAAGATAACCATGTCTTTGCCCTGCCTAAGGCTGCCAGCTTTGGGGTGCAGCTGTGCTTTCTCCTCCCTGGGTACAGAATTTAAAGTTGCCTGTGTCAGTTAAAATTGTACTCTCTTGTAGTTTACTGGAAGTTGTAGTCGAGTTGAAAAACAATTAAGTCATTGTTTTTGAAGTAAGAAACTAGAAGGTTCTTATACAAAATACTTTTCATCTGTGAGGGCTGAAGTAAATTATTTTTAAATAACTTAATAAAAACGCTATTAAATTTAGCTAAAATTACCATGAAAAAGGTTGGACAAAATCAAGTATGACTCAAAGCATTTACTTACTCTTTATGGAAAATCTCAAGCTAGTTTTACAGATGTGACTAAGTGTCACTCAGTGGGAAGTGGAATTGCTGGCTCCCTTCTGTGTGACATTCTCAGATTCAAATCTGTTTACCTAATCTGGAGCAGGAGTTTGAACCAGCATCTTTTACCTCCCAGTGGTGAGCTACAGCACTGATTTTTTATTTAGTGAAGAAAGAATTCTGCTTTGTATAAAGTTTGTTGGCACCTATTTTTTTTTAATTTTTACTGTAGAATGGTTAAGGATGCATTAGGACCATCATTCCCTCTGATTCCTCTCCTCACTCTTGGTTTTGCAAAGTGGCACAGGAGTTTATAATTCTAGCTTCTGCTTTTATTAAAAATGGCAATGCAGTTTTCTTTTTCTCTTATTTATTAAGGATTTTTAAAGCAGTCATGGGTTTGCGTGGTTGGGGGAATGATTTTGTCAGAATTGAGCAAATAGTCACTGCAGGGAATTAATTGTTCAGAATAAAGAGATGCCTAGACTGGTATTTAGAGAAGTAGCAGAGAGGAGATTATTTGAACTGGCTCTATCCTTAGATAAGCAGAAATTCAGAGAAAACGTAAATGATGTAATAGCTTTGAGATTTGTTTCACCAATGGATGAGATTACATTTATATGCTTTTAGTTAGAGGTGGAAAATCAGAACCTTCGCTTGATCAACCAAAAGCAAACCAAAGAGATGAAAACAGTACAATCTAAACTGCAAGGTAAATGTACAAATCTTCTGAAAACTTCTCTCTGTATGGCATATTTCTTTCTATTCTCTATTAATGTGTGCATCTACATGATTGAAAATATTCTGTGAGATCACAAAGATTTCAGAGAGTATGAACTGACATCAGAGTGACTGTACATGAAGGTGTTAGGAAGGAATCATTTGATTTTATGCTGAAAAGACAGGGAAACAAGGCACAACTGGTTTTTGTGAGGTACCACTGTTACTTAAGAGGTTCTGCAAGTAATAAGATTTTATTGGATTTAGGACTGACCTTTGCATTTTCTTCTTTATAGCAGAGGTGGTCATGAAACTCTTAAAGAGTACATGAATGTCAGTCTGCATTTGCTTTTTCTAGAAAATGGTCAGCTGGGAATCAGAACTCTAAACAAATATTTTTAGTTACTACCTTTGACTACAGTGATCCAAAATCTTAATTCAGACCCAGTATCACCAGGTTCCTCTCCAAATGGATATAGTAAACTTAAAAATCATAAAGTGTAAATAGAAAAAAGAGGAATATGCCCTCCAAAGAGCATTTTTTCACATTGATCAAAGTTGAATTCTAATTCACCACCATGTTGCCTGTTCACCAACTTTCTTAAGTGTGTCTGAAGGTTCCCATTGTCCTCTCCATGCTTGGTTGACCTGACAATTGACTATCATATGAAAATTTTATTAATTTGCTACCTAGCCTTCGTTCCTTGATAATGTATCTTACATATACATGTAAATACACAGATATTTAGAAATGTGTGTAGAGAAGTGTGTGTGTGTACACACACAATATGCATAATATATGAAAATGCAGAAATTTACAAATTCATATACAATATAAAGTTTTTAAGATGCACTTTTCTGTTAATGAAGAAACTGGATAGTTCTCCTTCTTTGCTATCTTTTGATAAGTAGCAATTCCATACACTTCTAGTCATTCTCTTCTGAGAGATCTGTTTAAAGGCTTTTTGAGACCCTGTAGTTTCCAACACACAGTTATTGATATGCCAAAAAATAGTAAAAAATTTATTACTATTTGCAGTGTCCATGCTAGTGACAGGCTATAAATTATGAACACATAGTACTGTTTTAAGCAGATTTACAGGTAGGGTAAAGGCCCTTTGTTCTAAGATCAGCTACAGGGATTTTTATGAACAGGGAGGGACAGATTTCATGTTCAAGGCAGTTCATCAATTTCTGCTTTCACTTTCTCTTGAAATCCTCCTCCATACAGACCTTCTAAATCTGGTAACTTACTCTTCTGTATTTCCTGTGAAATTGTTAAAAGATTTTTTTCTTTCTATTGTTATATCAATTTTTAAGAGCTAGAAACATTGCTCTGGGTTTCTCCTGATATGGAGAGATGTCAGGTAGGATTTTTTTTCCTATAATACATTTTTTATTACCTTTTTTCTCTAAATTTTAGTTACCTTTAAAAAAAAACTTTGCACTGCAGAGTAAAGAGAAGAGTTGCATAGCTTGTTGTATCTCACTAACACAAGATTCGGAATTACTATTCTTCAGAAGCTACTGGTAAGAAATCTGTTACTTCAACACAAAAACCTGGAGAGTGTCAGCGACTAAGCAGTTTGACTTTTGGATGCTTTTCAAATAGAGCAAGAAGTCCTCAACCGTCTCCTAAGCTTGAAGAAACAAGCAAGGCTTCATCTAAAGAGTCAGACTACCCTGAAGGCAAAAACATACCAGGTACCTTGTCACCAACACTGCCATTTTATTCTGACACAAGTGGGAGACTAAAATCAACAACTCTGTCAGTGCATCCAAACCAGCTGTTTCCAAAGTGCATACCAGTACTGTCTCCCACTTCACTGCTACTCTTCTGTTACTAGGAAGAAATCATCCTGTTGAGCACTGCAGTCTCTGTAATACCACTAACACATTATTTGGCAGCATGCAGAGGCTCCTGGGTGCTTTGGCTGTGAAGTAAAGATGTGGCTGTGACCTTTGTTGTTGCTCTGGTCCTTTGCTTGAATCCCTTGTTTATGACTTCAGTATTTTCTCCACAGTTAATCATGGTATCCAAAATGGCAAGCTGAGGTCTTTTGAAAATCAGAAACTGAAAGAGATCCTATGAATATTTTGTGTATTTATATTACAGAAAGTTCATTATGAAGGTGACAGGATATTATTACTTCTATTTTTACAGAGGAAGGAATTGAAATAAGAGTGATTTTTTCAAGGGGAAGGATAAGACATAGAACCTTAGACTTGCCTAGATGAAACAGATAATTTTGGGGACTTCATTCCTTTAATGTGGGTAAAATTAAAATCTTTGTCTTATTCAGTTCACTTTAACTTCACACAGGTATTTAACATAGACTTTTCCAAGTGTCTGCGTAGAAAAAGCCTGGTTCTTGCATCTAGTTTAATTTGGGAATATGCAGGCCTCACTAATATGTTGTAAGCTAGAGCTTTCTCTTGCAAAACCAGGTAAAAGTGAAGAGCAGAAACAAAGCTATTTTTAACACAGTGTCTTTCCTGAAGTACTTTCCATAAGACTCTCTTGTATATCTTAAGCATTCACCATTGGGAATACAATAACAGCTTCCTGTTATATTTCTGTTAAATTTCTGTGTATAAACACTGTAGAAATGCTCAGAATACTTGATTTATTAATGAAAATCCTTTCTGACAAGCTTTTATTAAATTTTAATTTTCCTTAGATTTAATAAGCAGCTAAATTTTTATGCCCTCTTAAGTAGTTGGCTTATTGTTAGTTTTGTTTGTTTGTTTTTCACACATACATGGCTTATTTTAAAATATGGTTCCAGTCTGCTTATCTTTATACTTATTGCCATTTTTAATTCAGCTAGAATTTTGAGTAATGCTTATAACATTTTTGTTTTTTGGCAAATGTAATTTGCATTCAGTCACATTAAAAAAATTATAATCTTTTTCTTAATGTTTATTATTTACAATATTCAAAAACACAGATGTTCTCACGCATTTGAAATTATTATATATATTATTATATATATTATTATATATACCTACTTAGTAGTTGCAGGCATGATGACAAAACAATTTATCAGTCAAGTTTGCTAAAGTAATTTTCTCATGTTCATTATACTTCTCTTCTAGAGAAGGATATCCTGGAAACTACCTTTGCTGGTCCTATGCATGAGGCAAATAAAGGTCAGAAGTCATTGCAACAAAGTTCCTCTGGTTCAGAGCAGAACAAAAATGTGAGAACAAGCTGCTCATCCAAAGACATAGACAGTGACATGTCAAAGAACTCATGCACTACAGGGAGTGACTGGAGCTCAGATGAGGATGGAGGAGACAATAAAGGACTGAAATCCAGGTGTGCATCAACCCTTTCAAGCCACACATCTGAAGAGAACGCAAGGTACAGTCGAGTGGGAAGTGAAATGTATTTGACAGCATCTGATGACAGCAGTTCTCTCTTTGAAGAAGAGAGTTTTGATGTTAAGAGGACTCAGCAAAAGAAGCTATACTCATGGCAGCAAGGGTCTCAAAGAAAAGGCCTGAGCAATCCAGGTGGAAAGTGCAACTCTGACTTCACAAGGAAAAAGAAAGACCATGATAGTTCTTCAGATGAACTGAATAAGAAATTTCAATCACAGAGACTTGATTATTCATCCTCATCCAGTGAGGCAAATACCCCAAGTCCAATTTTAACCCCTGCTCTGACACCCAAACACCCAATTCTAGCAACTTCTGCAGGTTCTCAATGCACAACTCCATCAGATTTTCCCTCAAATTTGCCACATCCAAAGTTACGGACTCCTAATGTCTTTAGTCTAAATTCAGTGTTAGCAAAGAAACACCTAAGCCAGCCCCAGCTGAGTTCTGACAGGATGTTTGGTAGAAATAGAAATGCCATAAGCATGATCCGTCCGTGGAGACCTCAGGAAACAGACATAGATCTGGTGGATGGAGAAGATACTGATATTTTAGAGAAAATGGAGATTGGCTGTGATGAAGGAGTGTTCACCTATGACTGCACTGAAACACAAAATGCTGAAGCCCAGGAACTCTGTGATACGACAAAAAAGGGTGCTAGCAACAAACCTCCGACGCCTCCATTACATCGATTTCCTTCCTGGGTAAGTGTGCTTATACATACTCTTCCTACTGGCAAAACTAACTTATTTTCATTACTCTCTTCTATGATTTTTGTTGCCTCTCTTTTAATTTCTTTCTGTTTAATGACAAGATTGGGCATTACCTTAATTACAACTACAAACTCAGAACCTAGGTTTATTTTCAGCACAGTATTCCTGCTATTGAAAAACATGGTCTCTATTTTATAGATAAACCCAGTTTTTTTCATGTCACATCTAAGTTATGTATGTCTTTTTGAGTGTATCCAAGGATGTAATGCTTGTGAATGCATTTATTTATTTATTTGCTTATTTACCTGAACACTAACACAGCCCAGGAATGCTGGTGTCAGTGCTCTTTCTGTAACCACTGTACCACTTACAATCTAGACAATTAAGTCAACAGCAGACAACTACAAATTACAGTAGTAACTGAACGCATTTCCAAGTAAAATTTTAAAGCCATCAGTCAGGATATTAAAATAGACATTAGTATGTCTTACACAAAATCCAGAATGAACTGTGTCAAGACTCACTGATTCTGTGGTTTCAGTGTCAGAGATTTGTTAATTAATAATTTATTAAATATATTTATTTACTAATTATTATTCAGAGAGGAATAATACATTACCATCTTCTCTCTATATATATATTTTTAGTGAACTTTTTGCATTTGTCATTGTAGTCTTTTAACACAAAATGGTTGAAAAGTTGTCTTCTAATGGCATTTCTCTGCTCCTAACACACAATTTGCCATTAAAAAACGTTCTTGCTATCACTTCTTTGGCACCTGATAATAGTGTTGCTTACATTGTATGAAAAAATGTCAAAAAAGGCTATGGCTATGATGTGTACAGCATAGAAAAGAAGGATGCATTTTTTAGCTGCTATTGACAATGTCATTTTATGAACCATTTTATCACATAGTTGCACTATGTGATGAAAGAACTAGGAGGCTAAACAGAACAAAAGTACTTGTTGTGTTTTAATTATCTGCTATCAAATCTGTTCTGCTTGTATAGGAAAGCAGAATTTATGCTGTAGCCAAATCTGGTTTAAGGATGTCTGAAGCTTTCACCGTGGAATCTCTTAATAAAAGTAAGTGGTTTACTTGTTCGTTGTCCCATCAACAAAAGTTCTCTTCTTATGGTGATTTGTGAGCAAGGACTTTTAAAATGTTTTTAGAAAGATTTAGTTATCAGCTATTTAAAACCTAGAAGATCAGTGGTTATCTTTCCATTGTCTTCTGGTACCTTTCCATTGTCTTCTTGACTTTGTGCTGAATTTGTGCTTTGTTCACTCCAGTTTACTTTGCATTTCACTGCTTTGAAGATTCTCTACCAGGTACCAATTTTAAAAGGGCTAGTGTTCGTGACTGCAGTTTTATTTATGTTTTTAAAAGCATTGTAAATTTTAAAAAGCTATAAATCTCACATCCAGAACAGTTTAGGAGTTTGTTTTTTATAGCAGTTATACAACACAAAGAATAATAAATTTGAATTTTGTTAATTGGGGGGTGAATTAGGAACGCAATTTATAAAATATGTTGCTTTTTTAGGTGCTGTTTCATTAACTTCATGCTCCATATCTGGATTATATACTTCTCTGATATATAAGAACATGACTACTCCTGTCTACACCACTTTGAAAGGGGTAACTGTATTAGTGTTTTAAGAAAATTTTAAATACCATTAGGCTTCACATCAAGGATCTTGCTATTTCACATTTGATACTACCATGCCAAATATGTTGTAAGTTGATGTATAGAGATCAAAGACCCTCAGAAATAAAAGAAATGTCAAATAGCTGGGGAAAAAAAAATACTGCCTATAAAATGTTAATGGCCTAGGTCAGTTCTTGTTGTTAATTATTAAACAGAACCACATGGTGTTCAATGTCATAATTAAAAGTTTGTGTATGTGTAGAAATGTCTTTGTGTCAGTGCCAAAGCTGTTTCTAGTCACACAGCCAGCAGTCAGTAATCACAGCATTGTTTGTTTTCTGGCAGCCTTTTGTGATTTGGAAAGACCCATGCCTTGAGCTACCTCAGATTTCTGTTTTCAAGTATGGGTGTGGTTGAGTATACAGAGGGCAGAGGGAATTCAGTTTCATGTTAATATTTGTGTGCCAAAACTCACAACCCAGGCAAGAGCAGCTCTGAGTATTATGAAGCCAGCAGAGCCCTGCCACAGTACATAGGTCTCAAAGGATATTGTGTTCATTTCTACAGAAAGCAACTCAAATAAGCAACAGCCCATTTCTTGATGAGTCGTCAGGATCTGAGGAAGAAGACAGCTCTCGGTCCAGCTCAAGGACTTTTGAGTCTGATTCTCGGAGCAGAAGTGGTCCAGGGAGTCCTCGGGCTATGAAACGAGGTAGGCAAAGCTATAGGAACAAGTAACTTCTGGGAACTATGGAAAACTAGGCAGTTCACACGATTTTCTTAGGAATTGATTTCTTCCTTAAACATGTGGACATCTAAAATCTAGGCTCTCAAAGCCCAGATCTATTACTCTGTCAGGAGAAAGAACTGTTGTAGATGGCTTTCTTTTTATTGCTGTTATTAGAGATATCTTTTTAAGGCACTAATCTTGTAGCTGGGGGAAAGTGACTTGTCCATTTAAAGCAAGAAGCACCATTCTATCTATACTCTGTCATGCCAAGGACTTCCTGTGATTCTTAACAGTAGAAAAATAAAAATGACATAGAAAAAAAATGGCCATCAGAAACAAAACACACATGTATTCAAGTTTATAAAACAATTTCATGTGATCAGAAAGCAGATGGAAAAGTTCCCTCAATAAATTATTTGGTCCTGTCACCTCATGCAATAGAAGACTTTTTTCATTTTTACAGTGCTTGTCTTAGGGTCCTGTGCAAAGATTTAGTTAGAACACTTGCTTCTGGTAATGCCCTGTGTTTTATGGAAGACAAATCTCACAGGTCTAGGTGACTGACATCTTCAAAATGAAAATAATATGCTTCATAATATTGAAAGATACAGTCCTTCCTCATTAGCTGACATTATCAGTGTTACATCCCTGTGAGTATTTCTTCACTGCGTAAAGGGAGACCAAGATCCCAGTGAGTGTTAAGATACCTCACTGTGTATTGCTTTAGAAATGCTAGATAACATTATTTGGTAGTCTCCATTATACGTGTAAAAATCCCAGTTAGCAGGAGATCCATTCAGTGACCCTAGAGCAGGTTGACAGCGCCACTGGTCTCACTCAGCATTTTCCAGTGGCAGCCACAGCTGGAGTTCAGTCCTGTTTCCAGTGATGTAGTTTTGTCACATTAGTGTGAAAAGGACCCATAGATCCTGCTTCCCAGCAGCTCCATCCTGCTAAGCAAAAACCAGTGCCATGGCTGCAGATATATCTCCTGTTATGTGCTTACACAATAGGAAAGCTGAATTGGATAATTCAAAAGCTGTTTTCACCTGCACTTTATATCTGTGTCTGTAAAATGGAACCATTCCTTTTGTTTGTGTTTTCTTCCCATAAAATAGTCCTTGCATTGTTTCGTGTGTGGAAACCTTACTTAACCACAAAACCCATATGTACACGTCTTTGTTGAGATCACATTCTTTAAAATTCTAGACAGTCACACATTTCACCAAAAGCATGATTAGCTTGCTGCAATTTGTTATGAAAGATCCACCATGAGAAGAGAAGAACCCACTCTGAAAGTCTTGGTGGCTTACCAAAGCAATAAATGAGAAAAGCCTTTTTGAAGAATATAATTGGCAAATGAGTTGGGAAATCATTGAAACAAAGGAAAAAAGGCTTTTTCATTTCAGTTTTGGGGAGTATGTGGAACACTAGGCCTTACAAAAGAACACATTTACATGCATGAAAATATTTCTATAATGAATGAGGGAGGAGTTTGAATTTTTATTATTGATTGACTAGACTTGAAAGCAGGGTGCATTTTTTTTCAGGATTAAAACTAATAAACTCTAAAACCCCCTTGAAATATGAAAATCACACTTCTAGAAAACCTTAGTATATAAACTCATAATTGCAAAACACAGTCACCTACAGCTTCAAAACAAAGCAGATGTTGAGTATGACTTCTTAGTGCACAAGCAGTTGCCTGAGAAATCCAGATGCTACAGTGAGTGAGAGAAAGTGCAGGGGGAAGGTTGCTTAATTTAATTAAAGATCCTGGCATTTTTTCCTAAACAATGAGTATGATTCATGGCACTAACTCCCTCCTTAAAGAAGCTGTGGTAATGTAACAGAACGTGGTAATATACAGAAGACTTTTTTGTTGTTCTGTTTACAAGAAACTTTACTGTTTAATTATGAAAAAAAAAATAGCAGCATGCTAATAGTTCAGTATGGTGGTATTCTAAAAAATCCTTGGCTCCTGATGGATTTATGTTGATACTTATGTTGCCTACAGATTCTATTCAGATGTTCTTTCTCCATACCTATTTTGATCTCAGTTGTTTCTAATGTAACAAAAAAATATAAAGAACTGTCTTTCTTCTTTTACCACAGGTGCCTCTCTGTCTTCTGTGACTTCAGAAAGTGACTATGCTATTCCTCCAGATGCATATTCAGTAGATACAGACTATTCAGAGCCAGAGCAGAAACTTCCTAAGACGTCATCCTCATCTAGTGATAATGGAAAAAATGTGAGTACTGAAGTTCTGTGAAGTGCACCTGAGTACACAAGTACTGTGTGTGTATTTATGTTCAAAAACTGCAACCAAACCTTTCATTCAGTCTTGCTGATTTACAGACTGCCTTATGAGTACAAACAGCAAAGTATACCAACAATGTTAGCCAAGTACTACTGTAATTAGTGAGGGAAAGTGGAAGATAGTTCTAAGCTTTTCTATATAATGAAGGAAAAATAGGTCAACAACTCCAGAATACAATTCAAAGTAATTGAGATTTCCTTCCTTGGAACCAGGTCTGATATCAGATTGCATATGAAATATGCAAAACCATTTAAAATTATTATTTGAATAGTCAGGTAAATAGAAGGGCATTCCAAGAAGGAGCTGAAGTCATCAGTGGAAATCTAAGTGCAGTTAATAAGTTCCTATCCTTTCCTCATACAGAAAAAACATCAGAGAAATCCTAGGTAGAGTAACATGTGAAGACAGGCCAAAGAAACCAAACCATGATGAGGTACTGGTCAGCCTCCAGGAGCTTTTTAGTACTCAGTGTCTTAACATACAAGTGGATTGACTACCTGCTGATGACAATTATTTTAAGCTTTCTTCACAGAGCAAAACTGTGCCCTCTTTTCTGCAGATGTACAGAGTGGAGGTTTGTCTGTGAGGAGCTCAGAATTACGGTGCTTTATATCTGGTTTTCAGGTTAGGACCTGGACTTGGGAAAGCATAATACATTTACCTTTTGTTTATCTTGTTCCTTGTTTAATATAAACAACTAGAAAGTAAAATCAGAAATCATAATATTCTTCATTCTTTTGTATAGTTCGGGGCACTTACTCTCCTTCATGTACTATAACAGTAAGTAGGGATAATCAATAGTGCATGACATTTGTCTTAATTGATGCTTGTAAAAACATTTTCCTTGGATTAAAAGTCTTACCAAATACTGTAATTATTATTTAGCATGCTTTTAAGTCATTAATGTATCTCTGTGTGTGTATTTATACATATTTCTGAGGGGCAGTGTATCTAACGACTTTTTATCTAACTTCTAAACAACCAGGAACCTTTGGAAAAATCTGGGTATCTGTTAAAAATGGGTGGTAAAGTAAAGACCTGGAAACGACGGTGGTTTGTGCTTAAAGGAGGTGAATTGCTATACTACAAATCTCCAGTAAGTATCTGTAACTTACCTGTTGTTTTGGCTTAGATTGTTTACTGATAATCTAAGGCTGCTAGAAGGAAAAAAAAAATGCACTTCTGGTTTTTAAGCTGTTACAGAGTGATTCAGTACTCATTTCCTCAAGAGGTGTGCAAGGTACACAATGTCTAACTAGAAAGTATTTATCAAGATTAATGTTTAAATTAGTCCCATATTAATTTATTGCCGTTTGTTGGTAGATTTAAAATATTCTTTTTCCATTCTTTCCATACAGAGTGATGTTATTCGAAAGCCTCAAGGTCAAATTGAGCTAAATGCATCTAGCCACATTGAAAGGGGTGATGGAAAACAAACAATTCAGGTGCCTGCTTTTCTGCTCTGTTGCTGTTTCAGCACTCCCTCCATCTCCAAAGCCTTGTTCCAGTCCCTGTTGCACATGAAGTGCAGGTGTGGACTTGGAATTAAATAATCAGTGCCTTTCATTTGAAACTAAAGAATTTTTTCAGTGACAGAAAATATAAAGAGGCCCACCTGGAGTCTTGTTTGTATTGCCACAAAGGTTAGATCATCACATATGGGATAGAAATAAAGAGAGCAGTTGTGGGGTCAGCCATTGGGGTAAAGAGAATTCATTCATCTGAAAGGAGAATTGAGTTTTCTGTACTTGCCATCCTGGAACTTTCCAGATAAAGATTTAGAAAGAGTCTCTCTGCTCTGTCTGGTCATGGCATGTTTCATTTCTAAAAAGTACTTTGGGGAAGATAAACTCCCTAAAGTTGTGAAGCTACATTGGGTGGTGTATGTTAAAAATCCCACACTGTGGGCTCACATATGTCAGGTTCCTGAAGCTCAAGACTCTTTGTGACTACACAGCTGAGCACAGAGAAACGAACATACTACCTGACTGCAGATTCCCCCAACATCCTAGAGGAATGGATCAAAGTACTGCAGAATGTTCTTAAGATACAGGCTGCCAGCCCACTCTTCGTACAGTCCGAAATCAAGCCAACCATGAAAGGATTACTCACAAAGGTAGGAAAACACTTCTTCCCCCAGTCTGCTTTATTCCAACACTCTTTAGGCCAACATTGGCCTTACTGTGCTCTAGATGAGCATCTCATCTATGCCCTTAATAGAGTTACACAGTTTTAATTTTATGTCTAGTAATGTGGATAGAAATTTGAACCAAGACATGCATTCCCAGTACCACCAAAGTTCAGAGATGGTGAAAATAATCAGTGTTTCTCTGTCTGTGATTAATACTAATGTTCTGTCATTACAGGTGAAGCATGGATATTCCAAAAGGGTTTGGTGTACCCTAGTCGGGAAAATTCTGTATTATTTCCGTAATCAAGAAGACAAGGTAGGTCCCTTTCTTGTTTCTTTACAGAATGTAAACTTTAAACAGTAACCTACAGCTTTATTAATGTACAGCTGGCCTTGGTATTATACACAGATTGTTAACTTGGAAGATTCTATTTAAAAGCCAGCAATCCACACCCATTGGTCTCTTTTAGAGGATGTGATACATATTATGCATGTAATCCCTAGCTGAAAGGGGACACTGGTTTGCCTGGAGTTCAGGTGTCCATTTCTGACAGGCAAACAGAAAACACCCAGTTGTCATGTAGTTCTGGAAGCAGATCCTTTCTTATGGCTCTTGCAGTGGGCAGTGACTGCAAGTTTCAAGAATTTAAATGTTCTTTCTGTCCCTCAGTTGACTTCCAAATCTTGGTTTTTGGTATGTCACTGTATGTCCACAGTGCTGCAAGAGCCAGGACACTTCCTAAACATGATTTCACCTGTCCCTCTGCTCTCAAGGCATTGTATTTTGTCATTAAGAAACATCTTTTTAGTGGAGGCAGGTCAAAACCAGGATTTTGAACAGTCCACTCAGCCATTATAAAAAAAAAAAAAAAAAGCAATAGAAATTCTGATATTTGTACTTCTGTTTTAAGAAGATAATCACACCGGAGCCAGTAATTCATAGCTTTTATATAGACCCAGTTATTCCCTTTGTCATCCTTTCCTTTTATACCCATTTTAAACCTCAATGAAATTCCATTTCTAGAACTACATGAACAAGATATATTCATATATCTTGTTCATATAGTTAGCAGTATAGTAGCAGTAACTGTGCATCAAAACATTTTACCTTAATTTCCCTTTAAAACAATGTAAAACAGGGGTTTGGAATCAACTGGCTAGAGTATTAATCTCAAGCTCATGTTACAGAGACATTAAAATTAACTTACAATTTCTCCTAGGGAAAAATTGCTATGTTTAACATATCTGAATTTATACATTTTTACCACTGAAGATTTTGGCATTTTAGCATGCTCTTTAGTTAAGAATTTTTGCTGGATTCTTGTGAATATTTCCCTCACATCTGGAAGAAGTTTAGCTGCCCTTTTAAAGTAAAATTGAAACTAATTTGCTAACTTGGAACAGAATGAGAATTCAGCTTTTGTAAGCAGAATATGTATGAAAAGTTCTCCAAAGCTACTTTATTTCTAATGTTCAACAATATGCTAATTAAAATCATGTTTTCTGTAGCAGACTGTGTGCAGAAATAAATTACACAATCTGCAGTGGTTAATACGATAATGGAGTCCATTTAATTGACCTCCTTTCAAAATGGAATTCAAACTAAAAAGTCAGCCAATTGTGTTTTAGTTAAAGTTGGTGAATAAATCAATCTTGACTGCTTAAATGTGAAATTACATCTTTTGATTCTCAGAATCTTATCTTATTCAAAAAGTTGAATGCTTCAGAAGCACTAGAGAAAATACGAATCACCACATCATTTTTTAATCCTTACCAGTGGCACTGTAGGAAAGGAGGGAGTTTTGTGCAGAGTAGCCAGTCAGCCTCTCTCTGTCCTGTCACCCAGCTGTGAAGAGATTTCATGCTGTATTTATGTTTGTTGAGGCTTCCTGTTGATAAGGGCTATGAAATAATTACTTCTGTAAAAATTTCCTCTTGAATAGCTTTTTAGATAAAATATTTCCTGATAAATGATGCTAACTACATAAACATCTCGACACTGAAGTTCTGTTACCTATCAGACTGAAGAAAGAAACAAACTAGAAGGTCTGTTACAAAAAAAAAAAAAAAAAAAAAACCTTTTGAATTTAGAGTATGAACAAATCAGATACATCAACGACACATTCCTGTCCTCTAAAATAACAAGATCCTAATTAAAGTTATAGGCTTGACACAGGAAATTTTTGCTTGGAACCAGGTTTGGGAATTCTGAAGAATGACCTCTCTCACCCTTACATATATTTATTGCATTAGCTATATATAGAGGCAGACCTGCAAAAGAAAAACCTCATTTTCAGGCTTTGGCACATATCATTCTCATTTTGCTCTCTGCAACATCTGGCTTATCTGACATTCTTTGGCAGGACTGAAAATGTGTAAATACAAATGGGTATGGATGGTAGTTCATGTTTTAATTTCTATTTGCAGAATAAGAAAAAAATATGTATAATAATAAATATAATAATACACAGTACAAAATCAGTGTGCACTGAAACAAACAATACCCCTCTCACCAATTCTGATATTTACTTTTAGTTTCCTCTTGGTCAAATCAAGCTTTTTGAGGCAAAGGTTGAAGAAGTTGATAGATCCTGTGATTCTGATGAAGATTATGAAGCCAGTGGTCGCAGTTTATTATCAACCCATTACACTGTTGTTATCCACCCCAAAGACCAAGGACCCACTTATCTTCTTATAGGATCCAAACATGAGAAGGTAAGAAATGGATATTTTTATTGAGTTTCAGTAGCACTTCTATGAGTATGGTGCTGTGATATGAATATTTCTTGAGGACAAGGACTACAATCACCTGGCTTGTATTCTGATATAGTAAGGAGAATTAACATTGATCAGAGTTTGTCTGCAAATCAATGCTAGTGTAGTAATCCTTGTTAAAACAGACAAAAATTTGCAGGCTTGCCTACGTGAGCACATGGTGCAGAATATCTTACATGCTAGAATGAGGATTTTGCTCTCATACAGTAATTTGTAGACAGAGCTGTAGCTGAGAGTTTCCAGGGTAGTGGTATCCATTTTCACTGATAAGACTAACATACCACAGACTTGCCCCACTGTAGTAAAGGAGCAATGAGAGGTGTGGTTAAAACCATTTTTATTATTGTTGCTTCATTGTTCTCAAGTAATCTTGTAGACCTCATTTTGCTGTCTGGCCTTATCCCCAGGTTAGCAGGATCTGGCAGTGATAAAAAGTGACTTATGTAAGCTTTTGGAAGAGGGAAGAAAGAATGCCCTGATAATTAGACATGATTTCTAAGGGTAAAAACTTTTGAAGAGAGCCTTGTCCAATCTTCCTTGCTTAATAGGTGTAACATAGAGACCATGAATACGTGTTTATTCAACCAAAGGCAACTCCTTTGAGCTTCAAAAGGACTTCATGCTAGGGTTTCAAGTTGAGAGCAAAATCCAGATGAAGCAGCTCCTTCCAGCACAGAACAAGTGAGCTGCTGTGTTTTTCTGTTTTAGGACACATGGCTTTATCATCTGACAGTTGCAGCTGGAAGTACCAGTGTAAATGTTGGATCTGAGTTTGAACAACTTCTTTGCAAATTATTAAACGTGGAAGGTGATGCCAGTAAGTTTTTCATTTCAACGTATTGATCTTCCAATGCTTATTTAGTAGATGTACTTATGAACTGAATTAATTGCAAAATGTATATATTTTATCTGTTCAGCTTCTCAGATTTGGAGACATCCTACCCTTTGCCATAGCAAAGAAGGAATTACTTCCCCTCTTACAACACTGCCATCAGAAGCCTTGCAAACTGAAGCAATTAAATTATTTAAGGTAAAACCATAGCAGATGCCTTTTTTATTAACTGACTATTTTACCTCTTAGCTAAAGAATGATTGTTAGTTGGCTTACTAGAGATTCAAAATATAAAACCAAGAAAAGTTTATTTTTAACTTTAGTGGAGGTAACTGATGGACAGCAGCAAAATGTGCCCATATTACCTCACCACAGAATATAATTTCCAATGTAAAAATGACCTTTAGTTGTGAGGGAGAAATTTAGGCTTCAGCTTTTGGTGTTCCTACTTATTTGATAAGTTACTGATAAAGTGCAAGTTAGTAGAAAAATCCATGACCATAATGAGTAATAACAATTTTACCTTTAAGTTCATAGCTCCAAAGAATCTAACAGCAGGGACAGATCTCTGCATTCAGAAAACTGTATCTGAAATACTATTTTTTCAATTAGATTCAGGAAAAAATCATAGACAAAAGTTTTGTTGTAGATACATGTAAATCATCTGGGAAATACTTTAAAAATCAGCAGAAAAAGAAAATAAATTTTAAGTTTAGGCAAGTCATGGATTATTTAAAACTAAAATAAAAAGTAGGGATTGCAGTGCTCTTTTTAATAAAAAGAAAATATTTTCATATGAAGTAGCTATTCTTAAAAGACCAATTATTCAGTAATCTAAATAAAATATTCCAGAGCAAAATTATTAGAAGTATTTCACAAGAATCTTTGAGTTCACTTTTAAAGATTCTCATAGATCTTTAAAAATACACACATATATATATGTCCCAGTGTAGTAAAAACACTTTATGATTAGGAGACACATTCTGGTTCATAACCACTGAGCCACAGCTAGGTTCTTGAGAAATTTTGTGTGTCTTACACCTTTCCCAGTTGAAGGCCAGGTAGGTAGTTGATGCCTATGGGAGGGAGTGTGCTGCAATGCCACTAACCTGCTTCCAGGTTATAAAGTCTGTTTCAGAGACAAAATAAAATTTTGCTGTTCCTTTGTCTGTACTTTTTGAACCAATATACAAGCTGGAAGGCATAGAGGTTGGATAAATGAACTTTCTCCACAAAACTTACACAAGTCTAAAGAATTAATTTCCTGAAGCATCAACTGTCTGGAGAATTTTGATGTTATGGTTCAGATCTAGAGAGGAATTCAAGACAAGGACTGTATGTTTAGTCATGGCCACTTTTAGGCAAACTTTCCAGCTTGTTTCTCTGGAATGTCTGAAGCACTTCAAAGAAGTACATCCATCTTATTTTCAGCAATCTTGCAGCATGAAAATTTACAAGGAAATGTACTTCTTTGATAAAAGCAAATTTACATGTGCTTGGAAATCACTTTTCAGACCTAATTCAAATCACAGACACTTGCCTAAAGTAAATAAGTAAGAGATTACTTGTATGACCTTTATTGAAAGCTTGTATAAATCAGCTTAGAGGTCAGGTAGGGAATTTATTTAGAAACAGATCAAGTCATGTTTCTGTTAACCCATTTATGATAAAAATAGAATAGAAATAGATTGGGCTTTCATCCAGTTCTTGTATTTTTGCTTGTATCCCTTAAAAATTCAACTATTGTATACAGTAAATGCAACGAGTGATACATGTGCTTTCTTCTAACACAGCACAACAAATCCTTAACATCTGGCTTTCCTGAGACAGTACTGGGTATAGGAATGGTCATACTTAACCTACAGTAAAATTACCATGGAAAGCTAAGATATAACTCAATGGCTCTGAGTTATGGATTTTTTATCTGTGCATATGCTGCTGTGTTGTGCTCACTACCTACAGAAGCATTTTACATTGTCTGGCACTGAGAGCTGTAGACATGGAATTTCCAAGTCCTGTAGAGGGGTGAGCTGTGTTTGGCATGTCCTTAAACTTGCCTACCACCTCAGTTGTTCCAACTCCTGTTACAATTCACTCCATTAGATACAGGGTGAAAAGCATAGGTTGTAGGAGGTGTTTGATCTCAAGTCTCTCTGTATAGATGTTCATCCATTCTGGTCCCTTCTCACCCCATTTTGCAGAACCAGCAGGGTTTTCTAAATCTACTGGTAAACTTACTAATTGTGATTTCAATTAAAGTACACTTTTGATATACAAAACATCTTAATGATTTGTTGAAGCTCCCTTGTATGTAAACTCACTTGCTTATTATTTTATATCTAGACCTGCCAGTTGTTTATAAATGCTGCAGTTGACTCTCCTGCCATTGATTACCATGTGTCTTTGGCCCAAAGTGCTTTGCAGATCTGCCTCACACATCCTGAACTTCAAAATGAGATCTGTTGCCAACTTATTAAACAGACCAGACGCCGACATCCACAAAACCAGGCAGGACCAATACAGGTAACACAGTATTTATTTTTATGGTATTGATTTCGGCAGCAGTGAAGGAACTACACAGAGTGTTTAGGATAGTAAAGAGGCTCTGCTCTTCTGCATCATCTGCTGAGTTAAGATCCAATTCCTTGCTGCTGTGTTTTCCTGAAACAAAGCTGTTGCTATCCTCCAACAAAGTACGTGTATCTGGTGGTAATCTCTGCCTATGCTGTTTGTAAAGGGTGAACATAAAATGGACTGTCTTCAAGTCAAGCATTAAGTAAGAACGTATGAAACCTAATTCTTTTTTACTGCTTCTTTCCTAAGAGAGGTGCTGCCTCAGGAAGTTCGGTGGGCTAAAGCAAATGACTCAATAGCTTGAGTGTGAAGTAAAGCTGTGGTGCCATGTCTGGAGTCGCAGATAAGGCTCAGGGCTTCTGATAGATGTCCCCTGTTGTGTGCCATGCTGTTCTGAGTTCACCCTGCTACATTATTAATACATACTTGAAATTCTTCCCTTTGTCCACTGCCAGCTATTCGCTGCTATCCAGATACAAAATGAGCTGGAAGTGAAAGGAAAGCCAATACTCAGACCTTGCATAGAATTAACAGAACTACTAGCAGAACTGGAACATTATGCTTACGGTGCCGCAATGCCTACAGAACCAGGAGATGGATCACAAAATGAGAAAGGAAGTTACCATATCAAGGCTTCTGTAATAGATGTGTTTTTCTCTTGCCACAGAAAGTAGAACATGACCAGGAGCCATGCCTATTACCTAGAAACAGCCTGTATCTGGGAGATGGCTGATGTGTGGTGAGGCACTGGAACAAGCTGTTCAGAGAAGCCGTGGGTGCTCCATCCCTGAAAGTGTTCAAAGCCAGGCTGAATTGAGCTTGGAGCAACCTGGTCTAGTGAAGATGTCCCTGCCCATGCAGAGAGTTGAAACTAGATGGTCTTTAAGGTTCCTTCCATTCTATGATTCAATGTGTGCATTGCTAAAGCATTCATAAAACTTTTATAACAGACATGGTACATTCATGTCAGTTAGCACACACTGAAGCTACGTATGACTGACAGAATTTAAACTTACTATAATCCTTCTTTGGTACTCTTCTTACCATTGGCAAGGCCTTTCCTCTGATGCAGATAAATAAATTGTTGTTATCCTAACCCCCTGGAATGGTTTTTAGGAGTTAATACATATTTCCAGCCTTACACTAAGTTTTTTTCAGTCCTAAATTCCTGCATTCTTGCTTCTACTGCAGTGTATACCTTCAACAGAGCCAATGCTATCCTCCATCAGAGTATAGATATTTGATGAAAGGGAATATCTGTGCCAGTGCTGTCAATTTTCGATTTAATACCAGCCAAGTCAGATAACTCAAGATAGAGAAGCACATAGTGTGAAGCATTGATATATTGATTGTGAGAAAAGTAGTTGCAATGTTAGTAATTGTATATCAGGGTACATGAGAGCACTCTGTATTAAGTGAAACCAAATGGATACATACTGAGCAACAACAATATACCAAAATATTGAATAATTGGTTTTTCAATAGTTCCTGCCAATTTGGTAGGAGAAAAAATGTCTTATGTGTTACTTCATAATATGTGTAAGAGAGCTGAATTAAAATTGCACAGGCTTCATCTCCTTTCAGAGTGCTTCCCCTTGCAGCCTTAGTATTTCTTTTCCTTTGTACTAACAGCTTTTTATACAAACTCAACTGCTTTCCCACTTCCAGACCCAAAAGAAACTTGGTGCACACATGTAAATAGACAGAGTACTGGACCTTTCAATGAGGTCATATTAACTCAGCTTTTTCTCAGTGTTCTGGGGGTTTTTTTGTTGTTTTTGTTTTTGTTTTTGTTTTTTTTTTGTTTTGTTATGGTTGTGGGGGTTTTTTTTGTTTGTTTTTGGTTTTTTGGTTTTTTTTTTAATTCCTATTTCAGCAGTCTCAGCTTGGCAGAGTAAGCTGCACTGCTGGCCAGCAGCCAGAGCATGAAGTTTTATGTTGTAGGATGTTTAAAACAGTAAATGTATTCCTTTTGTCCAGGGCTTGCAGCTCTTGGCCCTCTGCGTTGGACTCTTTCTGCCTCAGCACCCATTCCTTTGGCTTCTTAAACTTCACTTAAAGAAGAATGCAGATTCCAGGTGTGCCTGAATATTATTACCCAGCCAGTCAACTGGTCTTTCTGAAGTACCCTGTTTTCAATCTTTCCTGTAATATATCAGATCTTTTGACATATATTTTTAAATGAATTTGAGCAGAATTACTATTAAAATATAGTACTTATTATATGTTACTTCTGTGCATCACTTGGGCAAGTTACAAGTTTTTTTAAAAACAATTTTGTAGTGCATGCTCTGACTGTATGTTGCAAAACCATGAAAACCAAAATATGGCAGTTACACAACACACCCTGAGCCATGTTCATCTTTGGCACAATTCTGCTGGTCTCAGTAGACTAATTCTCTTTCTAACTCCACATGCAAAAAATGTGTTGGAAATCTCTGAGCGCTTCTCCTATCTGGCATCTCCAGAAATACTCACTCACAGTTTACTATCCTTTCAGTCAGTCCCCAGGAATTGCCTTATTTCTCTTTTTGCCACAGGACTGAATTTGGGAAATACGCTATATATTGCCAGCGGTGTGTAGAACGTACCCAGCAGAATGGAGACCGAGAAGCCAGACCTTCCAGAATGGAAATCCTTTCCACTCTCCTGAGAAATCCCTACCACCATTCCCTGCCCTTCAGTATTCCAGTTCATTTCATGAACGGCATCTATCAGGTAATGTCATGCAGGCCACGAAATCTGAGCTCTCCCAATCCCCTGCTGTCAGCATCTACATGAAGCTGTACATCAAAAAGAACTGTAAGGTAAACATGGCTCAAGTTTCGTCCTGTGCCAGTGCCGGCAATGACAGGCACAAAGTACTTGTGATCTGATTTGATCAACTAAGAGTAAAGCTTTGGGGGAAAATCTTGAAGAGAAAGAAAAAAGTAAAACCTTGTAAGAGTGAGAACTGCCAAAACTCTGCTTCTTATTTAACCTGACCACCAGATGAATGAATTAGACTGAAGGAAAAGGAAAAGCATTAAATTCCACTTCCTTTCATCAGATATCTTGCAAGTTCAATATCTCAATGAAGGCCTGGAAGCACAGCTGTAACTCCCACTACCAGTCCTGAAGGATAACCATATTTGTTACAGAACAAACATGGCTCCGTTCTTAACTCTTTGGGGATGTCATTAGTCAAAGCCTGTAGGAAAAATTCCATGGGCTTCCAAGCATGCTGCTTCACATCCTGGTTTGTGTTTCCAGCTGTGAAGAGTTTTAACAATTCATAGTATTCCTAGATAGAAAGCAACCTTTTATATGAAATCAAAGCTATATCAAATAAATGTTTCATTTCAGGTCACAGAAGAACTCTGCATTTTTTCACCTCTAAGTTTCTTAATTGCTTATTGCTTGCCCAGTAGAACAGGGAAAAAAAAACCCCAACATTTTTTAATTAATCCTAAAGGGTTTAAAAATTAAAGTTTGGAGAAGAAAAGGAGTAACTGCTCATTAGTTATTTACTGCCCAAAGTTGTATAGTTCCAAGGGCTAAGAAAATTGTAATTAAATACATAAATTACTTCAGTGGGATCAGCAAATAACAATTACAGAGGTATTAAAAACTCTTGCATTTATCTCTGAATATTCATCAGATTTTTATTTTAATGCCAGCCACTGAGAAGTTGAAACAAAAGTTCATGATCCATTTGCAAGACTTTTTTTTTACCAAAACATTTTCAACATGTCGAATACAGGAAGACACCATCAATACAGATTTAAGTGAACATCAGCCACTGGTATCTGTAAAGAAGCCATTTGCCATCTCTTGCTAAAATGCTTCAATACCAGTCACAGCAGACAGAAGTTTGGGCAAGCAAAATTTAGAAGGTTCTGTGTATTACTGACCTGTGTAATAGTGACAAATCAACATTCATAAACTGTTTTGGATCTGCCAGTATACTGCCATCTGATATCCCTCTAAAGTTGCACATGATGAAAAATGATTAATGGATCTCATTTGCTTCTCCACTATATTGGAAGGTGCAGGAAATTATAATCTTAATTTTTCAAGTTGTATTTGTCACAAAAAGCTCACATACTAGACTGCTGTCATATAAATTCTGTAATAGAATTCCAAGTGTAGCAAGTTCAAGGAAACCAATTCCACTAAACTGACTTCCCATGTGGAAATCTTTTGCAGACCCTTTATGGCACTTTGCAATTTCCAATTACAGTAATGGATGGAATGGGTCTCATAGTCCCACTTTTATTCTAGAGGTATTATCTTTCAAAATCTTAGATTTAAGGGGGGAATGGGTATGAGTTTGATAGTAAAATGCATTTTGGCTGCTTTTTTAGGTTGTTGGGTTTGATGCCTCTACCACAGTAGAGGAATTTCTGAACACTCTGAACCAAGATACAGGGATGAGGAAACCAGCTCAATCAGGATTTGCACTGTTTTCTGATGATCCCTCTGGCAAGGATATAGAGCACTGCCTTCAAGGAAACATCAAGGTAAACAAAAACCTTTAATGAGGTGTGCATATTAAAAAAACAAAGTATCTTCATTTGACAGAGCTCCCTTTAGATAATGTAAAGGAAAACAGTTTTTCAGGCTGAAAACTGTTGTTTTTTTCTTAATGTGAAAGGAAAGATTTTTTTTTTTAAAGATCACTTTTTCAGTCGCTGAAATTCATTCAGTGAACTATAGTTAAAAGCTTTCTCCAAGAGACCCATATTGTTCAGAGAAGTAACAGCTGTGTTAAAAAAGCAAAAAGTAAGCTGTTATAGTACTTTAAAACTAAAGAGCAATTAGAGTCAAATGTGGATTTAGAGCTTTCAGTCAAGATTCCTTATACAACTCCAGAAGATGACTGCGTGAGGTCCAAGAAGTCATTGCTATTGGGGTGGAGATCCTGGGAAATTAAATTTAAAAAATAATTCCCTTCTCTAATACAGAATAGTTTTAAGGATTAGTTTAAGAAATTTCCAATTTTTTGTCCTGCCATTGCCCTGCATTCTAAATTTTAGCTCCCTTTATTGCTAGAATTAAATTCTTAGCAGTAAAGAGTGACAAAACACAATATAATCTGGGCTTCAGTAAAATATCAGATACTTTCCCAGACTTTCAGCAACTAATGCATCGTTAATTTTTTGTACTTCTACCAAGTGGCTTTTTGCACCCTTTGGCCAATGTTCCCAGCTGCACTTTTGAGTAACAAGGTGTGGTACAGCCTGGCCTTAGTGATAAACAAGCAGTGTCACCATGATCAGAAAAATTACCATATGGAAAGCAAAATTCATAAAATATGTACCTATTTTCTAGGTAGCTGTAACTTTAGGAACTACTCATATTACCGCTTCCAGGAAGGCTTTTTTATGAAGGAATGGTGACATGAAGCCCAGCTGGGCTCCTAGGATCTCTGTTCCACCTCCTCCCCACGTGCCCACCTACCCACCTTCACAGCTTGTTGTGAAGCACTTCTGGTGCATTTTATAACAAACTTCATGCCAACTTTATAGCACTTACTGGAAAGGACCTGAAAAACTTGGGCATGCAGCAGGAGAAGGCAGTGATCAAAGGCATTTGATTACTTATTTAACAACTCACTCTGTATTATTACACATTCATTGGCAGCTGCTGAATCTAGTACCTGGCCTTTCCATGTTATGGCTCCTTTCCAAAGGTAGTGCATGTGTTGCAGGGTAAGCAAAACCTAAAAATGTTAATTATTAAACGCTTCAACTAAGAAATGCAAGTCAAGTTATACTTCAGTGAGTTTAAAAATTCAAGCTGTGTATGTTTATAATAGCTGATAGGTAGAGGACATTAAAATAAGTTGACAGCTTCTATTCAGAGATGTTTTCAAGTAGGAAGACATGCCAAATCAGTTTTGTATTGCTTTCCTTCTAGATCTGTGACATTATTTCTAAATGGGAGCAAGCCTCCAAAGAACAACACCCTGGGAAATGTGAAGGCACAAGGACTGTCCGCCTTACTTACAAAAACAGGTTTGTTTAGCAAGTGTTAATATCTCTGCCTTGTCTCAAGATTTGTTTTCCAGTTTCTGCAGTTTCTTCATCTGAAAAACACTGGCTGACTTGAAGCTTGCAACAAAAATAGTAAATGGGTGTAACTGAAGAATTTTTTTTTAATATAGTTACTTTTTTTTAGTTCTTAAGAGGTGAGCAAGGCTGCAAAAAACCCCACTGAAGTCAGAAGACTGACATTAAATATTTACCCACTGGTTCAAGTACAAGTGTTGCTCTGCTAATGTGTTTTGATGCTGAAATAAACTTGTCACATTCAGAGCAGATACCGCTAATCCTCAGGGCTAATACATTCCCGTATCTTCTTTATTTAATAACTTTGTGTCTTTTCTGTAGGCTTTATTTTTCAGTTCAAGTTCATGGGGAGACAGACAGAGAGAAGCTGCTGCTAGTGTATCAGACAAATGATCAAATAGTCAATGGACTTTTCCCTGTAAACAAAGAATTAGCAATGGAATTGACAGCCCTTTTAGCTCAGGTAATCTTTATGCATTAATAACTCACACAGCAGTTTTTCAGGAGAAAATCTTAAACAAACTGATCCAGGATTGCTTGACACTCAATTGACCTTCACCCTTTACATATGAGTGTGCAGGAAACAGACTGGGCTGGAATCTTTGTGTAAGGCAATTCTGGACTGGAGTGGAAATGCTTTACAGCATTCACTGCTGCTTGGCACCAGTATGGCTAAAATGTGCTTTCCCTTTTACACAGCAAGGCCCTCTGGCATTATATATCATCTAATCATGTACCATTGCTTCATGCACTATTCCTCCCATGATTTCTGCAAGTTAATTCTCTAAAGTAACAGGTCTTAATTAAAGTCTAAGACTCCTTTACTAGACATGGTAATTTTAATTTTGTAAAAATTAAAAGCTCAAATGAAGGGTTTTGAGAAAATTATTTGATGTTGTTTTTCAGTTAATGTAAACTGCTTTGTGTCAGCTGGAGATTTCACAGTCTAAGAGCAGAAGTAATATTATGCCTGTACAATTTGTGTTCAATATTTAACTTTTTTCCATGGTAGACAGAAAATAAGAAAGAGAAAATTACTAATGTAACTTTTTTATCAGTGAAAAGTATACATTATTTGACAGATTTGTTTTCTTTTATACTTGGTAAATCAGATCAAAAGATAGTTCATAATATCCAGCTAGAAAATTACTCTGGAGTAACAAAAAACTTTCCTCATGGACTTCCCCTTAGGTAGAGATTGGAGATTTTGAACGTCCTTTCTCAACTCCAGCAGGGCAAGTCACTTCCCAGTCCAAGTCCAACCAAACACTAAAGCAAGTTTTGGAGAGATTCTACCCTAAGAGATACAAGCAGGGTTGTTCAGAGGAACAGTTAAGGTGAGATGGGTTTTTTGATTCATATTCTATAAATGTCTGGGAGGGAAACAAGGAAGTTTTACATTGTCGTTGGGAATAATGTACTGCTGGGGTATATTTGCATAAACCTGTGTTTGAAACTCATTTTCTTGCCAACCTAAAGAACCCATTTCCTCTGCATGTTTCTAATCTAAACAAAAGACCATCATTAATAACACATTCCAGCAAAAGCTGTAGCAGTTACTATATGGTGTTACAAAACCCAGCAATTTTGAAATTCTTATTTTTCTTATTCAGCAAATCTAAACTAGGTCTGTCTGTGCACAGACTAAAGAGTTACTGAAGCAAAGGACATAAGGATGTGATCTGTTTGTTATTCTAGCGTGCAATCTCTGGCAGCCAGTCAAATTGGCAATCTGTAACTTAGTGGACTTCCTAGTAAGGTATCACTTTATTTAAAATTAATAAATTGCAAGGCATTTAAATCAACACCTACTGACACGAAAACAAAAAGGGTTGAGAAAATTCAAAGCTATTATTTATTACATTACTTAAATTATTACATAATTTAAAGCTATTATTTATTACATTTAGTACAGACATATGTACATAGTAACATCATTACATGCACACAGTAACATTATTACATACTCTGAAGACAAAGGGACATTCAAACTTACACAATTAACCTTAGAGAACAAATTATAAAACGTCTCAGATTAGATTAACTCATGGAGTAAAAGTGAAACACCTGTTGAACTGTTTAAGGATTCCTACACTACCTAGTTGGCAGAGCTGGAGATCTCTGGCAGTGGGAAGAATCACACTGTGCCTGCCCTATTGCCTGTATTTTTTTTTTTGTAAGGGTGCAGTTTGACTTCATAAACTGTAAGACCAAAGCTGCAAGTGATGGATCTCCTTTTACTACACATTGCCCCTCCCTTTTTCTTGGACTACATCTAATAACCTTATGGCTGCTGGGTACGTCATCCCTGCAGGTCAGTGTCCTTGAAAGGCATTCTGGGCTGGGGTTTTTTTGAGAATTAGTTTTTCCATAGTATTGAACCAACTTGACAAGGAGCCACAAATTCACAAAAGGAGTCAGGAAAAAAGCCCCAGAATGAACACACTGTGCATCAAGAGCAGCATTTTGGGTAGCATTGCCCATACACGCTGAAAGGGAGTAGTGCTAAGCCACGTCTTTCATGCCTCCTACCAGCCACAGGTAAAGATACGTGCTAAGCTGGATGGATTTTTGGAATGACAACTGACATAGCTGTTGAGTACTGATAAAGCTACATTGATTCTCTGTAGAGACAGTTTAAAAGCTGTCCCAGGCTTTCTGCCTTTATGCTGCGAGTGCTACATCAATATTTAATCATGTTTCAGAAATCAGACGATACTTCATCATTTTCTGTGCATTAAAATATTAAATGACATTTTGGATTTATTTAATACTGTATCAGTGCTAGTCCTTGTATTAACTGAAATTATCGTGTTAAGAAATGGATTCTTTTGTTGCTCATTAAACTTGCTGTGGGCAAGCCCTGGAATGCCCTTCAGTAAGTAAATTCCATCCTTCATTTCAACAGGCAGCTTTGCCAGCGACTGTCGACAAGATGGATGGCTCTCCGTGGGCACAGCGCTGCCGACTGTGTGCGCATTTATCTCACCGTGGCCAGGAAATGGCCTTTCTTTGGGGCTAAACTGTTTGCAGCAAAAGTGAGGCATTTTAGTGAGTTTGATTGGGGAAGGGGAGGAGGGGCTTGAACATAACTATAATCTGCAAGTATTAGTATATTTTTGTTGAAAATAGCTGTGGATACATGAGCTCATTGAATCTCCTGTCAAATGACTTTTTACTTCATACACTGGTGAAATACAATAGCCATAGTATACTAAGTGTATTATAATAGTAACTTTCCAATACACTAACTGCTTGTTTTACATTGTTAATCTGTATTTCCATTTCTTTACATCCTAGTTTGACACAGGCTTTTAGGTTTAGACTTTTTTTACCTGGTAACTAATAGAACATTGAAAAGGTATCATTAACTGGCTCTGGAAGCTGAAACTTGCAGAAGCACTAAATGTGGTTAAGAGTATTTAGAGCACTCCCTTCTATGCTTCTATGCCTCTCGCAATTTCTCTTAACCACTGGTATCTTAATTCTCTTGATTCAAATAACAGCTCTGTAAACAGAACTGTCGCCTCATGCCTTCAGTTTTAATAGGTAAACCCAGTGTGTGTGTGTGTAAACATACATTATATATATATAAAATTGCTTGTCTGCACTCTGTTCTTTGTGTATTTAGATATATGAGCTAGTGGACAAACTGTAAGACATCTGACTATTTTATTAATGAGACTATACATTTTATTGGACTAAGCACCAGGGTAGGTTTCAAGTGTATTCGTTTGAGTCCATCATTCTGCCACTGGCCCCCTACGTGGCTTTGGGCAGGTATTTCAATTCCTTTACTGAAATTTATACTGAGAGGGAACTGAAGTGAGAACTGTGGATGGAGAGAGGTTTGTCATAGCTAAGAATTAATAATTATTCACATATTGCCTATTTTGAAGTAGTAACTAAAGAACATTTCTCTTTGTAGCCTCTAGCAACAGCCTCAGTTGAGAAGTCCTTCGTATGGTTTGCTGTCCATGAAGATGGCATAAGCATCCTGGATTACAGCTCCATGGTGAGTGCAATTGCCATTTTAAATTTGGTCAAGATAGATTTTAGTACTAATTATATGGAGAGATTCACCACCATACTATAAAAGATGGCAGTAGCTTTCCATGCTAAGTTATCTAGTCCTTCTTTTAAAGCAAAAATTCATTCCTTTTAAAATTCTTTAATGTTATCATCATTACAGTAGCACTAATAATAGAAGTAACTAATGAATTCTTTGCACAGAATTTATTTTTGTTTATCAGATACAGTTTTTATATCATTTAATGAAATGTTAATGTTTTAATCATTCAGATGTCAGGAAATCCATCGTTATTGTAATGTTATTACAATAACATTAATTTCCTTTTCCTGGAGACTTAATTTTCCAGTATTATTCATAATACATACACTCTGCAAAGAGCAGTTACTTTAAAAGATTGTTATTTTCATTGTATTATTTTTGTTTAATAGTAGGTAATATAACCCAGTGTTATTTAATTATGTCATTTTAGGCTCAGATTTTTCTTTGATTTGCAATACAAGTTTTCACAGAAAACGACTTGTAATCAGTGTAAAAAGCAATGCCTGAGAAGATCCCTGCTTTCATTTATATCCTGCAAAGAAAAAGAATGGCATGCTGCTATTAGCAAGTGCTAATATTGAATATCAGAAAATTAAAATCTCAGCTTTATAATTGTGCTGATATGGGCCTTTTCATTACATTTCTTTGCAGTTAAAGAAATAATAAAACAAAGAGCATGAGGAGAACAAAGAGTAGCTCTCAGGGAACAAGCAAAATGTGCTTGCATCAGACTGCAGAGAACTCTACAAACACTGTTCCTGGAGCTATAGCATTTCTGTAGGGCATTGCCAGGTTAAGCACTGGCAAGTCTTACCTGACATTCAAGGAATGCTCAGCTTCCAGGGAATATTGGGATTTTCTGTAGGAAGGATCAAGGGATATCATAAATTGTGTTGCAAGGGGTAGAGATAATACTATTTCAAAACTGGGGCAAAGAGAGGCTTACTAAAGAAGGGTACTAAGTCAGTTATTGTACAAATGTTCTCTGACAGTGAATTTTAAATGCAAACATCTGCAGCAAATTAATATGAGGTGTAACAATAAATTAAATGCTGATCTTAACTCAAAGGCCACTATTGTGGTGTTAAACACTGAAGAGTAAGAACTGAGGGATAAAAAGCTGAGGAGCCTTGAAGAGCATTTTTGTTTCATCAGAGATGTAAAAAAAAAAGAGAACAGAATTTGTGTGTTTGCAAAACACATCACTGCACAAAAAGAATACCTGGAGTTAAATTCCTTCAGATGTCTCATATTCTGCCATTTAATTTTTTTTAGACACTGCTTCAATTTCAAATGGAATTAGAAAGATTAACTTCTCTCAAAGTCAGTCAAGATTTGGGTAAATGGAATTACACACTTGAGTTGAAATCTTCTTATACCTTTTATCAATTAATTCGGAATAGAAACAGAGGTCAAACTTAGAAGAGTTATCATCTACAGTGAAAATTCTTCATCATGAAGGTCTAAATGAAGCTATCCCAAAATTCACAGTTAATTTCAAGATTCATAAGAGGCTGCTACCTCCATTGAAAAATATGTGTGTAATTATACTTTTAAAAGAAGAATTCATCATAATCTGGTTTTCCTGCATTTTCCTGCTTAATAGCTTTGTGTTTTCTTCTGGGGGTTTCCTTTTTTCAGCGATTGACAGTTACATACACATATAAGAGCCTGATGACTTTTGGAGGCTACCAAGATGATTTTATGCTGGTCGTTAACAATGCTCAGACAAAGGACAAATCAACTGAAAAACACCTTTTTGCCATGACAAAACCAAAGGTTGGTATGTTACCTGAAACACTTTCCCACCATCTGCTTTTGTGCTCTCTCTAATGGGTAATCCCTTACAGATGTGAAAGATGAAACACCTTTCTTAACCTCAGCCCGCCCAGATTACTGACTTTTCCCAGATGGTTTTGGAGAGCAAATATTTAGTAATGTTAGGGCTAACTGTGACAGTACTGATGTGTTCCTGTTCTTTTCATGTCCCTGTCTATAACATTCCAAATTTTTCATAGACAGACAAAGAAGGCTGATAAGGACAGAAATTACATTCAGTACCTAAAGACTAGTCTGTGTGCCTAATCAGCACCAGAGATAATTTTTCAAAAAGTACATTCGGGATCTACAGTGAAATTGTAGAATACAGCATCTGAAAGATCAGTCACTTCTTAAAAATCCTAGGATATTTTTCCTTTTGGTAAGAAAAAAAAAAAAAAAGAAAAAAGAAAAGGTCCTGCTTTTTAAATCTAGATTGTCTCCTTTATTGGTAAGACTAACTATATTTAAAAAAAAAAAAAAAAAAAAACCAAAAAAACAACAACAAAAACCCCCCTCAAAAATAAACAAGCAAAAAACCCAAACAACCAAAGGTTTTGCTGTTATTCATGAAATAATACAAAATTCTACATATAAATTTGGTTCAAAACATGATTCTTCCTACAAATAAGCATAGTAAAACACACATGTTGATGTTTCTCTCAGATTGTGCCCTTACAGAATCACAGGATGATTTGTGTTGGAAAAGACCTTAAAATCACCTAGCTCTGACCCCACTGCCCTGGGCAGGGACACCTTCCTCTAGACCAGGGTCCTCAGAGCCCCATCCAAGCTGGCCTTGAATACTTCCAGGGATGGGACACCCAAAACTTCTCTGGGCAAGCTGTTCAGTGTCTCAGCAAGGTTCATAAGGGTCACAAAGAGAAAATAGGATAAAAACCTCCCTGAAGTCTTTATTCCCTTCATCTACCCTGCATCTTGAATTCTCTGAGCACTAGATACTTTCTGGCAAAACTTCACAGAGCATCATCTTTTGGATTTCAACATCTCTCCCAAAATTCAAGAAGTCATCTCTGAATCATTTAAGACTGTGGAAGACAAAGTATCTTTGATATGTCCTGATGGGAATAACATTACATTATTTGCAAGGAGCAATAAAAAAAGCTTTATTAGTTATCTCCTCTCCCCCCATCATTAATTTGTTAAAGTAAAAGTACTTATCCAGTTGATGGTGATTGTCACTTGCTAAAAAGTTAGCTATTTTTTCAGCAGTCAAAACACATCACTATTTTTCAAAGAGTTTTGTATGTTCCTGTTATAGATTCTTGAGATCACTCTACTGATTGCCAGCTACATTAACAACTTTCATCAGCTGAAGGGAGCTGCTCATCACCTCTCTGCTCCGGCATTACTGGCACCTCAAAGTGGACAGAAACTCAAGGAAATGGGGAGCCAGCCACTTCTTGCAATCAACAGACCAACTAAATGTCCCACTTTATTATGAAAGGGTTATGTATCATGGTAATGCATCCTTGTTAGGGGGTTTCTACATGGACTGAAAACCTTCTGATGGTACAGGATGTAGAGCATAAGCAGCTCCACAAACAAAAGGAAAGTGGACAGGTTTACATTCATTCACTTCAGTGTGACAGCACTTAACAGGAGTAGCCCTTTAATGAAAGCTCTGGCCTGAACTGGAAAGATGACGAGTCAGTTTAAGGGTTATGATTTACTGGGAGTTGCTTGTGCCTACAGCTCAGAAAAAATACATCTGTTTATAATGGTGTAGAAAGGTGTCATTTGAAACAATTGTATAGATTTTACAGTTTTACAGCTATATATATACTCAGGGACCAAACTGTCTTCAACTCTTTATCTCTGTTTTTCAAAATTAGACCAGTTGTATAACTTTCATTTTGAAAAGGAATTTTTCTTTAGAGAAGCAGTCAAATACAAAATACTTTCCACTTCCAGCATCATTCTTATTTGCAATACAAGTATCATGGGACTAAAAGGAACAAATTGTGTATAATTGTTTCTCCTTTGGAAAAAATCAAATACATAAGCACATCATGTAACTATTACAAATTTAAAGAGTATTCTCATGATACACTCTAGCCTTTGTTATACAGCCGTTTTATTTGGCAAATCTTAAGCCTTGGTCTGGTAAATTTCTAAATAAACCTTCTCTGCTCCAGCCTTTTGAAAAAAAAAAATCTAAATTGGATAGGCACTGTATTTAGTACAGTTTTGTTAAACAAGACCCTGTACCTAATTTCTCCTTTAATCCAGAATAATAATATAATACAGATGGCAAGAATGACTCACAACTCAAAACACAAGATCAACACAGAAAACCATTGACTGAAATGGTGTGAGTAAACTTGGAGACCTAAAATCTGTGTACAGTATGTATAATGTATATACACTGAGTCAGAATAATAGTTACTTCTTGTTTTTAACTTGTATCTACACATTTCATACTATAATACTAATATAATGTTCTTGCACACTGAAGACATGATGCTGCATCTGCACTATTGGACCTAGGAGCACTTTCTAGTTGCCTGTTTCAGGTGCAAGCCTCAGTGCTACATAGGTCAAATGCACAGAAATTGCATTCATTGTTTTTCTTCCAGTCCTCTCTTTTTTGTTCCAATGCAAATAAACCACTTCTGCAGGCTCTGAGATGGATCAGCACCATACTCTAATAGATAATTTAGGTACAACCATGAAGAAGGTACTCAAACATAAATCACTGATTCATGGACACTTTACAGTTTCCACTTCAGCTCATGTTAATGATCATGGATCATTAATGTCTTACAGCCAATCCTTACTGGTTTTTGTTTGATTATCACTTAAAACTGAAGTAATTTTGCAATGAAAAATCTCTGGTTTATGTTCTTTAAACATTTCAAATGCTCATAGTGAGAGAAAAGGTATTTTCAGCTTTTTACCCTTTATTAAAAGTAGAGAGTATCCTCCTAAAGAATTAAAACAGATTGGAAGGGAGATACAGGCCATGAAGAGAACATGGTCTGAAAAAGGGAAAGACAGACAGGCAAGCTGGCGTTCTTTAGAAAGCTCTGCAAGTCCTGCCATGGCTAATGAAGTGCACAGGACTCAAGCACCACTTGATGAATGGTACCATGGGCCAAAAACATTTGAAAATTGCAACCAAACAACACAGGTACTATATCCAGATGCTTTCACTTTTGCAAAGTGGAAAGAGCTTCCTGGTAACTTCCACCCTTTGGTGGCAGCTGGGGAACCAGACTCATTAGATCCTTCTCTTTCCATGAGGCAGGGCCAGCAACAGGAGGTTTTCCCTCCTCCTAGGCAGCCAGTCCCCTCCCATCATCCAGGGAAGCATCTTGGGAGCTACAAGAGATCAACAGCATTACTTCTTGTGTTGCACCCCATGGGAAGTGATACAGATCCCATGGTGAAGTTAATTTAGGAATTAACACTCCTTTGCAATCAGCAGAATAATTAACTTTCAGATTTGAGGGGGAAAGGGTATTTACAAATGCAAACATGTTACTGCATCAGTTAGGTCACAGTATGAAGCTTCTCCAATATGATTGAAAACTTCAGTTTACAAACACAAAAGTCTTCTTGTAATCATGAAATTATGATAACCTGGAATTCTCCAACTAGTAGTCTTTCCTAACTGTCCAGTTTCAAATGAATGTGGCAGATCACCTTCTGTTATTAGAAGGCAAAAAAGTGGAGTATTTTGCTAGTGAGCTTGTTCATGTAGTTTTTAAAATCTTTGTTGAATTTTGAGACAGCATGATAAACAATACAAACAGCTGATGTGTACATTTGGAGATTTCATTAACAACATTACAAATAGCTGTTTTATAAATCCCTGTACAGTCTATGAAGCAGAGTATGACCTCCCTGCCTGCCTCTAGGTAGGAAACTCTAGACACTGCTTTGCTTCTTCTGTTGAGCTCTTGCTGCTGCAGTATGTCCCTACATCATCGTAATTAGAAGCAATTCATGCATTAGTTCCCTTTTTCTGGCATGACTTTCCAGACTAACTGCTCATTATAGGTCACCATTAATCCCACACAGTCACATGACCAGAAATGCTGTGTTATTTTATGAACTAAATGCACTCACAGTTACCGTGACAACACTGTGTTAAACAATGGAGCTGCTCCAGTTTGATGAGCAAGAGTGAGATTTCTGTAGTGACAGTAACCTCAGCAGACACCTCCCCTCAAGGTGACAGGGTCAGCAAGTGGAGTCTCTCTCACATGCAAGCACACTTCCAAACACAGCTCTGCACATCTCAGGGCCTCGCTCCACTCATGAAGCTCCAGAGCTACTTAAAGAATTCCACATAATGCAAGACAGCAAGGCTGAAAATTTCACAGTCCAAGCTGATAATCTGGTCTGCCTTCCCCACCACCCCAGCCTCATGAGTGATCCACACCTCAGCCTTAACCTTACATCATCCACCAAAGAAATCCATACTGGGCTACCTAATCCCTGTCTAAAGCCCAGGCAGGAACCTGCCCTTTCTCACCTCAGCAGTGATGACACTCTGGGAGCTGTCAAAGGAGCAGCAGCTGCTGGAACTGTTGCTGGAAATCTTCCCATGCTCAAAGCTTGCAGAACCTGAAAACATTGGCAGGATGGGATTAATATGTTGGCACGTGCAGGGAGACTTCACCTTCTAGCGTGAACTTTAGAATACCTTTCGTGCTTGGAGTTAGTGGTCAGAATCAACAATCCATGTAAATGATCAGTGAATCTGAGCTCCACAGTGACTGAAAAATCACTGGTAAATGTCTGTATAAACAAACACATTGTCTGGAAAAGACTATTTGGAATGCAGTGTAAATTAATATATTACTTGAACTTGACTTTGCCTTGTCAATTTTTGAGCAGCAGTTTTAGCAAGAGAACATCTGATTTCTAGAACAAGCAAGACCCATTTACTCCTGTAGCATACCAGGCAAAGGAGAAAACTCTAAGGTTTTAATGCAATCCATAAAATTAATGGGTTTTGTTATTTTATATTTAAATTTTGTTTAAATTTTAAATAAAAGCATGTATTTCCCTATAAAAGAAGGCTGTAGGTATTTGGTGTTGGAGTTTCTTGTCAGACTATCAGTTTCCATAGGTTTTAATGGCTCCTGAAGGAAGAAAATCATTCTTGCACAAAGGAATGCACTTAAAGCTTTAGTCAGAGCTTTAATAGTCCACACAGCTTAGTGCAATCCATTAGTTTGAGTTAATTTTAACTAAGATGATAAGTAACTCAGTAATAATGAATTAGGGGGAAAAAAAAAGTTTTGTGTGTGTTTTGGGATTTTTTTTACAGTTTATTAGGGCAAAAGATACAGAGAAACATAAAATACTGAAAACTTCAATTTAAATTCCAGATTGGGTTTCAGTACATTTCCTAACTGTACAGCCTTTTACTGTGCTCAGATCTGCTCTGCAGCGTCTTCCAGATTTGCCACCTCTGACAGTGAGTAAATTACTGTAAAAATACTTTCCTTTTTATACTCCTGTTGTTGCAGTAACACCTGCATAGGTCATAGTGCCAGCAGCAATTCCTAAAATAGTTTTGCTCTCTTTGGCAGAGCAAGAGCAGCTTTGTCCAGGGATTTTACTACCTCTAGGTGCTGATTACAGATCAGCACTGGCTTCTTAGATATACCAAGATATCAGAAGTGTTCTGTTCAACTAAAACTGATGAAAGAAATGCACTTACACAGACATCAGCATGATCTGCATTGCACAACACTACATAATTAAGTTTCTTTCTGGATTTTAATTAGCAAGACCATGGTTTCCATAGGAGGTTAGCAAATTCCTGTTAATATGCATGTAGAAACCTGGAAGTAATTAAAAACAGGCAAAAATAGCCATATAAAGGCTTCTGGAACTGAAACTGAGTGATTATGCAAGCTAAATTTAGAAAAACATCCTTATTTAAAGAATGAATATTACTTAGGGTCAGTGGAAGGATACATCATTAGCCTTCTTTGGGTAAGGAAGAAGGAACAGTTAAGATGAAATCTGAGTTAATCATTATGAATGAGGCCACTTTCCTGGCTTTGATCAAATAGGTAACTGAATTATTTTAGTCAGGTTTTTCTGTCTCCACTCTCTCAAGATACAGAGCAGCTCCTCAGCTACGGAAAAGAGCTGTAATTGCTGTCCTGGATTTTGGGTCACTTCTCTGATGTAGGATACTTTAGACTTGTTGGATTCACCTATATCCTCTGCCCCTTTCATACTCAGGGTCATCTTGCTGGTTTACTGCACCCTTTAAATCCTACTTTCTAATCCAAGCCCAGCATTTTTGGACTTGATTTTTGATAATCTTATTTGAAATAATCCAGTCTCTGTTTGTTACAGCGTCTCACCTGTGTGCCCCTCTTAACTATGAAGTTACAGAATCCCGGAATGGGTCAGGTTGGAAGGGACCACGGGGGTCGTCCGGTCCAACCTCCCTGCTCAAGCAGGGCACAACATTGTGTCCAGATGGTTCCTGAACGTCTCCGGTGAGGGAGACTCAACAACCTCTCTGGACAATCTGTTCCAGTGTTCAGTTACTGCACAGAAACGAAGTTCTTCCTCATGTTTAGGTGAACTTTCTGTGCATCAGTTTCTGCCCATTGCCTCATGTCCTATCTCCTGGCAGCACTGAGCAGAGCTGGCTCCATCCTCTGACACCTCCCTTCAGACACTGACAGACATTGACAGGACCCCTCTCAGTCGTGTCTCCTCGAGGATGAACAGGCCCAGCTCCCTCAGCCTTTCCTCCTAAGACAGATGCCCCGGTCCCTCACTCTCGTTGCCCTCCGCTGGACAGTAAAAGAATTACACAATAATTTTTGTAAAATGATTACACTTACTGTGTGTTACACAGCAGTTCCCAGGGAGTGGGAACAACTCACGCCTCGTTTCACTCCCCGTGCTGGTAACAAAGCTCACTGAGGGACCATGACTTTATCAGGAGCCACTGCTTAAGGCCGGGGTCAAATAAGACTCCCGGTGGTGTTGTTTACTGATCCCTGGCTTCCTCCACAGCTGGAGTATTCCGTCCCCTCATAAGAGGGGCTACATCCCCCGAGGGCCCTCACACTCGCACCGGCACCGAGGCGTCGGAACCCTGGACACAGAAGCGGGTGCCACGCCCCGGCTCCTTGGCGAGACACCCTCTGTGGGCGGCCGCGGCGGGGGCTGGGCCGAGCGTGGGGCCGGGGCCTCCCGTCCCTCCCCGCACGGAACTACAGCTCCCGGCGTGCCCCGCGCCGTTCCCATGGCCACGGGCAGCCGGGCCCGCGCCCCGCGCAGCGATGCCCAAGGCCAGGTACCGGGAGCACAGCCCGGGCCGGACACGGGGAATCGCTCCCCCTGCCCTGGGGGAAGGAGCCGGCGGCCGGGGGGGACAGCTTGGAGAGGGAGGGGGGGAGGGAAGGAGGGCTGAAAACGGGTCGTTCCGGCCTCTACCCCTAAAGCGAGCGGGGCCGAGGGCAGGGAGGGCACGCTTGGCCCTTGTCCGGTTGCTTCTGCAAGGGGCCCCACATTAAGGGGGTCTGCAGGTGACCGCGGGTGAACCTGAGCACGGCGAGCCCTCGCTGCCCGAGCAGCAGCTCCCCGGCACACCGAGCGCGGGTCCGGAGCTCTCCCGAGCCCGGCTCCTCCGCTGCCGGGAGCTGCCGGCTCCAGAGGCTGCCAGCCTTCCGCAGGCTCCTGCGGAAAGCCTAGCACGCCACACAGCCTTTTAAAGGTGTCTCGGTGCCTCAGTGGCTGCCCGGGGAAGAGGTGGAGTGACCGTCCCTGGAGGTGTTTTAAGGAAAGCCCGGACGTGGCACTCGGTATGGTGGTGTTCGGTCACAAGTTGGACTAGATGATCTCCAGGGTCTTTTCCAACCCAACTGATGGTGCGATTGTGTGATTAAATATACTCCGAGCAAAGCGTCCCGCTGCACAGCTCGTACGTGCTCAGTATGTGCCACAAGTGGCTGCTGGGGTTATTGAGGAATGTCACTTGTTTTGTTAGAAGTACTTCGACAAACAGAGCAGGTGATGTGAAATAATAATAACAATCTGCACCACAATAACCTTCATTTAGATGTTTTCAGGAGTTAAGGCCTAAGGTGTGTGTTTTCTCTAATTATTCTCTTCTTTGTTTTCTTCCAACTAGTGATACTTTATGGGATCTTGCTATAGCTGAAGTGGAGAAGAGAGAAAATCCTGATAATGATGATGTCAAGCCAGGGGAAGTTTGGGAAAAATCAATATTATTTATGGGAAACAAAAACGGGGTAATCTAAATACTGTACAGTTCTACACTTTTCAAAAATAATTTGTGTCACGGAAAACATCTCACATTTTCAGATGTTAAGGCTCACTTAATTTTAAAGACATAATATCTCATGGTCTCATTCTGCAGAGGTCTAATTGACCACTAATGTCTGTTTTAAGTACTGTGTTCCTATTACTATATTTGTCATGTCTGTTAGTTTATACGTATAATAATGGTAGTGTGACTTGATTCTGATTGAAAATTGTGCTTAAGTTTCCACTGTAAGGCTGCAAACAGCTACATGCATTTGCAGTTTTCTGGTATTAGAATGTTAAATGAATTTGACTTAGTGATATAACTTTATGCTTTAAAGACAGTATAGTAGAGTTCCTCTTTGTTTTTAATTTCCAGGGAAAGACCACTATCATACTGAGATGCCTTGAGAGGTATGTGTTAAATACTTTAAAGCAGTTTTCAGCTGTAGATTAAGAAAACAGTCGTATTGTGTGATAATTCGTAGTACATGTATGTAGGTGTGTTCTGTGACTGGTTGATCATTTAGGAATGAACTTATTTCCCTTCATTATAACCTCTCAGGTGACCCTTTCAGTCCTTCTCTAGTGTTAGCTGAAATGATTAATTTCTTTGGGCTGGTGCTGCTGCTTCTCCTGTCTTCAGTACCTGACACCTCCTGTCTAAAAGTGTCCTCTTTGTACTGCTGTCTCTATGCCAAATTCTGAACTGACTGATAAATACAATTTAGTAACTGCAGAATTCACTTCCTTTCTTTAGAGGATCTTGACAAAATTCAGTTACTTTTCCTTTAGGGAAGAGTCTCCAAAGCCAACATTAGCCTTGGAATATACTTTTGGAAGAAGGGCAAGGAGACACAATACAGTGAGTATAAAGTATAATTTACCATATCTTTAGATATATACCCACACCTAAAAGTAACAAAAAGAAACTCTTTTGCAGCCTAAAGATGTAGCTCATTTTTGGGAACTAGGTGGTGGAACCTCATTAGTGGAACTCATTCGAATACCAATCACTAGCCACAACATAAGGTAAGTGTAAATATTACAATTCCAGAGTTAATTTGAGCTTTTCTTCAAACATTGGTAATCTCTAGACCTTTTTCCTTTTTTGTGAAAACCTCTTTTGAAGTGTAAGATGGAACATTTACAGAGTTTGCTAAGAATCACTGTAATACCACGATGCTTTGGTCTTCCTTTTCATACTTCTTTCCTAAATAAACAAGTTCTAAGTAATCTCAACAAAACATGGACGAAGTAGGTTGGCCTTAAGCAGATAGAAGAAGAAATACAGAAAAAGAGAAGACATAATATCTTTTATGTTAAGTGAAGAGCAAAAAAACCTCAGACTTAGGGATATATGAAAAATAAAATCTTGCTTCCTACTTCTGTGTGCATACATAGATGCTCTTTCTATGACAGATATTTTAGGGTGAAAAACAAAGCCAAAAGTTGTGACAAAAAAAGAATCTCTAGATTTTTGGGAAATGACCTTTTAATGAGAAAGTCATTTTCCAACAGAGAGATTATGTTTCCAGGAAGGACTAGAACTACTGAGATTATTTGAAAACAAAAGGAAACAGAAATTTTGGTCACATTCAGAGAATGTAGTGAGAAAAATCCATTAACGTAATTGATAGCATAAGAAGAAGAAATGCATGAAAAAATGCATGAAGAAATGGCAAGGTGATAGGGGATGCTTTTTATGGGGTGGGGTTTTTTTTTGGTTAGGAAAGATGGGAGTTGAAAGGGGAGAAAAGGATCAAAAGGTAAGTTTTGTGTTATGATATATTGCTGTATTTCATTGGTGTTGAGCTTTAACGTCTGTGGGGAAGAAAAAGGAGGAATATCATTTTTATCAGGTACATTTGCTCCTGTTTTGGCTACTGAGATAATGCCATTATTTGCTGAGAGACTAAGAGGGAATAAAAATAAAACACTTATGGCATGTGAAGCTCTTTCTCTCTAGAAGAGTTTAGGAGAGAAAAAATTAAAAGTGTAATTTTTCAGCCCCTGACTAAATTAAGTTAATTGAGCTCTACCTCCATCATCTTTTCTTCCTTTTTTACTGATAAGGGATTTTCTAATGTGGAGAAACTTAAGATTCTTTGCTAGAATAGCAATGTTCTGTAAGAACAATTCACTTCTGTTCACAAGGCAGTGCGTTAACATGCCAGTAAAAATTCTACCGTTTCAACAAGTATAAGTGCATTTTGCTGGTTTTCTCATCATTGTAGTCAAGCAGTTTGCTTATTTAAAAGTTCCATAAACTGTATCTAGTTTCATCAAGAGAGTTTTCCCCAGATTTTTCTTCCCCACAGCATTTTAAAATGAAATTGAACATTCAGCTGCTTCATAGTTTTTGTAATACCACTCTGGACTTGAATCCCCTTTTTCAAGTCAGGCTGGAATGGGATAGAATGATTGCATCCACTCAGATTGTTGCCTTTGCAATGGTCTTTACAAGTTGCACCTAAATGGAGTTGGTATTTTGGCAGGGCTTTACAAAGAGAGGACTTCAGATGTAAAACATTTCTCCTCAACAATCCACCTTTAAAAGTCTGGTAGTAGCTAAGGATGTCATGAGTACTCTTTTATCTTTCAGAAGACTTTTCTCATGCACCCATTCAAGGTTCCAACGAGCTGTCACAGTCCATTACACGGAATATTGTCCTTAACCAGGTTTCTTCACTTCACATTAGAAAAGAATAATGAACTTTCCCAGGTATACCGGGAATACAGGTAATAGTTAGGAAAGATGCTGGCCATTGGCTAACACTGCTTGGTCTAGGGTTGTAGACTTACGAGATTGCAGGGATACATAACAGCAGAAATCCTCAGTCATACAGGAAGGAGCTACAGGGCTGAGGATATTTGCGTATTTTACTGTTTGAAGACAATCCCCAAAAACAGTGCTTGATTGAAAATTCCCAAAATAATAGTTCTGAACAGGAGACAAGGGAAAGGTTTCTTCAGAGTGCAGAATATCCCTAAAAGCCATCTTGCTTTGCTGTCACATTTAATTCTATCTTAGCAGTTAGATGTTCACATTTACACTACAGGTGTGGTTTTGTATGCAAATGCTGACTGCCTCATGTGCTGAATATGTGACCATATAAAGCCTCTTTAATAGGTCATTTGCTGTAGTTCTGGTATTGGATCTCTCCAAACCTAATGAACTCTGGACTACTATGGAGAGCCTTCTGCAGGTCACCAGGAACCATGTGAACAAAATTTTAACCAAACTAGAAAAGACAAACCCTGAAGTAGCTGCTGAAATTAAACAGAGAATGTGGATTCATCTGCAGAGGGATCACCCTGTAAGTTACTTCTAATATTTTCTCCAGATGTCACAGGCCTTTATACAGTTAAAGATAATGCTTTTGAAAATCATAAACAACTCTTTTAGATTTTTATGCATGACTGAAAATCCATTTGATGTAGATGAACCTGTTCACTGGAAAATTATAGCAATTTAATAAAAATTCAATAAGAGCAGAAACAAGGAAAGAAGGTTTCTTATATCTTTTTGTTAGATATCTAATGTGATTGTTATGGCATGTTACACCAATCAAAAGAAATAGTTTTAGAGTAGCAGTTTGCTTTTTTTCCCCCTCATCTTTTTAAAATGAAGATGAAAACTAGAATGTACAAAAGTCATCTAGCAAGAGACTAGCTGAAGGTACAAATTTAAGCAAAGAATATAGTTATAACAGCCATCAACATGACTATATACTTTGCATTTATTTAAATGTCTATCACAAACTCAATGCCTTTTGATAATCTGACAACTAATTAAATTATAAAGTTTCAGAAATGTTAACATCAGTCCTTTAAACATAATTGCTAACTAAATCTCTGGAAAAGCTAAACTAGATTATGCGCAATAGAAATGAAAAGTCATTGTGCATTAAACCTCTGCAAATGTTGTGTGTATATAATACACAAATAAGTATTCAGCAATTCAAAGACCTGGCATATAAATCTAGTTACTGTAATTTCTATAAAATTCTTCAATACAGCAAGTGCTTGTAAAGCTCAGAAATTTAAAAGTAACTCAAAATATATGAGAAAGCAACGTATGCACCACTCTGTAGATTTAGTGTATGGGGTTTGATTCTGGGATTATTTTGGTTTTTAGTTTTAGAGAAGGTAATTCACAAAAAGATAACACCTACATGCACACCTGGCAATAAATTATGACCACGTCTAGTTTCATATAAGGGTTTACATATCAGAAAATTGCAAGCTTATTGCAATAAAGAAAAATAAAATGCTATTAATTGTTAAGAAAACTTGTTATTCTTGCACTGTAGGAAACACAATTATACCTTCGGAAATAAAATTTCTGTTTAGCTTCCATTATCAAAGACATAAATAATGCAAATAAATTATTATTATTACTGCTTGGTTCTCTTCTTACTTTCATCATTTTTCAAAGAAAAATTGTGTCAATTTCTTAGAAGAAAATACTATCTTTTATAGTCAAATTAAATGACAATCTATGGAGATCTTTATGTGCCTTTTAATGGCTAAACATATTTTTATCATAAACAGGAATCAATGAAATACTTCTGTTTTTAAGGATTAAGGTATTATTTCATCGGCCTGGCTAAAGAATTATTTGCTATGATAATAGAACATATTAATTGCAGACCTTGTTTAAAAAGGCTGGATGCATCTGAAATATCCATAGTCAAAATAAATTCCACAGTCAAAACATGAATAGAGTTCAATAAGCTAGTTTTAAGGTTTCTGATGTTATCCCAAATTTTCCTTAGTTATGAAATGAAAACTATTCTTTTCAGTTTTGTGTTCTATATACTCATTATATTCTTTATACTCATATTCTTTATACTCATTTGCTCAAAGCTTTTGCTTTGAAGTATATGAGTGAAGCCATCGTTTCTCCTTTCCAAGTAGAGGATTTTTAGTGTGTGCAGCTTCTGTCAACATTCTGTCATTTAACCTGTCTGTGAAATACCTGGGGTTAGGAGGGAGCAGTTGGACCAACCTCTGCTACAACACGTCTTTCTTGCACTGCTGCAGCCATAGCAGCTTGAATAAATAATTGCTGGAACACACAAGGGGATTATCTCATTTCATATGGACTACAGCAAACCCTTCCAGATCACTTGAGAATTCTTGTAATTCACTTATTAAAATTTTTATCCCATGTTAGCTATTTAGCACTTAAGTCTGCACTCTCAGACTTGTTTTCCTCCACTGATACTGATTCACATTTTCAGGATTGTTGGATGATGTTTCCTCTTCGTGCTGATATCAAACATTTGAACTTCACATTAAATATTGCTTAAGTAAGTGTTCTGACTGTTCAGAGGGATTATTTCTTGACCTTTTAGGAAGAAAATGGGAAAATGGTAGAATATAATATGGATATTGCAATAAAGTTGATTCCTCTACCTTAAGGTTTGGAAAACTGTCTTCTGTGAATTAATTTTAACCCCTTTCAGTTGCTTTAACAGTTGAAATCTTCTACGGTTTGTTTACAGAGCTTAACTGTCCTATATCTTTTTTACAGGACTGTGCATTAGTCGACCCTTTTCCAATACCTTTGGTAATCATTGGAAGCAAATACGATATTTTTCATGTAAGTAATACTTAAGCACATTTTTAATAATTTAATTATTTCCAGTAAATATTCTATATACTAAAATTTCACTAATATAATAGTAATCTTTTGAAATAAAGTGTGGACAGCCTGTGTTCAACCATCCCCCGCCAAAAAATCTTTCCGTCCAACAGCATTAAGGAAGGCCTACGGTCATTCCTTCACAAAAGACCCCCAAACTGATGATTTTTGAGATGTAGTTAGAAAATGTTGAGACACAAGTTCCTGCAGACCACAAAGGGAAGCAAGAAAATGCCATGTGGATGATTTCCTTTTATAATGAGAGAAATCCAGCTCCACGTGTCCCTTGTGACAGCAGCTCTAAGTTTATGGCAGTAAAAGAGTGTAACTCAAGTGAAGCTGATTAGATTTTTTTGGTAGTTGTGGCAGCTTCAGTCTGGAACTTCTTTCAAAGTACTTGCTAAGTTTCTGGAGAAAAATGAGTAATTGCATCTTTTATGGAAGGGAAGAAAGAAATGTCATAGCACTGTTGAATTCTCTCCCAGGACATAAACAACCCAAACCAACACATACTCACTGCGCTTGGTCATGAGAAACTAGGGACAGTACGTTTGATTTTTAGCAGTCGTGCTGGCAGCCTGTGCTTCTCTGGATGGCTACACAGTGCACTTGATACCTGCCTGCCTCTCTGAGTTAATGAATTCTTTGTTAATAAGGGACTTACCTCCTCTCATACTGAAGCTTTATGCTGAGCCACAAGCTCCTTAAATGACTCTCTTGTAATAAGGACAAAATGCCAGCCTGATTCCTTTGGGGGGGTCTACGGATTGACTCCTGCAGGCATCACTGGGACCACGTTTTCACCCATTTTATCCAGGGAAAGCCTGTATGATCTCAGATTAAACAGAAATGGATGGAAAGGTATTTTGATGCACCTTTCAAATCCTGCAGGTATTAGACTTTAGACAGCATATACCCTAAGATTTACTTAAATATTTTCACAAAAAGAAAAAAATCTTTATTCTTCTAGTAGGCAGTATTTCTACTGGTAAAAATTTAAAACAATATCAAATAAATTGAAAATTAAATGTGCATTCTCAATTAAAAAAAACTTTTCCTGGACTAACATATTGCCTGAATTAGGCTCCATCTGTAAAAAAGAAACAAAGAGAAATTGTGACATTTCTTTTCAGAGGAGGCTGTTACTGATTCTGTCTTAAGATATAATTATGCTGACAGCTGAAAGCCTTATATATTGTAGCTTAAGTGCATTGCAGTTTATATTTAAAAAAAGAAAAGTTCTAACTGTAGTATTTTGGGGTTTATTTCTTACATCTATGTTCCACTATCAACTTTTTCAGGAGTTTGACTCTGAAATGAGGAAAATAATAAGCAAGTCACTTCGATTTGTTTCACATTATTATGGAGCATCATTAGTGGTATGTATACTCACTTTCTATTTAAGGATAGATATGATGAACAAATTTTCTGTTACAAAATGATATTTTTAAAAATAGTACTGTAAAACTCCTAGAGAAAATGGAATTTAATTGGTTTTACAGTAGCTTTTTTCATGAGGCTGAACAAGTCATTGTACTGGCAGGGGATGGATGGACATGCCTTGTGAACAAACAAACTACACAAGGTCCCAGTATCAACAAAAACTAAACGAAAATAGTTACCTGTTGGCCAGCTTAGTTCCTGCATTGAGTTTACTGCATCTTGGGCAAATTTTTCCATGGTACAAGAAAGGAGAATGGGCAAAAGTGATTGCCTCAGATTGAATTAGAGAACTGACCCTTTTGGTGGAAGTGTGAACTTACATCAAGTGACCCAGCTTTCGTAGGCTTAAAATTGAGGGGTCATTTTCCCAGTAGTTTATGTATACCAGATCACTATACTTAGAGTGTTGAAGAAGGACAGGAACTTCCTTAGAAGTGGATAGAAAGATTGCAACATGAGGACAATGAAGTATTTATTTTAGTTTGTCAGATCATGCTCTGAGTAAAGACAGAAACATGCGTGCTGAGATTCACAGTCCAAAAATGCTGCCTCTTGGGCTCACTGTGCCTCAGAAGATGAGTCTAATTGTATCAACCATCATTTATACAAAAAAAAAAATACTTAATAGTAGCTTAGAGATTATCAAAACAACTTATGTTTACTTTGAATACTTATAATCCCAGCATGTCCTTTTGCATCCACGTAAAGCTTTTTCACTCTGACACATGAATTTGTCTTTTGTTAACTGAGAGTACAACCATCTTGGTTGGGTTTTTTTTAGTAATTAAGTATTATTGTAATTAAAAATTAAAAATAGAAAACTCTTTGTCTGCTAAATCCTGATTGTCGTTGAAATGAGAGGGAGAAACTTAATTTCCCACAGCAGGGATCTGACTTTTTTCTCAAAGACATGAATCTGTTAGATATACAAAAGGCATGAAGAATCATGTTGTTTGAGAATATATTCTGAGAACTGCTTTCTGAGAAATCCGTACCATTCTGCCACTTGGAAGCTGTTTTTATGACAATTATAAAGTTACTCATTACAATATTTATGGTATTCTAGATAATTTTTAATGTAATTTAAAATCATAACTCATTAGTGTTGGGCAAAAGATTTGTGTCTCGTAATGTGCATATTTCAAAAGTTTTGAATCAGTATTTTAAAAATTATTCCTTAATCTTGACTTATGCTACTTTTTAATCTTTCTTGATCTATATATTCAGTAACAAATATATTCATATTTTTGAAAGGGAATGTGAGATTTTTATTCTAGTCAATTCAGTGAACATATACCAAATTTATTTAGGTCAGGTATTAATTAGCAAGGCTCTATCCTCTTTGTAAATAGCAAAATGCAATATATCTATGATGGAAGTTCATGATGTATATTTTGTTTTCTGATCCATTTAGTTTACCAGTAAATCTGAGGCTCTTCTGCTGAAAGCCCGTGCTCTTATTAATCACTTGGCATTTGGCTACGATAAAAGGTAACATTATTGTTCAACTATTAAATGTCTTGCTCAGAGCCTAAAATTACTTAATAAAAATATTTTAATTATAAAAACTTTTTTTTTCTTAAATATTATCTCTGAAAGATTTTTGTTCATGGACTTGGACTCTTGTTACTCAGCTGCGTATCTCTGCTAAGGATAGTGATAACTCCTTAATTTTGATCCTCAAACTGATGAATGAAAAACATGGTTACCACTGGAATTGAGTACTATTTTATTTACATGTATTTATATGCAAACCCCAGTAAGACTCTAATCTTGGCTAGAATAATGTTTTTTGTTGATTGCTAGGTGCTCACTTGATACATTTTCTTTTTTTTTTTTTGTTTAGCAAGTCTGTATCAGTGGATCCTAGCAAACCTCTCTTCATACCAGCAGGCCTGGATTCCATGAGCCAAATAGGTTAGAACATTTCCTGTTCATTGTTTGTTGTTTAATTGTTTTGAAAATAAGAAAAAACATTTTAAGCAAATAGATAAATTACAGCACATCAGTATCAGTTTTAACAGATTATTGAAGGAAATAGCTTATAGATTTTAAAATCATGATTCATTATATTACTGAGAACTATTTGTACAGGTTCATTAGGTAGTTTCATAAAGTCTCTGGACTATGTAAAATAGTAAAGTACCAATAAGCTTAGATCTGAAAGAAAACAAAATATACAAAACTTCTCAGCCCGTTTCATGGTAGGAGATCAATGGTTTTTTCAAACTTGTTGCAGCTTGTCAGTGTAGAAGGTAAAATACTAAATTAGGTGGATCATTATGCAAAATTATTCTGTGATTTATGTTGTTATGACAACACACTTGTCTTACGTGTGCTGTGATGCTCAGGACCACCACCTGCCTCTGACAGTGATCTTGGAAAGATGCGTGCCAACACCCCATTGGAACTATGGAAAAAAGTATTTGAGAAAACATTTCCTCCCAAGGTAGGGATGTGTATGCCATGCACACCACTGCTTTTTCTCACAGAAGAGCAGCGATATCCCTGCTCCTTTTTGTCTGTCAAGTCCACAGACTGGAATTTCAGTCTCACTTAGCAGTTCTCTTTGATACATTTTTAAAAGATAAAGACTTGTACTGTGCTTCTACATCTTCAGTTACCTTCCTGCATTTAGAAAATATGAAAGATGCTGTTCTCAGTATAAGATGCCCCAAACGATAAAGACTAAACTTCTCAGAAACTATGCAGAAGTGTTATTTTTCATGTTAGTTTTCCTCATAGCCTTTACAAACACAATAAACAAAGCTTTCCTCCTGCACCCACTCCTCCAAGTATCCCCTGAAACAGCTGGAGAAATGAATACACTTCTCATCTTGCAAACTCCATCGCTGTTCATCAGTGTATCAGTTCAAGTAAAGATTTAAACATTTGTTAAACACATTCACAGTCTCCTGTTTTGGTTCCACAGCAGGCATTAAACTTTGAACTTATTTTTATGCGTTGTAAACTTCTTTTTCCATTGCCTCACCTAAGAAGTAGAATTCTGCTTTATTTTATTCCATCACTGGTATTATTGCCTTCTTGCTACTTTCTATTTGATATGATTAAGGAGAAATGTGCAGGACAAAATTTTAAAACTCCTCCTCATTTGATAGATTTTCTTACTATTAGTGTATTTGCTTCTTTGGAATTCAAGTTATAGTTTGCTCAAGGCTAGGAAATGAAAATTCATATATTTGGCAAAGATAGTAATCAGTTTCTCAGCTAATGAAGTAATGCTTCTGATAACCAGAAACAAATTTTAGTCATGTGTATTAAATAGTTTAGCAAGGGCAGCCTCAACTGTGCCCTAATGTCATGGACCAGAAACAACATTTTCATTTTGATGCTTGAGAATAATAACCAAGCACCAGATAAGAATATTTTCTGCCCTTTAGAATCTAGCTGCACTATTACTTTTTCTTCATTTTACTGATAGAACACTTTTTTTTTTAAGTAATCTGTGTCCTGTAGCACAAAATTGTTCCATAAATACAAGCTTTTAATATATTTGTATTAAAAGCAAATACTTACACTTCTGTAGTGTGGCTTTTTCTTATTAAATAAGATAAATGCTATCATTTGGGGGTTTATCTTTTTTCCTTTTAGAGTTTCTGTGATTTACAAGATACCAAGGACCCTGCACAGGATAGTCAATATGCTGAGTATGAAGTTGATGCCATGAGAGCTCAGAAAAACCAGGTGTGTGGTATTTCTCCAAATGCTGTTCACAGTCAGGTATTGCAGAACCACCAGCGCTGCTGAACTAGTAGCAGATACTCGTACCTCCCCTTTTTGCCCTTACAATAACAATTTCACCTTTAGATTTCCATTTAGTAGTTGGTTCTGAGGTTTTTTTCCCATCCTTAAGATACTAAGCCAGTAGACCATTGTTAGATCTCAAAGTTTTGGCTCTGACTTTCTTTAGAAATTAATAATTCAACTTTTCCCTCAAACTGTTCTGTAGAATTAACTCACTGAAATAAACTTTGAAGCTTTCTTGACAATAATTTCCTCATTTCTTCACGTTGTACTCTCATTTGAGTGTTGACTAACACAAAGTGTAGAAAGCAATATCAAGGTCTGTGGTGGGGACTGCTTACTTCTCTCTTTCTCCTTCAAAACTTATTTAAACTGGAAAGATACCGAGATGATAACATTTCTAACTTGAATTTGCAGGCTATGGACATTTTATCTTAAACAGAGCAAATGGAATTGTTCCACAGAGTGATGATATGTGGCTTAACCCCTGAATTTCAGGAAAGACCTTTAGTGGGGAAAAAGTCTCTATTTTTTCTTATTAATTTTGAAGTGCTTCTGCCTTTCTCTAGATCAGGGGGGAATTAATTTTATGGAAAAAATTCTGTGGCAAACTATATGAAGGTGATAAGGATTGCCTTACAGCTCTCAGTATATAACATCAGCTGAGTAGCAGTACTGTATATAACAGTTTTCATCAGTATCATAGGTATGGGTCTGTTAAAATCAAACCAGGATTTATCCAAAGAATAAAGCAATTTCAAAAATCCCCTGCAGCCTTTGAACTGGCACATTACCTGCAATATCCTGTTAATGGAGGTATCAGTTCTGAATTTGTCACATCAAGAGCAGTCATAGAAATCATTGAGATTTTTAAAGCATGCTACTTCTGGAATTTATAATACAAACATATTCAGTATAGCTACATATCTCAAAATTACTATATAGTGTACTAGGTTTGTTATTTTTAAATAGTAATGTGTTGCAAAAGAAGATACTGTTATATATTGATTAAATCATACAGGAAATTATTAATTTTCTGTTTTTAAACAAAAGAGGCTTTTAGAATCTTAATCTGTTCAAGGGCATTGCAAACCATTATAGCTTCTTTTTGTTGGACTACTACAATTTGAGCATTAAAGAGAAAATTACTTTTGTTATCTGCAGTTATTTTCTAAGTTTCTATCACGAAGTTTAATTTTTACAAGATTATTTGCACATTATTAAAATGTTTTATACCAGGAATTTGAAATGCACCAAGCTAGAAATATACAGTTCTATTTTCTAAAAGAAAAGAACTCTCTAGTTGCAGTGTTTCTTGAAGCTCCCTTCCGTTTTCCAGTGCAATGAAAAGCAGCACAAAAATCATATTTTTAAAGCAACTTTTAAAATTAATCATGTGTCTGGCAATCTTTATAGAGTCTCATGGTATCTGTTGCATGGGAAGACCAATATATCAAAATGGTCAATATTCAATGTGTTGCTAATGAAATCATGGGACCTAATGGAAAATTGAAAGTATCATGTGAATGTTTTCATGTTATCATTTTTCTCGGTTACTTTCGGTTAATTAATGTTACTTTGGACTGCAAGTGACAGCTTATTTGCTTATTTATCTCAAAGATAAGCTCTAAAAGAAAAATAAACACAAAACCAGCAAGGGAAGCAAAACAGCCTCTGTCACTGCATCTGACAGAAGAACCAGTAATACCTGTCTGACTCAGTCTTGGTCAGGACTGCTCGATAATACTGTAATAGATTTAGAGATAACTGTGGCCCTACAAAGTTTAAACAAATAATTTCTAAGTTTGTAATTTTGACTGAAGGATTTGCCTGCATTCTAGCAGATTAAAGGATTGAATTCTAATTCTTGAGTATAAAATAAGAAAACAGTTAAAAAGAAAATCAAGAAAGTCCCTGGCTTGCTCTGAGGTACTGTCAGCCGGCATTTATCTGACATGCTGCTTGGCTGTAGAAGTTGAGAGTCCAGCTCATCAGCATTCTGACATAACTTTTCTTTTAGATCAGACTATTTTGCCTCCTTAATATTTTCAGAGTTAACTATGAGATGTTACACTTTCTTTCTAAACGGTTTTGCTCTGGAAAGCTCCCTGAGGCTATCTTTTCCTCACTGTGCCTTACTTCAGAATGGAGCAGATCTCTCTTTCTCAGCTATGCCTTTTCAGAATTCTTTTCCTAGTTATTGCCCACAGACATACATAGCACAGGCTTATATCAAATAGTGCTGTTGGAATTGTTCACTGCTTTTCATTCCCTGTAGTTAAGCTCTGAGAGAAAATACAGCACCAGGGACCCTTTTGAAATTTATAATTCTAATGTAATTCTTAATTAGCAGATTTTCTCCAGGAATTGCCGGGATTTTGTTTTTTCTGCAAGGCTTTCAAGATTACAAAAAAAAAAAGATTCTGCATAGTTATTAGGCCTTAAATGTCTAGATTTTGGTTAATTCTTCATACATACACCACGTAGCAAACTTGTCATCCTCTATCCATTCCCTGTTAGCTTTTTGGCTTTTGATGCTTTCAGGTCACCTTGATTTGGGTTTTGGTACACACATAACTTGAATTAGAGTGAGATATTTTAAAATAATATTTCTGGAGAGAGCTACATATATACACCTGCATCTGTGAGCACCTATGGGGAGCATGAAAGTCCTGTTCCTTCTGTTTGTGGCAGTGAGAGCCTGGCACATGGGAATGTCTGTTCTCTTTCCTTTAGAAATGCTCTCTGCCACAGATACAAACAAGTATTCTAGGATGTCTTTTTGAAGGTTTTTCTTTATTTCCTGTTATCCCTTCACTGCTAATACTCAAAATAGGTCCTTGGATCTTTTGGTCTGGACGTTTGACTGCAGCTTCATTCATTGATGCAACAGATAAAGCTCAGCCTTGGGCTCAAAGAACTGGAGAGCCTCCTAGTCAGGTGCTACAGAAGTCATGCAGTGCCAAAGTTCACAGTGACGGGTCCTTGTTACTCAGAGCTATTACTTCAGGGATTGGTGCCAGTTCTGGCTGAAGCCTCATACCATGAAGTCAAGTCAGAAGAGTATATGCCTGGTGCCATTTGGTGTCAGCTAACACGTCATGAAACCCAATCTTAACAGACAGAGATGTAACTGTTAAGACTTTAAAAAGTCATAAACACAAGAAGATTCTACATCTCATGAGGAAGAATAGTTGCATTTCCACTAAAATTGCAGCAACCTCATCAACCATGTCACTCACAACCAAATGTCACCTCTGTGTCAGATCTGCAGCTGACATGGGGACTCTGTTGGCCAGCAAACCGAGAGCCATATTTTTTCAGCATACTTTGCTGACATGAACATATTGCTGAATTTCAGGAGACCATTTCAGTCTCATTCCACAAAACGGAGGATTTCATACTGTGCCATGAGCCCTTGGTCACATGAGTGTTACTGGGCAGAGAAATATAATAGGCCCTTATCTTAACCTGCTAACAGAGCAGTATCCTTTCATTTTCTCCACAGGAGGACATGTGCTAGTCTTCATAAGAGAAGAAGTTATTTAGGACATTTACTCAGCTGCCAAGAACAAACTTTCTTGTTTTCACATGAAAGCATGTCCAAATGAGTAAAAAGTTTAATTTTTAATCCAAATTAAAGAGCATTATTAGAGCACTGTTATTATAACTTTCTACTAAAGTTTGTGGGCTTAAGACTTTTAATTAGTGTTTCAGTACTTGGTTGCTTTCACCATGTTCCAGACTGAGGGCACTTCAGTAAGAAACTGCCATGAAAAGGAGCTATATCAGTCATGCAGAACAGAAGAAATGGAACAATTAAGGCTTTTCCTACAATCTTAATTTTTCCTTCTTGTTTGTAGACATTGTAGTATTGTCTTTAATTACATGATCATATACTGTTTTGCTGATGTCTCAATTCAATTGTTCAGTATTTCTTTTCATCATCCTTGTTCTTTATGTACCTTATTTTTCAACCTGCCATTCAGACACTTCAATGAACACAAAAGTATTAATTTTTCTTCTCTGAGAGTGTGTGGTAGTGTTATCTTATCTGAGTGCCTCACAAACATCAGTTAAGTCTTTCTTCCCAATCCCTTTATGAGATTAGGTGTGATCTTCCCCATTTGACAGATGAAGAATTTACAAAACACAGAAGTGCAGAAGCATTAAGGTTTTAAAAAAAATGTAAGCCCACTTTATGCCAATGTTGAGACATCTGTGATAAACTGCTAGCACTAATTAGGTTTAAAGCACTCAGAGCACATTGAAATTGCAATTATTTTTAATTTGTACATCTGATCTCAGCCCCCTATACTTGTACCCACAAAACAAGCATAGCATAATGCTAGGATGAAGATTTTGGTTTAATTTGAGATATATTCTTTAGTAGGATCTTCTTTCACTTTGGAGAGATAATCTCTTACCTGTCTGTATCATCAGTCTGTTCCAGAATTCTGCTCATGTTTGCAGTATAGAACTTAACGAGCAGGAAAGAGCCCTTTTTCAAGAGAGTCTCTGGAGTGATCCTTAAGTAGCGTTTGAAAGAATTTTGCATTACATTTCTGACTTCAGGGGATGTATTTTAATTTCTGTTCTGTATAGAAACTAGGTAAGTGTACTGTGCTGACAACATTTTCTCTCCTGAATCATTGATTTTTGTTAAAAGATTATTTTTTCCTAAATATCCTCCCATTTAATCAATTTTTCCTTTTTTTTTTTTTATTAATTTCTCATTGTTTCAATGTTAGCCTTACCTAGATACACATCCAAAATAAATACTTATAATTTTGTTCTGTACTTTTGTTTGTATGTAGTGGAGTAGCTCTACAGCTTTAAGATATGCTGTGGTTTGACAGTTTGCATGTTTGTATTGTTTTGAATTGCCCCTACACTGAATTGTCTTCTAGGCTAGCTAAACCTACAGCAAAATTAATTCTTCTAAATTATCTGCCTCTTTCTTGAAGGAGTTTAATCAGATGATAAATCTGCAAGGGTAATTATTTAGCCAACACCTGTAGACATGACCCCACAATGGTATTGTCATATGTAAAATCTGGCTGTCTAATTTTATCCCTTTCTGAAGCCTTTGAGAAAGTCTTAAAATCAAATTACTTAGTATAAAGCAGGTTCCATGTGCTCCTTAAAATAGCACAGTGTTCTTTATACTCCTAACTTCCGGCAAGTTTCCAACAGTTCAGTATGTTCCAAGATCATAATTACTTTATATTAAGAATGAGGGAGTGAAAACACTGAGTTATATTAGAGATAGAAGAGTTTGATAGTACTGGAGTTGTAGCTAATAATGCAATTTACTGACTTTAGCCTAGACACAGTATGTTCTGTGTCAGTCACCCATGGAGTTACATAACCCTACCAGCAGACTCCTACAAGCATCAGGAACAATGTGCACTAACTACAAATCTCTCTGCTCATACAACTGGGGTGCTTTCTGAAAACTTTGCACCTCTGACAAAGCTGCTGAAGTTATTTCCTGAGAGAAAATTCCATTTATTTTTTCCATACTCTTAAAATGATGATTGCTTTTTTGTTCTGTTCTTAAATTTCTTCTTCTTCCCTTTGTGCTCTGGACTGATAGTTAATACTTCTGTTAAATTCACCAGGTGTGAACTTTGTTATTTTTGTCATGCTGATACTTGCATGCCTACAGCAAAACCTCTCTTACCCCCTCTGAAGTCCATTCTATTAAAACCAAAATACAATTGTAAAGTACATACCCACTTTTGAAGGTCTTTGCTACATTTATCCTAAGCACTGGTTTATATCCACCTCTTTCCTGATCTAAGTAAGATATGGTGAGTTTTTTTGTCTTGCAAGCAGTACAGGGTTAGGTCTAACAGTACCTCATTAGAGCATCATCTTCTTGTAAATTTGCTGGAAGCCTTACTCTAAAATAAATGAAAAGCCATCATAATGCTTCCTAATTTTTTTTTTTGGCTGAAAAAAATCTTTACAAATGACTTCTGACAGTACACACCCCTACATAAAATTTCAGCACAGGAAACTGTTGTTTTTAATAGTGCTAGAGCCTTCTATTCTAGCCTTCAGTGCTCCCAGTTGACAGAGATGAGGTCAATTTGTCTACTTTGATAATCTACTCTATTGATCTAAAGTACAGGAAAATGTAGCTCCCTACATGACAGCAAATGTGGCAAAATTCATACCACTTTTAGGATAATTTTGTTAAATATATAGTACATTTTCTCTACAGTGAAAAGTGTTTGTACATACATACATTTGCCAAATAAATACGTGAAGTTTCTGGAGACTTTTAGTAATGAGAAAATTATCTTAATATGTATTTATGTTTCTTTTTTAGGAACTTGAGCAATACAAAAGAAATGCCTCTAAATCCTGGAAAGAAATGGATTTCGACTCTGATTGATGAACTGCTCTGTCTTCAGTTTAAAATCATTTACAAAATTATTTCTATCATTTTTACATTACATTAGCAATTTCATCTGATGCAGTTGAAAGTATGTAATACCAAACTACAAAGTTAGTATTTATTAAGCATCCCTGGTGTTACTTTTCACAAAAGGAGCTGTTTATTCACTGAGTCCAAATTTGTTTATCTTGGCACTCGCAGAGAGTTTTAAAAAGTGGGGAGAAAGGAATTCTAAATTGCTGTCAGATGGGTTTGTTTATGAAGACTGGAATTAGTTAGTTCTACCTATTTTATAAGTTACACCACCTTATTTACTTTTGAATATTTCTAGCCTAAGCATATATTTAAATATAAACAAGTTTTCATACCCAAAATATGAAATTGTGTAGTGTGCTAGGCATCTTTTTGTAGTTCGAAACCAAAGCTTAATAAGTACTTGCATAATAGTTTGATATATTTGAATAAATAAATAAAACTAAAACTGGCAGAATAAAGTGGCATTAAAACCATCTTTGACCTGAATTCAGAAGTGTGCTTTCTCTCTGTCACAGAATCATACAGTTTAATACAGGACTTATTTCTTGCAATGTATGTCACACAGAGTTTAGAAGATGGATGTTTCTGTCATATATTCAAATGGTAGGAAGTCAGTCTGATTGATTTGACAGATACTTGGTTAGTGCTGAGATTACTGATTCACATTCTGCCTAAACTAGGAATGGGTTTTTGTCCATGCACACCTCCCTAATGTGAGATGCACTGAGTGTTTTGAGAATACACAAGACAATCCAGATTAAAGCCAGAGGTGTCTCCTGAGAACTCAGACTTGTCAGAGCGAATATCTGAACAGTCACTTGGCAAACCAGATCAACCCTACATGCTCATAAACATGGGAGAGACAGACCAATCTGGTATCTTTCCAGCTATTTAAAGCTATTTCTTATTTTTAACATATTCGTTCACCAGATGTTTTACTGATAACATTTGTATCTCAGAATGTTCTACATAAAGATACTAGAAAAATACACTTAAGTGGGAATACTGTATTACCTTGAGGATTGGATTTAAAATTCCTTGTTATGAAGTGCCTCATCTCAAAACTATCATATAAAACTAGTTGTATAATTACAGAATTTTAAGATACAAATATACTTACCTCCTTGGAGAAATCCATCTCTCCGGAAAAACCAATTTCTTCACAGAAATGAAAATAAGATACAAAATTTAGGAATTCTATGTCTGTTATGTTTTCAGTTTTGAAGGGCCCATGAGAATAATCTCCAAAGATGAAAATGGCATTGCTTCCGACAAACAACTTTTATACTTTTTCCCTCGTTAAACTGACATTTTATTAAATAAAACCAAAAACATTATTAAACAAACATATTTTTTCCTTGTAATTTGTAAAATGCTTCCAAACCAAGATTAGAGCTTGACAGTGAAAAGAAAGAATTGATATAAATAACCTGTCTTCACTGATTTACCATCATTTACAAGGCAAAAACAAGTTGGGTAACTTAAAGATCCTGTACTCATCAAGTTCTATAGTGTTTATGAGATTAAAGTGGAGTGATTTCTTGATTCTGTCTTTACACGTATTTGGTTTTGTTTCCTTTCTACAGATTCCTCCAATGGTACCAAAACAAGGCATAAGACTGAAAATACAGTTCTAGAAATGAGATTTTCTAGCAGTTGGACCCCTCTGCTTATTAGCAGTGGTTAAAAAAACAAAATAGTGGGGAAAAAATTAGAGCACCATTGCTACGTTGTTAAAAATTGTCAGCAATAGCTGACTAAATTAAATCAGAAAGCTCTTTAAAACATGAAATACTGTTGATTATGGCTGATCTGGAAACCAGCCAGAGGAGAAGGGTGGGGAATACCAATATCAGAACTCATTCACACTCTTAAGAGAACACTGGTTTTCAAGATGAAGGCAAACATGAGAAGATGAATGTGTTTTTATATGTATAATCACTGAAATTTGATCTAAAATCCAACAATATAAGCCTTCGACCATAATATAAATACAAGTATAGTATTAGAGACTGTTGAAATTGCTACATTTTCATTGTCTGTCAATAATTCTCTCTCTTAATATGAAGCTTAGAATTGCAATAATGGCAAGTACTGGTATGAAAGCATAGAGTATGAGGAAATCGACTGTGAAGCGGGACAATGCCCCGGGATAGTTTTGTTCAATGAACCGGATGCCTTGGGAGAAAAGACACGCAGCGTTATTTGCAGTGGAACTGTTGTTTCCACCTGTCAAAACAAACAAACAATTTATTTAGTAGGTAAATCAGTAAAATTAAAACTCAGACTCCAATCTCTACCTCATGCCTTGAATACACCTCTCCCTGGCATCACTTCCATGAAGAACCACACCCACAGCAGTATTTCTCATGACTGTGGAATAAAACCAGACAAGCCCTATGTTTCTGTGGTTAATCCATGACACACTTTTTGAAGGGAAGAAAAAGGGTCACTAGGAGCTCTCTCTTTTTTTCATGCCAAACAAAGATTTGTGGCTTTTCAGACACATTATCTGGAGTGGCATCAAGAAGCAAGTTGCCCCATGTGGCAGACTTACAGCGTTCATATGTGTTGAGGGTTCCAAAATGCAAGAAATGGTGACTGTCTGAAGGACACATTAAAAATTAGGTGTTTATTGGTACTAATAGAGTCATGGATTAATTTTCTAACAGTTGTTGGTCTTGTAATAAAGAGGTGCAGGAGAGATTAAGAGATAAAAAATATGGAGCCTTGGAGAGGAGCACAGACACCTGGCTACAACACCCAGAATATCTTACGGTAGGTCCAAAGATGCAAGTTTTACCCCACTAATGTGTATTAGCTACTAACTCTGCTACCCTGATTGATTCTCTTGTTTTGCAGGTTATCTTGCTCACAACCAGCAAACCACAGCCTGACAGACCCAAGCTGCTCAATAAATACCGTGAAAACACATTTGAACAGAAGCTTCTCTAGTATTAGAGGAGATACCTGATCAGCTGTTTGTTACCTCTCAGTACTCCCTCCACTGATGTTTGATCTTAGACTGTGCAATTCTCTTGATGCTCTATTTGTGTAACATTGCTCAAAAAAAATTTCCAGCCTGTAACAACCTTAGCTTCCAAAATTCCTCCAAAGAGGGGATAAGAGAACAGGTGAAAAAGAGAAAGATGGAAGAACTGGAATAATGAGAAATGGCTGGAACAAAAGAACCAAATTCTGCTCTAGCTTGCTGATGTGGCGTTATAGTCTTTACTAATTATTAAGTTCTTTTTAGCAACTCAAAAGTTACCTTTATTTTATCAGGTTACATGTACATAGAAGGAAAAAAGGATCAACATCTCATTAAAATTATTTATAATGGGCTTTTTTTTGAACACTTACCACATGTGAAGTTTAAGCCATAAAATTCATTGACTACAAGGACTTCACTGCTGTATCTTTGAAACGTCAGAAAGCTGAGTAGTTTGAAAGGTGTTGGCATTTCTTCAATGGTCCTTAAAGAAACAGAGAAGTTTAGCTGGCTTTTGCTACATACTAAGAGCCCTCAAATTAAAACATGCTCTCATTGTTTGTAACCTGTGACAGAAACAGTTCTTGTCTCTACTTGAAAGTTTTCAAACGTAAAGTCCAATTTTAGGGCTAAAGAATGAGACAACCATGAAGGCTGTCCCTGACTCTGGTACACTGTCACAACATTCAGCCCTGACTTGTTTATGGACAGTCACAAAGAATTCTATGGTTGTTTGCTATTCACATGGCAGTGATAAACTGACAATGACAAGATCCAATACAAAGACCCTTACTTGCCAAAACGTGTTGCTTTCAAAGTAAGACACCACCACCCCTCCCTCCATCTTCAAAACCAAGTAAGACTGAATAGAAATTCATTGCTGCAATAATAACAAAGCAAAAGTGAAGCAAAAATAATGAGAAGCATTCAACAAGACTGGGCAATTTCAACACCTGAAACACTTCAAGACTCAAGATTCAACAACAACAAAAATTAACAGGAAAAATCCATCCACCCAGCAATGCTATTTTTAATGTCCTTCATTGCTTATGAAGATTAATAAAAAAGATTCATAATATTAATGAGTAACGTCTGTGCTGTAAAATAAGGTTAGAAACCACTCTAACACTTTTATGTTATCATTAAGGCATTAGACTATGGTATCAGGAATAAATGTCACTATAAACACACATCTTCCTCAAATTAGACAGGAACCAAATAATTAGACATTAAACTAGCTTTATATCATAAGTATGAGCTGAGATCTACTTTAAAGAGACGAAGCATCATCAACTTTGTGAAGACTGAGATGGTTTTCTTGAGGACAACACCATCTGTTGTTAGGCTTACTTAATTTTCATAGGGAGGGTCTCAGGTAAGCATGTCCCACTTGCTCAACATCTTAGGAAAACTGCTTTTAACAATTCCACGTTTTTTCTGGTATGTTCCTCAAAAAACCCAGTAATTTCAGTATTGACAAATACAAGGGGAAAACTGTTCAAACTTCACACAAAACGCAAACCCATTTATTTGCACAGTAACAGAGCAAGTGAATCACAATTTTCCTGCATATTTAATACACTACTTAATAATTTTTATAGATTTCAGTCTGTACAGGTAGAAAAAGTGACTGAAAAGTTTAAAAAAGTTTAAAAAACTAGATAATAATACTAGTGAGATAGTAGAAAGCAACTGCTTTCTAAAACCAGCATTACCAGTGTTTAATGTCTGATAAGTTGCAGCAGTTACTAAAAGATGTAGGAACAGGGATTTTTTGGTAGGCTCCTTTAATGAGGACATTTCACATCATCGTGTCAGCATCAGTAAAAGAATTCAGGTGAGCTGATAGATATTAATTGCTCAGTTTTATCTTCAATGTATTTGCAAAAACTAGGGGAAATCTTCAGTATTTTTGTTCACACCTAAAGATATTGTCTGGTTTTGTGTTTAGTACAAAGCCCAACAAGATTAGGTAGTTCTGCCACTGAAGGAGCACAGCTGCTCTTGCTTTGCCATTGCTACCTGTGCATTACTGGATTTCGGCAATTTCGGCAACTGTTCTAGAAACTCTTTCACAGTTGGATCATTTTAACAGCAACACTGTAACAAAGTAAGATTTTTTCCTACCTTACTAGTCCTGTTCCCACTATCACACCAGCTGAATTAAGTAGCACCACACCACTTTGGACTATATGTGGGTCTTGAACCACGCCAAGTAAAACAAGTGTTAGTAGTTCACCAATCATGTGAGATGCTAGGACAACAGCAAAGAAAATTCCAAATCTGGAAGCATCAGGATACAATCCTATAGTCCTGTACAAAGATGAGCAAAAGAACAGTTAAAAACCAATGTTTGGGTAGTAAACTTGGAAAGCAGCTTTTACTTTTGTTTCTATTTGGGTTTTTTGCAGTTTATAGCTCATTAAGTGAAGAGTTTATGCCTTAATCCTCAGTATAGTGTTTGGAATCTTAACACAAAGGACATCCACTTACTATCATGATGTAAGTGCAGACACTGGTTTTCTCCATCTAGATTGAAGAGGATTATGCAAAGATGTAATTCTTGTAGAAACCCAGCTGTTTCAACACAATCACCATAGTTTTTCAATTACTTAAACTAACCTGCTGCTTCTTGTAGAGTCTTTGCAGTGGGAGTCATTGATATAAGTGACATACTTAAAGAACATCTTTATGCAAGTAATTAAGAGATGGGATTTTGTACTTCTGATAAGGTGCAAGCAAACATAAGTATGGATATACTCAAATTAAAAACAAATTGAATTCACCACCCATGTAATGCATACCAATGCAATTTTCCCCATACTCCTGCATTCTTTAATGCAAGATGCTGTTCTCAGTTTTCCCCTAGCTAACGCAAGGGAAAGAGTACTCTCAATCTGTACTCAAGATTAAAAAGTTAAGAAAAGCCAGCAATTGCTTGACAAACTTAATTCAGCCTTACAGTGTATGTGACAGATGACAAAACCCTTTATTACACTGTGACACATTACTCTTTTTCCAAAATATCTCATACCAAAATTGGCTCACACTAGGTGCACACTGCATGCTTTGCTTAGCTAATAAGCAGCAATTCGACATTTAATTTTCTTTTTTGTGTTATTGCTCAGTGCAAGACCCTATGGGTTTGTTTTTTTTAAATCACCACATTCGAATATGATCTTAAAGCAGAAGTATCAAATTTCTCACAGGTTTTCCTGCAGCATTTTTTGTAACACCAGAATAATTTATAAATAGATGGATAAACTTTGACTCTTCTGGTATTAAACACTCAGTGAGCTAGCAGTAAACTTAAAACAACTTTTAAGTACAGATTGGTGAAGAAGAAACAGCTTTCCAAAGTCCTAGCAGAAAACTATCACCTCTGAGCTGCTCTAATACTTCACACAGAGACATGGAGACACAGGCTAGTAAATCTGGGGTATGAATAGAACAGAAGAAAGCCTAAAAAAAGGGAAAAAAAATCCCAAAGAGAGAATATTACAGCAATAGAATAACAACATGATGTGAACTGTCAGAAAATTTCCCAGAGGTATCTTCAGCTAGGAAAATCTTCACAGATAGGACATTTCCTTGATTGCAAAAGAGGCTCTCTTTGAGCTTGGCCAGATCTGCCTCATGTCTGATCAGGTCAGAGTTTGGGTCTGCCTGACCCAACTGTGTGACTCCATAAACACAAGCTCAATGAGAAATGGCTTGTAAGAACACATGCCAGAGGCTGTCAAAGCCTCTCAAAAAGTTAATGCATCCAGGAAAGTTCAGCCCTGCATAACAACTGCCAAAATTTTATCCAGAAGCTGCTTGCCCTGAGAGGTAAGAGCATTGTGAAATCACTCTGGCATATCCCCGATGGCTTCCAAACAACCACAATATTGGAAAGATAATATCTGCAACTATTATCCATTAACTGGAGCCTCACTATTTATTGTTGATTGTGTTTGAGCCAACCAAAACACAGGCATAAGGTTCTGCCCATGTGGATTCCCTGTTTGTTAAGGAGCTGAGAGTGTCATTGAGCCTGGAAAGCTGCTTTCCAAATGGCTGTTTTCTTGGCACCAGTCACAAACAGAAGGTCAGCACAGCATTTAGTGGGAGGAAAAGTAATTTCTGTCTGCCTGTCTGTGAAAAAAAGGCTTCTCAGGGAGCCCTGCCTGAAGCAGGCAGCACTGACACCTTGCAGAAGTAAAAGCCCAGGTAGGTAAGGGGACAAAGATGGCTACTTTTCATATCAAATTACAAAAAAACCTGCCCATGCATGCAAGTCCTCACGCCTGGAAGAGCAGAAATCTTCCTCTCAGGGATCTTCTCTTTACATTGAGATTTCAAATGTAAAAATTAAGTAAATGCTGAGCACTTCCCCTCATTGCCTACCATAGACCAGAAGGAAGAAGGAAGTAATCATCCTTTTTTCCTGAGTTTTTCCAGATGGGGGAGAAAATGCTACTACAAAATTCCCTGTGCAGAAATTCTGATTCAGAAGTCCAAGCAATTTTGTGTAGTTCTACTTTATCCATTTTCCATTCATCTTACTGGAAAGTAAGAGCACTAACGTGCACTGCTACAGCAGAATGGCTTCTGCACTTTAGCTCTTTTCTGAGGGTGTATCCACTTACCATTCCTGAACAGCTCACCAGAGAACATGCATCCATGTTCCCAAACCAAGCCTGCTCATCACTTGTACACATTTTACTACAGACTGCCAACTGATTGCAACTGTCCCAGGAAAACTAAAATCAACTTTGGTGCACTAGACATCTCTCAACATTAGAAAAAGACTGAAGGACAGAAATTTGTGCTTTTCTCTAGAGGGTGTAAGAAAGGGATACAGATTTCATCACTTCAGTATGCTGTAACTAAAACCCAGTGTCCCAGGAGATAAAAGTTTTGTTGCTGTCATGGACCTACAGGTGACTTCCTCACTCTGGAGTTTTTTTGTTGTTTTTTTTAGAATTTCCTGTCTTTCTAAATGGAATGTAAAATGACACTTCCTGCTTCCAACATGACACAAGGATGGTAACTGTCCCAGGTCCATTAAAACTTTCCAAGTTACCCAGGGAACCAGTAATTTACTTACTGGGGAAGTGTTTTCAGCTGTGCCTGAAAGAGAAGGGCTACATTGTGTCATCTTTCCTTATGCTTTCTGTGTAATCATTTTGAGAGACAACAGCAGGAAGCCATGCCAGGAGGCCTTTTGCTGACATGTTAACTGACACTGGTAACAAAAAGAAAATGACAACCCAACAGATGGTCCAAATGCTTACCAGTATATGAAGGTGCTGAAAATGGCCACGCTGATGACACTGAAGGGCAGGAAATGGACTATATAAGCTACAAGCATTTGCCATTTCTTATACAAGCCATCTTTACTTTCTTGGTCACTGATAGCACGTAGAGGTGGGACTGAATTAAATATATTAAGAAATAAAGTAAAATCACCATTAGACAGAGAGAGCAAGACTTCTTGTTAGCAGAAATTATCTGAAGCACAGAGATAACTTTGAGAATATATCACAAACATTCTGCCTAAACCATGCTGATCACTTTTCCCCCCAGTATAAATGCAAAACATGCTCCCTGCTGCTTGCAGACATTGGTAGGCTTAATGAAAGAGGCCTAACTTATCAGCTTGCAGGACAGCCTTCTCTTTTTGCATATACAAATGAAATACGAGAAAACCTCTGTCACTAGCTAATTTATTGAGGCGCTCTGATTTCAAGCTGATGACAGCAGTGTATGCTCCCTACACCAGCAAAACAGTTTTTAGGGCTGTAAACAGAGAACTACTGCTGCTTTCAGTATGTTACCTGTAAGAGAAAAATCCTTTAAAAACGTAATCATCACATAATACTGATAAATCCAATTTTGCTTAATTGCTGTCAAAGCTGTTTTGCATTTCCATCCTTTCCATGGAAATGCAAAATATGTCTGGTTTTAAGCTCACTTAGATATTAACTAGTCCTAGACTTTGTCTTGCCTGTAAAATGCTACGCACAGGGAAATTTTTTGCACAGTTTAGAATAAAGCCTTCATAGAGAGGCCAGCTGTAAAAAACAAAGGCAGGGATCAGGGCATATTCCCTTAAATTCCATTGAATTTTGTGCTTCTGTATCAACTCTGACATTACCTAGAACAGTGAAGATCCTTTAAATTACTATCTTCAAGAAATACTTTTTCTTATTTAAGAGAGAGTGGCAGCAACACCTGCTGCTTCAGGTAAGACAGGACAGAAACTCACACAGGGCCACAGCATTGAGCATCCCTGTGTATGGGGGGGCACTCACGCACTGGTAGACAAGCCCCACACGGTCCTGCACGGCACCCTGGGCCAGGTCATTCCTTAGCCTAAGAAGGAAAAAGGCTATGAACAAGCCAAATAACAGATTCTGCAGCAGACGCATGATGATGCCTATCTTATCTCTGGAGAGGTTTCTGGTTGTTCTCCTGACAATGAAACAAAACAGCAAAAGGCTTGTTAGCTACACATGAACACATGTTGGTAGGGTATTCAGCTCTGAACAAATCTTAAACACACACTGTCCACAAAGAGCTAAAAAAGACAAGGGACAAGTACAGTGGGAGATCAAATAAACAAGGAAGTACATTTATACATGGAGGGGAAACCTGAAAGATTAGTGGAGAAGAAAAAAATAATTGCTTTAAAAATGGGGGGCAAAAAAGTCTTACCGTAAAAGAATCAACATCTGGTAAAAGCCACTGGGTGAGTCTCTGTTTTTGAGTGGTATTGGTGGCAGCTCCTTCATACACTTGGTTTTTTCAATGGCTGCCAGTACTTTGCTAAAGATCTCTGAGTTTCTATAGGCTGATACAAACTCCTGAACCCTACTGTAGGTTTCAAGTTCATGTTCCTTGCTTCGGGTGTCCACAGATGTCAGATCCACTGTAAAATGACAAAGTTTTTACTCTCTATGCACATCACTTTCCCTTCATATCTTTTTCCCCCTTGCAACTAACTTCTTGTCTCTGTTCTAAAATGTGCAAAGATGAAAAGGTCAGTTGAAAGTATTCAACGCTTCTTCCTCCTTTCTGTTAGATGAATGAACTGTGCAGCCACAAGAAACCTGTGTTTTGTGACCTCTGTAGGACCCTGCAGTTCATGTCCTTGATCTGGAAATGCAAGGCCTGAGCACTGTGCTGGTCAGAACTTTAGCATTCTGCTTGTACAACACAGAGCTGTAGAGAGCAAGATAAAGCACCAGAGGATGAACATTTATGAAGAGATGACTTATCTGGTCATATATTTCTCAGGTTTTCAGGCAAATGCTCAGACATGGCTTCACGACTCCCCCTTGTCCTCTTCCCACTCCTCCATAACTATGGAGTTTTATTTTTTGGTTAGTGTGAACTCACTCCGTAGAGACACTGCTCTTCTCTACTTGAGCTGTTAATGCATTGTTGCACTGGGTTTCACCTACCTCCTTTGCAGATAGACTTCTCTTTTAATGTAAAAGATGGATGTTCAGCGGGCCAAATTCTCCTAGCAGACTCAGCCCAAGCTGAAGCAAGTATTACTGACTGCCATAGAACTCAGGAAAGGTAACTACTTCACAGAGTTAATGGTCCTTTCTAATATGTCCACCTAAACATACTCCTGACACCAGCAATCCTTTTGCTGGCAGATGGGAAATTTGTGTGTTCCATTTTTACAGTCATACAGATTCAGTAATAGTTGCTGCAACACCTTAGAAATTTCCCTTTTCCCTTTACAGCAATGAATTAGCCAAGGTTTTGAAAACTTGATTGTTGTTCTCAGCAATATTTGTTCTTATTCAATTTTATACTACTCTTCTATATCTGATAAGATGTCTTCATCAATTATTTATTCCTAAGGTTTCTCTCATCCTTAGATTTCAGTTTTGCAATGTTCTGTTCAACCTTAAAATAAAAATTCAACAAAAGGAGGCCTTTTCCAAGATTCTTAATTTGTCCTCGAAACTTGAATTAGGTTTGTGAATAGTTCCCTGGTGGTCTAAAAGCTGGAATTCAGCAGAATTGTCTTTAATGGTAAAGATATCCAGAATGAAGCCTTTGCTTTTACATACATGAACATCTGAAATGTAGAAACACTTTTTAAATCTTGGCCAGTGTGACTCGCAGGAAGTCACACAGGAAATAAATGGCAACTGGGTGTGCTTTAAAAGAATTGTAACACTGACTACTAACTAGACCAACTAGCTAATGCCTACCATGCGTTAGTACTTTTTATAAACATGTGACAGTTCAACAATATAATCCACACTCAATACATAGGATCTATTTTCCTCTGCTGCTGGTGTAAATGATATCAGAATCTGTCCCTTCATTCACATCAAATCACACAAAAAAAATATAAACTACCAATTTTCTAAAGACTAAATATTCTGATGATTCTTTGCTCTAATCTGTATTTTTTCCCTTTCTTGTCACATTCAAAGGTTGACATTTGAAGAATGCAGTACTCTCTTTATCAAGGTTTTTTAAAAGTGGGTCTAAATCTCAAATCATCTATGCTTTTCAAGACTATTCAAATTCATGAAGGCAAAATTATCCTCACTGTCATACCAGTATTTTCAGCTTTATCCCATTCCAGCTTCATGTCAACAACCATCCTCTCTTCTCACTGAGTTTAGAATGCCATGTAGACAATAGGAAAACACTGCCTGCTCTGAATGCAGCTTTTTAGATTGGTCAAATTCCCTGGTTAGTGCTCAGCTAGTATTGCCAGAAATTAACCTGTTGGATTTAAATAGAGTTATATACATGGCTGCATATCTGTGCACATACAAACACATCCACAATCTCTTCAAACCTGTGCCTGTATGGATCAAGGACATGGATGTCTTGCAGCAAAACCAAGCCTCATTTCCAAAGCCTCCTACTGACCTTTTTTCTTTCATCCTGAATTGGTAAGACAATACTCTCCAGCTTATGCCAAGAGCTTGCTATCATCATCTCCTGAAGCATTCATTCTGTTCAGTAGTTCACCTTGGTATTGGTAACTTCTCAAACTCAGAATTCCTGGAAACTGATGCCTCAAGTCATCCCATATTTATTCTGTATCCTTCCCTCCATGCAACAACTCTTTTCAGTTGCTTGGCATCACAGAGTCCATAAGAGCATGGGATTTTCCACATTTTTGGAATCAAATTAATTTTCCAGCACCCAATGCACAGCCACAGGGAAATGCCATCAGGAATCCACAAGTTTCATGAAGCTGAGATTCTTTTTTTACTGATGGTTTACCCTTTACTGCAAATATAGCTATTTTATGGAGTCATTAGAAATTATATGGGGCCAGCCCTCTCTCTAAGCTGAAAATAATTAAAAAGTTGGAGCAGAATTCAAACACATTTCTATCTCTTGAAAAACTTTAACTTGGGGAAGAAAACAAATTGTTTTACCAAAACAACTTAAACAAACTTACCATAGAAGTCAAAAGGATTTGATTGTTCAGGACAAGAATAGCCACAGTCACTAAAAAATGTGATCATTTCCATAGGGTTCCCACAGAAAACCATTTCTCCAAAGCTCATGATGGCTATTTTATCAAATAACTGTTAGGGGGAAATTAATATATTAGCAGTATGTACTAAGAATCACAGAACATGCTGACTCGGAAGGAATCCACCAGGATCATCAAGTTCAACTCCTGGCCCTGCATAGGACACCCTAAGAACCACGTGCCTGAGGGCATTGTCCAAAAGCTTCTTAAACTCTGTCAGACTTGGTGTTGTGGCCACTTCTCTGGGGAGCCTGTTCCCAACCGCCCTCTGTGTGAAAAATCTTTTTCCAAGATCCAACCTAAACCTCCCCTGTCACATTTCAGGGCATTCCCTCAGGTCCTGTCACTGGTCACAACAGCAATCAGATCAGGAGTGCATTCATTCTTGAGTACAGCTACTGTCTTGGTAATAGAAATGCTTTGGTGGGAAAAATAGTCTTGACACATTCAAACTTCCTTACTATATTTCCCCCAAAAGAAGTTTGTCCTTTCTTTCACTCCTCTCATTGCTGGTTATGCAAAATGACACATCTTTAAGCTCTAGTGGTTCTCCAAACTGTCAATGAGAACAGCATACAGAGGTAATCCACAAAGAGATGTGGCTTTCTGACTTCACTTCCAATGCACCTTCACTTACTGACTGACCTCCTTCCATACTTAACAGCCCCAGTCTGTAAAACCTCCCAAAAATTGTTGTTAAGATTATCTTGAAGTGCTTAAGGACTCTAACAGCACTGCTCTTCAGGTGAACGTTTGCCAGGCCAAGGTTCCCACCAGCAATGATCAATCCATGGTCTCAAGACACCAGGGCTGCTTTCAGCCCAGAAAAGCACTGTTCTTCCCCTCCCCTGTAAACGGCTCCACAACCATTTACATTCCCTTCAGTCAGCCAGGGAAGAGGAGTTTTGCATTCATGTGGCAAGTGGTGGATAAGAGCAAAGTGAGAATCAGTAATGGGAAGGGAGAAAAGCTCTCCCCAGCACAAACCCTGCAAGGCAGGACTGCCCCACCACATGACCAAGGCATATCCACATGCCTTGTCATGGCTTCTCCCACTGGTTTTGGTTTGGGGAGTTGCATAACACAAATGTTAGGCACACAGTCAGAGTCCATACTATTTTCATAAGGTAATGTGTGTCCTAAAGTGCCCTGTGACTGCACTAGGCCAGAGCTGCAAAGTTCAAGAGAAGCCTCTAATTATGCAAAGGAAAGAAAAAGAGGCAGCTATACTGGATCTTGTACTTCCATCCTGAAAAGAAACGAAGTACTAAAAGGTCTGATGGAAAAGCCAGTAGTGAGGAGACAACATCTACCTTGAAAAGTTCTGAGCGAGGTTGATGGATTGTGAGAATCACAATCCTGTCTCTGTGTGCAAGCTCTGAGAGAAGCAAGACAAGCTGGTTTGCAGTCAGGCAGTCCAGCCCTGTTGTTGGTTCATCAAGTAGCATCACCTCTGTCAAATGACAAGGAATAGCTTTAAAATTCAGGTAAAAAAGGAGCAAATGGCATAGCTTCTGCCCTTAAAGCTGATTTGGCAAATAACACAGAGATAACTTTACAGGTGAAGTTCCACACATAAAACAGGGTATGCACAGGTATTGCCATTACGTGATCTTCCAGTTTTAGTTACTTTCAGTGGTTCAGTTTCAATGACTAGGAATAGGGACATTAAAAATACTTCAGAGCATAATACTTCTTTTTCTAAATTCATGTGAAATCTGAAAATTACCAAAATAGTTTTGATGCACACATCTGCTTCTAAGAACAGTAACGATAGATTTCAGAATGTACAAAACTGTAAATATAAGCAGCAAAATTAGCTAGGATTTATATATTCTGAATTAAATTGATATATACACAGAGAATTTATTGTGAACAAACCAAGAATTGTTAAAATACAGCAGATGCAATTTCATAGACTGAAGCAGGTGTTACTGCCTTCATTATTTTATTGCACATGAAAGGGAAAAACTTATAATCAAAACTCTTTTTTTCATAGTGATGAGCCAGAGCACAGACGAGGACAGTCCAACCTTGATCAGGGCACCAAGGGAGCAGAGTTTTCATTATAGCTTTACCTACACAGAATTACTGCGGTGTTTACTATAGAGTTTAGTGAGGTCCTGAGCAGCAATTACATCCCAGGAGCCACCAGTAGCAGAGATGTACCTCACTATGCTATTTATGCTCCTTCCTGCCTAATATGCAGTTGTGACACATCCATATGGCTACAAGCCTCCAGCCCCAATAAATATGTGCAGTACATTCACTCTGTGAGATCCTGGCACCTTCAAGAAGCTTTCTCAAAACTGAAAAAAAATTTTCCCATGTATAATCCTTCCATAGTTACTCAGCTTTGATTTCCTTTCATTGGAATTTTTTTGGCTCTGGAACATACATGGCACTCACAAATACCTAGATCAACGGCAGCTACTCCACTACAAGACTCAATGCTTGTATGGCTCTAATGTACTCAAAAATAATAAATTATTGGGCCACAACCAACATTTGGGAAGAGTGAACCCAGAAAGACATAAAATGGATAAATCCAAGTCTAAACCTAGGCTCAGTCCCTAAGATTTTTAAATTGTCTGCTTTCCAAGATCAATTAATAGATCAGTGGCAGACCTCAGTTACTGCTTATTCTTTTCTGTAATCACCAGACTGGCTTCTGCTGAATTAAAGAATGCAAATGCTATTGTATTTTAAAGTGGTTTACAGAGGCCTATGGTAGGAGCACAAAGTGACACAGCCTTGTTTTATGTTGAAAATCCAAGCAGTGGTACTTACTGGGATCTTGTAAAAGCTGGGCTGCAACTGACACCCGACGCCTCTCACCCCCAGAAATTCCTACAACATTCCGGCTTCCAATTATTTTGTCAGCAATGTGGCTGAGACTCAGCTCAGCCATAACTGCATCCACCTGAAAAATAATTACAATTTCAAAAGACTAAACAGAGTCCAACTCAGGTAACTGTGTGCAGTGGTAAAAAACCAAAGGAAAAAAAAGACATAATTTTAAGTTATAGCTTTATCAATATTCTGCTTGCATCCATTCTACTTGGATGGTATCTGGCCTAATTTCTATTTGATTATTTTTAATACATTATTTAATTTAATTTTTTAAAATATTTCAGTGTATTCTGAAATGAGTAAATTTTAGCGTCACTTGACATTAAGAGTTCAAAGATGGGACTAGAAGTTAAGATATGGAGCATAACGTGCTGCTCTGGCTTCCAAAATCAGGGAACAGGAAGGCACATCGATGCTAGGAAAGTATAAAGTACTGAGTGGAAGACCAGGGAAGAGAGAAAGAAAGCAAGACCTTCTGGTCAGGAATATCCAATTTTACTTTCAGTAGAATTCAAAAACAGCCCTTTAAATAAATCTGAAACACACCAATTTTTACCAAGAAAGTAGCTTTTAGGGGGCTTAGCAGACCAGTGCTTTTTTCAGCTGTTGTGGTTAGTGAGAGATGTCCTACAGGAGACAGAGTGGTGTCAAAATCAGCTGTGCTGTCCGTGGGACCTGCCAGCACACATGGCCCTAAACACCCCAGAGAACTGAGGTTCCCCTCTGGGGAAGGGGAGCTGACCTCAATACCAAGACCAGCATCTCCTGCAGTAGTAACTGCTTCAGCTTCAGGTGGGAAGGTTTTGTCCCAGCACAGTGATGATGCCCTGGGGCACCAGCACAAGCCCCTCGAAGAGGTGGGACACCAGAGAGCTTGTGTCCTGCTCCTCAGCAGGGGGATCTCTCCCCATTTGCAGAATGAGGATTACAAAACCTCGTAAACATAAAACACAGCCATGGGTGGAAAGTGCTGCTGGTGAAAACATTACACAACATCCTGTATGACTTCCTGGCGGAAGACTGTAAAATACAGACCTTCTTTTTGATGGAGTTGTTGGAGCATTTCTTAAGAGTTAGTAAAGCCGTGTAGGTCAAAGACTCCTGGATGGTGAGAAAGCTCAACAAAGTATCACTCTGGAAAAAAAGTGAAGAGGAAGAAGCAGTTAGTCCCGTAGCAATTAAAATTTTGTCCCTCTTCATGCAAGCTTAATAATTCATACAGCTTATTAACTGATTTGTCCCAAATTTACTAGTAAAATCACATTCACATGACACTACTCCATTACACTAGCAACGTTTTTTACACAAAAGGAAGCACAGTAGAACAAAAAAAAAAAAATAGAAATCAACCTGTGGCACGTAAGAGAAGCAATCTCTGAACTGTTCCCTCTTCAGCTGACGTCCATTCACATACACTTCACCAAAGAAGTTGTCTTTATGTCCCAGTCTTCCTGATATTGCATCCAGAAGTGTTGTTTTCCCAGATCCTTTCAAACAAAAGAAATTAATCATGTTCTGAGATACATTTTATGATTCCAAGAGTGGCAGCCTGACTTGGATGGACAGATATGAAAAGTACAAAGTTGGATTTTTTTTCTCAGTAACTTTAAAATAATAGGCTCTGAAAATGCAGCTAATTAAGAGAAAGTAAACGGGAAAACTACAATGAAAATTAGCATTTAAGCCATAAAAAAATTCACACTTTGCAGTGAAACATTCGAGTTGTGAAGTAACCTTGTCTGTTACTGAAGTTATAATTGTTAGTTAGATGACAGAAGACTGAACTCTGAAAACCAAGCACCAGTTTTACAAAGCAGAAGTTAAAACCAGCCACAATTTCATTATTTAAAACACAGACCTCAGTCATATCCATGTCACTGTGGAAGTCACCAGTATTATTTGTGATCTTATTTCTTATAAATTACTGGAACAACTTACCAGAATTTCCTAAAATCCCCATAATCTGGCCACTTTCTACGTGAAATGAAACATCCTTAAGTATTTGCCGGGTCCATTTTTTACAATATAAAGAAAAGTTCCACCACGGGCCAACATGCTCTCTTGGAAAACAAAAATCAATAAAAAAAAATTAGACAGAGAACATGTAAACACTTTGCATAAAGCAAGTGAATGGTTCATAGCTACTTGCATGTGGGATGGGAGCTGCAAGGATTTTAAAATATGGAAAAATAAAAGTGTTTTCCCCTTCACCCTTTCCTGTTCTAAAGCTTGTAACTTCCGCATTATCTGGAAGATAAAAGGAGATCTAAGCACATTTTCCAGAATGATTTCCGATTGGTTTTCGGACTGCAACCAAAAGGGCAAATGTGAACTGTGGCTTTATTTGCTGATGATGTTTGCCAGCCATTAATCCACCTGTTCCTTTCCTTAGGGCCTCGTGTTATCCCTCTGGCAGCAGCAAGAAAAACAGTGGGAAAGGGCACAACGTTTGGAAATCTCCTCTAAAGCACATCCTTCAGAGAGGCGTGAAGGAGATGTGGTGGTGCTCCGGAGGGCTCTGCCCTGAGGCGGAGGGCCCAGCGCCATGAGGGGGCCTGGCGCCATCGCTGCTGCCGTGCTGGGCTGCGGCCAAACCCGGGGCCCACAGTGCCAGCCCCGCTCCCGCAGCCCCTGGCGCCGGAGCAGGGACCCTCCACACCGCCCTCCCAGCCCTACCTGATGGTGTAGGAGACACCCTGGACGCTGACGCTGTCGGGGAGCTGCCCCACAGCCTTCCCCTCGCCTGTGTGCCCGATCCTGCCGCTCTTCTCCAGGGTGGGAGACGCTCTGCCCGACATCCTCGGGTGCCGGGGCTCCGCAGCCTCCCTGCGCCCCTCACGCTGCTGGCCGGGTGCCTGGCACTGCCGCTGCCGCCACCACCACCATGCCTTCCCCGGCAGCACGCAGGGCCAGCTCCCGCTGCCCCGGGTCAGAACAGGTCGCTGCCCCCGACACTTGCCACCTCAAAGAAAACAGAAGGGCTCCCTGTTCTTTCTTTTTCCAGAGAACAGCTGATCAGTGATTAAGCTGAAGCCGCTATCTGATGTACCTTTAGCCTGCGCTATTAGTGTCCCAGAGGAGGGGAATATTTCCCTGTCCACGGGGTCATGCCAGCTGCAGAGACGCAGCGCGCCAGGAGAAATGGTGCTGCGGTGAGGGTGCCTGGAAAGGACTGCGTTCCAAATCACGAGGAGAAGGATTTCCACAGCTTTCACAGAGAGGAGCGACACCTTCCACCACCGCCGCCATGAAGGAAACTACTGACAGTGTCTCTCTGGACGATGCCCGCTGGAGCCAGGTGATGTGCGAGGGCTTGGCTGTGGGTGAGAGCGTGGAGCGGGGGGCCCGAGGGGCTCAGCTGTCCCGCAGCTGCAGCGCTGGCCGGGAGCTGGGAGAGGCAGGCAGCCATCCTGCCCAGTGACAACCCTCAGCCAGCCCTGAGCAAGCCCCGCTCTGAAACGGGGAGCAGAAAGCATCCACGGCCCCCACCGGAGCACACTGGGTGTGAGGCTGGTGCCATGCAAGCCCTGCTCAGGTGCCACCATGGTGGAGCTGAGAGACGGTCTCCAAATGTGTGGATGGAGGAGAAAGTCCCTGAGCATATCCTGGACTGGCTTTCCCAGGGAATGCCTTCAGACTAGATCCCCACATTTACTGGGGAGCACCTGGTTTTAAAAATTTGGCTCAGCATGAGGAAGGGCTCAGAGTGCTTTGGCAGCAGGGGTAGTTTGGAGGGCTTTCCTGTGGCTTTTCAGGCTGCTTGGTGTGATGTTGCTTTCTGCTGTGTTATCTAGACTGAAAAAATTAATCAGCCTTGTTTGCTGTGAAGGCAGGAGGTGCACACAAAGATCACGGTCATCCTCTGCCAAAGACACCGCAGGCACGGATAGGGTCTGGTACACAGGGAACAGGTACATTTGCCTTGGCTAGAGTATGAGTCTGGCAAGTAGGAAAAGCACAGAGCTGTGGGAGAGATATGCCTGGCTGGAAGGAAAACTGCAGGCATGCACACAGAGCTAAAGCCAAAGCCAGAAAGCTGCCTCGGCTAGGACTTTGTAATTGCAGCTGCATGCAAAAGGGCCAAGTAGACTCTTGTTATTTTAACTGATATCTCAAGTTAAATAACTGATATCTTAGCTGAACTTTAAGTTCCAGCTGATAAATAGTGATTTTTAAAAACAAAAGAAAGAGACTGCACTAGTGGCTGCACACCTATTTGTTCATAAATTCTCCGAGTTTACAAGTCCATGTGGAATTCAATAATGAACATAAATACTTCCATTGAACCTTCTTTTTAGCTGCCAAAAAGCATCAATTACAATATGCACCATTTTGATTCAGTAGATTAACACTGCTGAAATAGTACATCCTTTTTCCTAAAAAAAACCCAAAACAAACAAACAAAAAAAACCCCACAAAAAAAACCCCAAAAAGAGTCTAATCTCTCTGTAGTGACATGACATTTATCTCCATTTTGAAAGTTTCCCCTTTTAATTGGAAAGCAACTAGAAAAGCACAGCACAGCATGTTTGGCCCTCACATGTCACCAGAACAAAGTATGTTTCACACTGATTAACAGATAACTGATAACTCGTTTTGATCCTTCAGACTTTTGCACTACAGTAATTCATCAATAATACTGTCACATCCCATAAATACATTTCCATTTGTGCTTCATCTTTTCTGAACTCAGACTTTAGCACCACTTTAGTTACTGTAATTAACTGTTGTAATCCACCTAACAACTTTTCCAGACCAAGACCCAGGATACTATTTTTCACTCTGATGAAGATAACAGTCTTTATTTCACATACAGTGGAAAATCAAATGTTCTGGAGGTCAAAGAACTCAACTACCAGGTAAAAATTGTCATTTATACACCTCTCTTCAGCAGGAAGCATATCCAGTAATGCTTGTTTCTATAGCCAAGCCATTTTAAAAGCAAAATAAAGTTGAAAAAGTTCACACAACTGTTGCACAGTCGGTTTCTGAGCAGAATCCCACTCTTGGCTGCAATATTGACAGCAGACTAACCCCTGTATTGTAAATACATCCAGTAAAGTTAAAGGATAAGACAGGAAGAGAGATCTGTTTCCAGGCCCTGCTTTGTTTCAGTCTTGAGCAAAATTACTCCTCTGAGGGTTGGAGCAGAAGGACTTTCTGTTCAGCTAGGGATGAAAGGAGCTCTTGCTGGCAAGAATGACTATGTGGAAGAGGATAAAGAGAAGATGACTAACAAGGAGGATTTCAATGAACCAGTGAAATATTTCATCTCCTTCTCACCATGGCATCTGAATAAGATTTCACAATTTTCAGTTTCATGGAATTGCTAATTAAATTTAAAATTTGAAACATTTAAAATTTACAGTAGTAATGAATTACCAAAGTAACAAAGGACAGAGACAGTTTTAGTGATTAACAGAACAAGAAGCAAGGCATGAAAGCATTAGGTGGCTGCAAAAGAACTTCCTTCTACGTATTTCTGAAGACGAACAATAATGTTTTAATACATGCTTTGCTTGTAACATTGTAACTTTGAAGGTATTTGTTGTTAAATAGTTTATTGCTTGAATTGTAGGGACTTGTTTCCTTCTTTGTTAGGTTAACACAACATCCCAGATTCCTTGGTATGAGAACCTTGCACAGATGAAAATGCCCTGGACCTGGAAATCGGATCCCCATTCCCATGTGTCAGTCATCCAAAATCTGAATCTAAAAGTGCGAAGTGGTCAGATGCTTGCAATTATAGGAAGCACTGGTAAGAGCAACCACATTTCATTACATGACCAGCTGTCAGATAAAATGTACATGATCAAGAGCAACACTCTGCAGTCTTTATAATGTCAAAAGCTAGTTGAGAAGAAACTATTGGATGTGTCACCAAAATACATTCTTTAAGTGACATGATGAACAAGGAAACAAAGAAGGATACTGGGGGGGAAAACCCAAAATTTATTTTCAAACCCGATTTTCTTATGCTCTGCACACATTTGCATTCTGAGGTGTAGTGAGGTATTGTTACAAGTGTGGCCTTGCAGCCCCAGATCTGCTGGACATGAATCAGTTCCATGGCTCAGATTCAAAACAGGCCAATTGCAGACCATACTCAGATAGCAAACAAATGAGGCCAGACCCCATAAGAAAGATCAGTGCCAACTGGCATAACCGTAAGTAAGAATTCCATCTGGACTGAAACAATTCTAACAGGATAAAATACTGCATTTCTATTAATTAATAGAAACTTACAGAGAAGAAAAGACAGTTCCTCTTCTGTCTGGTGTTACTGCTTTATTACACTGGGGTTTGGGTTTTTTCTTCCATTTTCTGGTGGAACTGGTCAAGCGGGACAAGAAGTAGACACAGGACCTTTAAACTGAAGTAAAAAGTGCCATACTTGGGAGGTAAAACCCTCATGGTGTGTCTCCACTAGTCTTACATCAGGTTAGCTTACTGATTCAGTGAAGATGGTCTCCCTTAAAGGCAATGCATATTTGCCAAAGAAGTTTTAACTTTATTTCTAAAAAATTAGAGTTTTCTTCCCTATTGCCATGGGAAGTCCTCCTTAGCACATATTCTTAATGTAAGTGAAGCTTACTTCAGAGATTCTCCTGATAATAAAAGGAAAAGCTTTGTGATGAAATAACACACTGAGTTATAGATATAGCACCTTTGTAAGGCAACATACACTGAGCACAAACCCCTTTCAGCAAACTAGTCAAACTATTTTCAAAAGCTGTTTATCATCTATTTCATCAAATGCCTTAGTAAAATGGATTAAACTGCTGATGGGTTTCACATTGTCAATGGCAATCAATATGTCACTCTTAAACAGAGCAATACGTGGTTTACAGATGGATGGGTTTCTTTTTTAAGATGTATGTATTAAGAAGCAAGTGTGGAGTTAATCTTTCAACAGGGAGACTAGAAATAAATGACATCTAATCATAAGAGAGTTCTGTGTGTTTACATACAGAATCATACAACAAAAAGGAAAAATTCATTTGCTGTTTAACTCCAAATCAGGTTTTGTTTTCATTGTTTCACTTTTCTTACCTCTGGGTATGAGCCAGCTTTTCTTAATTATTTAAATGACTTTTTGTCTTATTTAAGTCATAATAATTTTTATTTCAATCGTGATTAATGTTCTTATTGTCTCTATAATAATTCAATGCCTTAGTCATTCAGCTGATCCAGCTGCTGTTTCTGAATTCACAAATCCCTCCACAAAGAAAGCTCTTGCTGAGCATCTGGGGGCAAGCCCTGCAGCTAGGGTGGGACCATCTTTCACCTCTGTTTCAAAAGTGAGAGTTTACCAAAGAGATAAGAGACACTTCTTGTGTCGAAGCCACCTCAAAGCCCATCTACCCAATTTTGCTGAGAAATTATAAGGGTTCAAGCCACATTCTCCATTCCAGAGGAGAGAGATTTCCTGAGTAGGAGCTTGTAGTCAGTATTTTGTTTGAAGATCATCCTGTCTCTGTGACTTTGGGAAAACTTCAGGAGGGATTGGCAAATAATTTTTTTCCTTAACATCTCTATCTTTGACAAGATCACTTTTCAAAACCATCCCTTGGAAATTAATTTTCAATTTTTATTTTCCTAGCTGGTGGAAAGACATCTTTGCTTGACGTGATAACCTGCCGGGATCATGGAGGCAAAATCAAGTCTGGCCAAGTCATGATCAACAACAAACCCAGCACTCCCCAGCTTGTTAGGAAATGCATAGCACACGTGAGGCAGGATGACCGACTGCTCCCCCACCTGACTGTCAGAGAAACACTATTGTTCGTCGCCAAACTGCGCCTTCCAAAGTTTTTTTCAGACTCACAAAGGAAAAAAAGGGTAATTAAGCTGTTGGGAAAAAATAAAGTTGTCAAAAATGTGTCTGACAGGAATTATCCAAGAGATCCTGTGTGTTTGGAGTCAGAACAGCTAATCTGGCATTTTTTTATGTAGATTATGAATTATAAACCTTTTTCATCTTTCAAGATAGAAACCAGCAATTGTTCCAAAGCTCGTAAAAAATGACAATCTAGAGAACGCACTAGAGAGGCTGAAAGACGAACTAAATTTTTGATCGCTGAGTCTTTTTTTATGTTACCTTTAAAATCAAGATTTGTTTTCAAATGTCTCTAGCAGTGAAATATCCAGATGCATTTGAACCACATTAATCCTGTTTTCCGTTTTATCTATGCACGAATGTGCAAATGAACTGTTGCCTGACGCCAGTCGCCCTTGGATCCCCGCAGGTGGAAGATGTGATCGCAGAGCTCCGCCTGCGGCAATGCGCCAACACCAGGGTGGGGAACGAGTACCTGCGGGGCGTCTCCGGGGGAGAGAGGCGCAGGGTGAGCATCGGCGTGCAGCTGCTCTGGAACCCGGGTGAGCACAGTCACACCTTCCCTGGGGCCCACCACGCACCACTTGGGCATAACTGAATGAAGATGGAAGCTTTCAGGGAAGAGTCACACGCACCACTTGCCCCTAGGGCAGCTGCAGGAGTTCATAGTCGGGACACTTGACAGGCCTTTCTCCACCCTCTGCCAGAGGCTGCCTCTCCACAGCACAGTTAGTGACTGCTGCTGGTCCATTTGCTTCAATTGCAATCAGTGCTGATCACAGATAATACTGTAATTCTTACAGGAACAGTTCTGTAGACAGTGTTTCAGCAGTTAACACACTCTTGCTTCAGTCACCTTTGCCAGTGGGAAAGTGGAGACAGACCAAGGCAGAGCCCCCAGGAGCCTTCACCCAGCACTCTAAAACCACCACCACAAAGATTACTCAAAGTTGCCTGAAGTTACTCTCACAGCAGCACCCTGATTTGTGCATATCAGTATAAAGTTTGGGGTTTATCTGACCACATGCCACAGGTTACTTTGGCTTTAACATGGAGATTGTTTTCCTTTCCTCTGACACTGCCCACATTTACATGGGCAGTATTAAGAGGAAAGGTCATTTTCTTCACTGCATAGTCAGTCCTGGCAGTCTTGTGCAACTCACTGACATGGCTTCATGTTGCAGGTGAACTAGAAACTCCCATTGTCTTCAGTAGAAGCAAAACATGAGGCTAAATCCACAGTTGATTTTGCTGGATTGAATCCCCTCTCTGATCTTATATATATCAAAAGCACTACTAACCTTGACTGAGCCTCTTGTTGAATAAGATTCCCCATCAGCTTTTCCCCTAGGAAATGGATTTGAAAAGTTTTTGCTTGTATAAAGTTATACTTCTATAGTTATGGGGAAAGCAGGTTGTTGCTTTTATAAGAAGTGATGCTCAGGAATAGATGTTCTGAACTAAAAAAAAAAAAAAAAACAAAACACCAAACCATTATTTTCTTTAAATTTAAAAATAATGAGTGAAACTTCATGCATTAGCACCATTTCACTTAGAACATATTTTCCAAACCAAATATGCTGCTTTCCACAGCTAAACTTACTGTCTTTGGCAGGAATACTCATACTTGATGAACCCACATCTGGACTGGACAGTTTCACTGCACATAACCTTGTGATAACATTATCCAGACTGGCCAGAGGAAACAGATTGGTTCTTCTTTCACTTCATCAGCCCCGGTCAGATATCTTCCAGCTGTTTGATTTGGTTCTTCTGATGACTTCTGGACTCACTGTCTACTGTGGAACAGCTAAAGACATGGTCCAGTATTTCACAGAACTAGGCTATCCCTGCCCAAAGTACAGCAACCCTGCAGATTTCTACGGTCAGTATCAAGCACTGCCATTAAAAAAGGGTTACTGGAAATCATTTGCTTTCCTGAGTGGCTAGGTAACATTCATTTTTATTGACCACGATTCTCTTAAAAATTCCTTGTAACTAACTCAAATCCATATTGCAGCAAGTTCAGTTTTTAATGGGATCCTTATTTGTCTGTACAGGAAATGTAGCAAAAACAAGAGGTATAAACAAAACAAATTTTTAAAATGCTCCTTCTAACCCTGCCAGATGCACTAACTTGTTGACATGCTTAGCATACTTATCCCCATGTCTTAGCTGATTGTAACTTCTTCTCTGGGAAAGACACAGATAAACTGATCAACTGCTTTCTGTAGACAGTTCTTTTATTTCTCAATTAAGAAAATGTAGAAGTTTGTTTGCCAGAAGCTAGCTCCTAGTCTGAGATAAACCTGGAACAGGTAATGGGAAAAAGGAGTGCACCCCTGCAGAGCACGCTGGAGGGGAGAAAATCCTAATCAGCAATCTTTTTACTCCCCAGAGAAAGTTTACATGGTTTCAAATCTATTCATCTTCCAGTTTTTGCAACGTGGAAGGGGAATCTGCCCCTGTTAATCTAATGACAGGAATCTCTTTACACAAGCTCGTTCAATTCCAGCCCTTAGGTCTTTGCACTCAAGTTGGCCGGAACACCTGGTATAGACCTCAGAGTACTGTAATATTCTGGAGTAACCTCTTCAGCTGTGCCTGTGTGGCAGGCAGTGCCAGCTGTGCAGAGATAAACAGAAGTTAACCTCAGTGTCAAACTCCACAAAAAGACCTTTGTCACCGTCACGGTTCAGAGCAGTCCTCAGCCAAGCACAGCCTTGGGGAAGGCTTGCAGGACCCCTGTATGGGAATGAGAACAACAGGCACTCCTGGGGAAACCTGTAGCTACAGCCTGTGGTTACAGAGACAAACCGCTGAGACATGGAGGTGGGAGGGCAGAGAGGCAGGTGGGAGATCATTGAATGGGATGCACTGAGTCAGTACCCACAGGAAAAGAAAGGAAATATGGGCAGCAGGAAGGTGGAAATAGGACAGGGTGGCAGAGCATCCACAGCAAGAGGGAGCACCTGATGGAAAGACACAGATGCTGGCTTTGTGTCTGACAGGGAAACAGGTGACCAGGGCAGAAGGAAAGGCAAAGAATTTCTGATGGACTCCTCCTAATAGTGGCTGAACAGACATGATCAGCCCAGTGCAAGGAGTTAGGAAATGTGCAGCGATGGTTCTCTCAGAAAGCATCTGTAAAACACCAGATATTGTCAATCTATACTAAAGGTCAACATGGGAAAATACTACTGCAAGTTTAGATTTAAAAAAAAAAAAAAAAAAAAAAAAAGGAAAAAAAAAAGCTAAGTCAACTATTATTGGTATGACTGTGCTGTCCTTAGATAATGTTCCTTTTGGACTTTCTCAGTATCAGGTAAAGTTTATGGCACTTCTGTAAGATATAATTAAGACAGTAACTATAATTTTGCAGATTAAGAAAAAACTTGATTTAAGTCAAAGTCACATAAAAGACTCTACATGCCAGGAAGGAAATTCAAGCTACTTTTTCTCAGCAGTGCTCTCAAGGCACTATGAAATTTATAAAAATCTGAAATAGTAGTTTGTAATACTATAATAAGCAATTATGTAATCTCTCAAGTGATTCATTGATTGACTATGTAAGAAACACACACATTAACAATCTGTTCATCTCCAATTATCTAAAATAACTGATAGTTTTAACTGATTTTAGTGAATGCGCGTGTACAGGTTGGACTGTTTGCTCCCAATGAAATCCCTGATTCTAAACACATCAGAAAGCCAGTTCTTCCATAGCACATGGACTCACATCAAGTAATGTCTTGCAGTTGACTTGACCAGTATTGATAAACAGACTGCAGAAAAGGAGATGGAAAGCCGAAAAAGAGCAAATGCTCTTGCCAACTTGTTTGTAGAAAAGGTCAAACATTTTGATGATTCCTTATGGAAAGGAGACATTCCTACTGAAGGAGACAATGCTGAGACCACAGTCATCAAACAGAGGTAAAGAAAAGAGTGTCATACAGAAGACTTGGAATAATAGCTACACCTTCTGCTAATTTAATTTTTTTTCTCTTTTTCTTTTGGGCAGGAATTCAGACGAGGTTCTCGATATGCCTCACCATTCAAGTGATCAATTACCAGGAGCTTTAAAGCAGTTCACTATATTATTAAGGTAACCTTATCTTCAGTATAAATAGTTTTGTATCATGCCCACTTGTATTTAAAATCATCACAAAGAGGCACAGAATGTCCCACACCAATTCCTTCCTTCAGGTTTTCAGCATTTTAGACCTGAAATACTTGGTGGCTACAGGTGCTTCATAGGTTTGATTTGGTAATATCCTTTACAGAAACAGGGAGTCCAACTCCTGTCCTAGCCAAAGCCAGCAAGTTCCAGGAACTGATTTTAACATTGTTTAGGGCTGTGTCTGAATATAACCGGCATAAATAAGTATTATATCTCACGGTCAATATTGCTGTTTTCCTAGTCGTCAGGTCTCCAATGACTTCAGAGATCTTTCAACATTATTAATCCATGGATTTGGAGCCCTTCTTATGTCATTACTAATTGGATTTTTGTACTATGGCCATGAAAAAAATGGACTCTCTATTCGTGACACAACAGCACTGCTGTACATGATAGGTGCCCTAATCCCATTCACCATCATTTTGGATGTTGTTGCCAAATGTAAGTGTCAGTCTTCTTGTGAACACTATAAGGAATCCAAATAATAAAAAAAAAATCTTAAATCTGTGAAACAAATAAACTTATTATTACAACCCAGTGTGTTTGTTCCTACCCTGCAGGTCATTCAGAAAGAGCAATGCTTTATCATGACTTGGAAGGTGGAATGTATTCTGTTAGCCCATACTTCTTTGCTAAGGTAATTGGTTTTGTTGCCAGGAAACACAAACAGCTGTCTTGAACATTAAAAAACAAAAGCAAACCAAAGCTTTGTTATATAAATAATCACATTTGTGTCAGACTTTGTTCTTTTGTGTCTGCCAGCTAAGGCTATCAGTCTCACTTCCTTAGTATTAACAGATTAAGCCTCACACTAGTTTAGAACTTTGCCATAAGTCATGGCTAAGATCCCACACCATAAAAGCCAAAGAAGAACTTTTCACTACGTTCTTTGGCCAAAGTGTGAGAAATCCCAGACTCAGATTTCCAGTTTAGACAATTTTACATACCTGCATATTTAATTCACTGAAGCATCTTTAAAAGTCTGCTTACATATCTTGACCTGTAAAACAAAACATTCATATCAAATGCTAAAGCAGAGGTAAAACAGAAATGACAAAATGCTGTGATATTTCCAGTAGTTGTTTGGGCCTCTATTGGTCTGAGCTGAAAAATGTATTGTGTGCACAAAGAGCCAGAGTTTCTAGAATTAAATTTAGAACTTTTAAAAAACTACATTCTCTTTTTCACAAGGGTTTTGAATAATGCCTTTTTTGTGATGTTAGATGAGTTCTGCCTGCCATGGCATCTGTAATTTAGGTTTCCATTTCTGCACAAGATTTTAAATGCTTATTAGTGGTTGCCAGAGAAAAATATTCTTTGCATTGTGTCACAAAGATTGCACATTATTCACAGAGAAATCGATGTAATTTGTTACAACCTTAGTATTAGAAAATAGTAGCAACCCTCTTGGGAAGAACTAATTTTCTCTCTATAGCTCTTTAGATATTAGAGAAAATTCCAGTTACGCTTTTGTTTTACAATGAATCAAGTTTCTAACTGGACTGCTTTTGGGACAAGGTGGTGAAGGGACCAATAGCCAAATTTGTCTCAAATTTGATCTCACACTAGTTTTAACCAAATTGGGACAAAACATTCAGTTGCCATGAGTCAGTAACAGTATTACTGTTATCGAGCACACCAGCTCGCAGCAAAAGTATGTTACATTTTTAGAAGCTCCCAAAACAAAACAATCTGTAACAATTAGTTTTAGGCATTGTCACATCCAGAGAAAAAATCAGCAAGGATTTGTTTCTGTTGTGGATTGGTTTTGCATGTCACTGGCAAGCCCTAACAGGGAGATGATTGCATTCTAAGGGAGTATTTTCTACACTTTTATAAACAGTCCTTAAGTGCATTAAGGCACATCTCATGTATTTTTGTATCATTCACCTTTTTTTATTTTCTTTTTCATCTTCTCACACAGATTCTGGGGGAGCTCCCAGAACACTGCATTTTTGTTATAATTTATGGGGTTCCCATCTACTGGCTGGCAAACCTTGTTCCTGAGCCAGAACATTTCCTGCTGAACTTCCTGTTATTGTGGTTGGCCGTTTACAGCGCCCGCACCATGGCACTTTGGGTGGCAGCTCTGCTGCCGACGCTACAGCTCTCAGCCTTCCTTGGCAATGTTCTCTTCACATCCTTCTACCTGAGTGGTGGCTTTGTGATAAGCCTGAACAACCTCTGGACAGGTAGGACAAAGCTCCCACCCTCCCTCCAAACTGAAACATCAATGGCTTTCATCAGTGACAGTGTGTCCTGTGCAGGAAAACTCTTCTTTATTCTTACCTTTGTAATTATCTTCTTGGGTGGTGACAGTGCAGTCAAGTCATCCATTTTACATCACTTCTCCAGGTGAAAAGGAGGCAACAAGAAGTTTGGTCACAAAAGCCCTAGTGAAAGGCTAGCTTCTTACATGTTTGCTAAATTCTTCGGTAAAAAGAATTGTATTCAAAAGATGGAGATGGAGCTCCAGGAAGACTTAGCTGACAGGGGGAATTTGATGGATATGGATATTAGCTAACTTGATTTCCCATCTCCATGTAACTATGTAAAGTGTATCTGCCATTTTGTCCAATAATAAACTGTCACCTGTTTACAGCCTCTGGCTCTCAAGAAGGGAGACAAACCTGCTGTATTTGGCAGCAGCATGGCAGTATTCGAGGTCTCAAGTTTTGTGTGTGTGTATCAATTTCTGTCATTTTTTCTTTTTCAGTTCCTTTCTGGGTTTCAAAAATCTCCTTTGTCAGATGGAATTTTCAAGGAATGATGCAAGTTCAGTTCACTGACACCAGATATGAAATGACTGATCGAAACATTACTTACCAAATACCAGGGAAACTTGTAAGTCAGTAGTAAAAGTTGTTGCACATATTTGATAAGAAATTGGAATGCTATTTGTATGCCTGTCATATTTAAATAGATGGTGGAGGCCTCAAATTCGGCAATCGCCAAATCAACACATGAAGTCACGTTACACTTGGTTGTAAATTTGTTCCTAAAGATGGCTCTACAGCAGTCACTCCTTCTATGCCTTTCTTTTAGTTGAAGAGAAAAAACCAAAATAATAAAGGGCAACTCTCTCCTACACCAGCCCCAACTATGCACTTTGCTGGAATTGTTTAGGAGCTGAACTGGGTTCTTCTGAAATAGGAATAGTGTAGCTGCAACCCTCTATCAAACCACCCTGGAAGTTACACCCAAGCTGGAAAACAGGAGAAGGTAGCAGGGGCCAGGGAAGCTTACACATAAAACACACTTCACAGATCCAGCATGAAAATTTTGTGTCTTTTTCTAATTTTGTGTTATTGGTCATTACAGATCATTCAGGCTATGGACCTGGACTCCCACCCTCTCTATGTGAGCTACGTTGTCCTCACTGGCATAATTTGCAGCTTCCTGCTTTTGTACTATTTATCTCTGCGCTTTATCAAGCAGAAATCAACCCAAGACTGGTAAGAGCAGCGGAGGCAGCAGGTGACGGCCTCCCTTGCAGGAAGGCAGGCAGGGAAGGAAGGCTCCCGGTGTGGGAGGCCGGGCAGCCGCCCGGGAGGCGGGCAGGGAGCGGCGGGCGCCGGCAGCCACAGGATGGCAGCAGAACCCCAGGAGTCGGGACGCGGGCGGGAGCCTGCCACGGACCGCGGCTGCACAGCCTGGGATTTGAGTCGGGGGTGGGCTTGGGGCTTTTTGTTTGCTTCACGTATGGATTGAACGAGTGACAAGGCGCCTGTGAGTCCTGCACATCTGGAAATAGTCTGAGCTATGGGCCATCGATATAAAAGGACGCATTGCACTCTGTAACAATAGCTGATGTTTTAGTCAATGTTTGAACATACAATGATCATGTACTTTAATTCAGAGGGCTACAAGAGAAGAGGATCAAAACACTTTCTGTAGCATGTATGACATATATTAGGAACAGTGCAGAGGAAAGCAACACAGAAGTTTTCACAAGTGCTTCAGGAGAACATGCAAGGATGGAAAACACAGCTGTTAACTACTCTATGTTCTAATTGCTTATGTGTTTTAAAGCTTTAGTTCTGTGTTTTAAAGCTTTGCCTTTGTGTTCCAGTAATATGCTGATGATGCCCAAAACAGGTATTTGCTCACTGTAGAGATGAGATCTTAAATAAAATTATCTCACCTTCTTGGATTTATTTTTAAAATACAAATGTATACCAACTGATTGTTATTAATTACATCTTTCTCTGTTGCAATACACATCATAGCAATTTGCCAAGTTTGCTTCCTAAGGTTCTCAGGTAGACAACACCAACCTGCCCCTGCGTAATTAAAAATCTAATGATGCAACCTGTTAATGCGTGTCATGGTGCACCTAGCTCTGCCCAGAAAATGGGTATCAGTATGGATGTAATTTAGACTCATGGTAAGTGCATGTGCAAATTAGGTGTACAGTTGCTGTGAGTGTTTTGTAAGATTAGCTTGCTTGCTAAACGTTTAGATGCAGATCTCTGTTCTTACACAGAGAAACCCAAAGCAGATTGTCTACTTGGCTTTCATTTGCATGTTGAACACAGTGGAAAACTCCTAGTGTAAGCAGCTATTTATGTCCCAGATACTGGTACATGAATTGTGAGGTTTGGTTGGTTTTGGTGGGTTTGTTTTGGTGGTTTTTTTTAAAGAAATAGGAATGAAAGAACAACTGTGTTTTGTTATTCTACTTGGCAGTTAGGACTGCTACGTTACTTTCCACAGGGTAATAAATTCCCAGGAGGACCCTGGTCTACAGATGTTAAGCAGGTCTGATAAAATAAGATCTTCAGCCCCAGGCAGCAGTAGGAATCCAAAACAGTACAAGGTTCTTCTAAGGTGAATTCTACCATTTCTTTCTCATTCTGCTGCATTTGATTCAAAAAACCCACTTGATCTGATCTGAGTGCCATTTTGAAATTATCAGATTTTCACTGCCTTTTAGTGGCAAAGCCAATTCTTTCAGTCCAATTCAGCATCATTAAATTGTCAGAATAGCAGCTTCCTGTTTGATTCTTAATTATTCCTTTTTATTATATTTAAGACACTTAATTTTTTTTAAAGTGGTTTACTCTTCTTTGTAATGATCTGTTGTGATTAGAATCTCTTTTATATTACACTGAAGTTTTAAGGGTATATATTGGTACTTCTAGTCTAAACCTCTATTTTCAAGGTATTTAGAGGATTAAATTCTAGGCTGACTCTCTGTTGTGAATTCACTTTGATGTTTAATAAAAAAAAAGGAGCGACACAATGGGAGAAATTAAAGACATAAGGGACAGCTCTGAATTTTAGGGGCATATTGTCATGCACAGAAATCTTCAGGCATCTAGATAAGAATATACCATAGCTTTAACTTTGAATTTCCTTCCTTTTGTGAAATTAGTCAGGCTGCTGACATTACTTAAACAGCCTTTTTCCATTTAATATTCCACCCTCTTACCATTATGCAGCAGGACCAAACGGTGTGAGTGTTTCAGAGGTGGTGTTATGACAAGGGTGGATGTATCCATAATGGGGACTTGAGCGGTGAGCCGAGGAACAGCCTGCGTGCCGAGTGCGGGAAGAGCTATCATAGGATGTGGCCAGGCCTCTGTTTACACAGAAAAAGCTCATATTCTATATACTACAATTACATTAGCACACTGCCTATGATCATATCTTGTTTCCTTGATGCCGAGAGATGGGGAATATAGGCTGTGATTATTGTTACAGGCTTTAGCAATAAGAAGGTAGGAGCCTTGAAATACCAGCAATTAGCGTTCATGCCTAACAATAGCATCCGTGGGGCTGTGTATGGAGAGGAGCTCAGGGAAGAGTGGGTGGGTGACACACAACCTGCCCACTCGCGCTGCTGGCACTTGCAAATAATGCAAGTGGGGGAACGATGCTCCACTCAGCCTGTGAAGGTCACGCCGTGTGCCTCGGCCTCTGCGCAAGCTTCCACAGCAGAGCTGCTGCTGCTGCAAAAGCAAATGGTTGGTGAGGCAATACAAGCCTTCCCATGAGCTCCAACCAAGGCTAGAAGTCCTAACTGAATTTCAGCACAGCTTTGCTTTCCAAGTTTGAGAGTAGCTGTTCCTTTTCCTTAGACCGTATCCCTGTAGCAGCAGCAGCAGCTCACTGTGCCCTCCTGCCTGCACTCCCTGTATCAGTATAACCAGAGCTGCTGCAGTCCACAACAATCTCAACACTGAGACTAAACTGCACAAGGAAGTCACTGTCCAAAACTCACTGTACTGCCCACTCTGCCCAAAACTCACTGTACTGCCCGCTCCCCAGGCCCAGTACAACGTTAGAGACTTCAGCAGTGTGGTGAGGTAGATGTGTCACTCAGCAAACACTGGCCACGAGTCCAACAGTGCCACCGTCCCAAGGACTCACCAACTGCTGTCTTTGCTCTCCCTATATCCTCTTTGGCTAGCTTTAGAAGGGATCTCCTCAGCTGTAAGCCCCAGTCTCTGCTCCTGCAGGCAACCAAGTCAGTGCAAAATTGGTTTTGAACTGGCACCACATTTAATTGGTTTCAGGGTTTCCAGGCTGTTTTGTCCAGCTCTGCTTGAACTGTGCACAACCCAACTGCATCAGTCTGTGGGGCTGCAGTGTGCAGATGTGTCCAGTTTGGGAATGGGATTATCAAATACAAGCAACAACAACATTTGTAGGGAAAAGTCACCAAATTTAGAACCACAAGAGTCGTTGTTGGTTACATGGATACTGATCTGTTAAGAAACAGATGTAAAAAATTCCTTTATTAGTTTAGCATTTAATACGGCAAGAGGCAGGAGATTCTTCCCCAGTTTTCCATCCAAGTTCATGCACTCTCTCCACTATGGCAAAGGACAAACTCTTTTAGCACTGGAAATGGATTATAGAAACACTGCCCTGCATAGTGGCTCATAGGTAGTGTTAGTCCTCCAAAATATTTTTAACTTCTCCTTGGGAATGACTAGCTTTCACTATGGCTAGCCTAAATGAATAAGTAGTTGCCAAAAGTTTCATTTCATATTTGTTCATTCCAAAAAATCTCTTCAGAAATGCTAGGTAGATAACAAGTATCAATAGCCATTCCTTTTAATAAAAAACACCATTGAATTCCTTAAAAAAAAAATCACAGACAACACACTATGTGTGGAGATTCTTTGGGTAAGAAATTGCAGGTGTTGGTGTGTCCACTTGTACCAGAAATAACAAATCTTTCAGGTTACAGCCACAGTGATTAATTTTAATGGCAGTAGACAAGAAACAGTGTACACAGAGCTCTGTGACATGCTGCTTTTTTTTTATATACTCTGAGAGCCAAGACAAGCCCTTCATGTGTTAGCAGCTATTAATTAAGGCAACAATGTTTAAGCAGTGGGTTGAGGTAATTTTAAAACTGCTTAACCCTTTTCAGAACTGCTGAGCTTTAGAAAGCACATATATATGTGTGTTCATATTAATACGTAGAAGTATCTGCATGAATGGATTACATACATATGTATATGCACACATAACTAATGCCTATGATTGCTCCTTTTTTTGGTAGACAATATTTAAAAAGCAGTTCAAATCCATAATTTATAGAAGTGCTGTTGCCAGTTTATATAATTAATTATAAGACTGTTTGTTGACATTTATTTTGTCATTAAATCAAACCTAAAGCTTAATTTGAATTGCAGATTTTGTTGGCTTTATTTTGCTTTCATGGTCACAATTAGATAGTTATAATGCTTCCAGTGCTAAAAACCCTGCAACTTCAAGCCCTCAACATTCACACCATGGCTTCAGAACCAGCATCTCCCATCAACAACATTTTTGTATGTTTTGCTCCTCTTTAAGCATCCGATCAGATTTTGCTACATTTCCTACTGGATTTCAGCACTGGTTCTGCCCCACAGTAGTTTTTCATGTTGAACAAGTGGGTTTAGAGGCCTAAGTGTTAAAAGTACTGGCCAGAACTACAAGGTGAGTAAACAAACAATGCCACTTGCCTCAAAAATTATTTATATTTTTTACATAAGCAAATCAGCCTGAATTTTCAAGCAAATGCAGAGGAATTGGAAGCCTACGGACATTCACAAGTAAGGAAAACCAAAATGCACACAACATGTAATTTCCAATAAACTCCCAGTGCCTTGCAATAACATACAACCATATCAGGTAACAGGTAACATCATCAGTCTTCAAGACAATATCTTTGCACACTTTCACTTACTAGGGGGTGGGGGAAGTGTTTAGAAAACAACAGAAACTTTCTTAGAATAGAAAACCTTCACCTTTCATTGAGAAAATCAGAAGGAAGAAAACCAAACAATGTAGCAGCACTGCTATGCCTGTCTGGATTCCAGCAGCAGCTCCTCCCTGACGCAAGTAAACATCATCCTTCTCACCACTGAATGCTGTGAAGATTGCCCTAAAAGAACCAAGTATTACCTTAATGCTCACTTCTCAACAAACACCCGAATCTTCTATGACTCAGTTAAAAATAGCCAATCACCTTGTGGTAGTGCTTCATCTGACTGTGGAAAGGCATAAAGCCAAAAAATGGGAGCTCCAAACCAGGTAGCAGAAAAATGTGCTGCACAAAATGAAAACTTTGAAGAACAAGATGTGTAGTGCTCTTAGTAGCTGCCACCAGGTACTGGATGTTATGCTACACAAGGCAGTCACTGGATTTCCAGGTGGGAAAGTTGGAGGACAAATCTATGGTGGTCATCAAGCCCAAGAGACTCTGATCTCAGCTGAGCAAGGCAGAAGACCAACAACATCTTTGCTCTTTCAGCATCCCCTTGATAGAATCAATTTAAATCAACTTTCTGGCTTGTAGTTCTTAGCAATAGGAGCATGAGCTGCCACCCCGCCAGAGCCACAGGGGCTTTTCAGGCCAGTGGGCACAGTCCAAAAATTGGCATGGTACCACCAAAATTCCAACAGTGATTCTGCACACAGCGCTTCTGGCTGCTCACACCACAAACTGTACCTGCTTCCCCAGCTCCCCCCACAACTCCTACAAATAATCACGTTAAAAAAACCCATTTTGGCCAAGTATTATTGTTACCAAGAAAGGCGCACTTGTCTGGTTACAGCAGAGCTCACCATTGCTGAACTCTTTCCACACACTTGCTCCAGGTTTGTTCCTTCTAAAAGCAAGACAAAAGGAAGGTGAATGAGTATTTTTAGCTTTATGTACTTCACAGGGAATTGCTCAGTGCCTCTGTATTAGAAAAACGCCTTGCAGCTCTGTAGTATGTTCGGTGACAGGCGTGTGATAAATTTCCACTGGAAAAAATACTCTTGAACATGACTGACAATAGTAAAGCCACAAATTACCGTAATTTTATGCCCCCTGCAGCTAGTGGTACAAAACATAGTTTTCAACCTTGTTTTTACTTGCTGAATTTAGACAAATTTATAATGTTATTGATGACAGTAAGAAAGACACTCAAATGCAGAAATTGTATTCCTCGGCACAAACACAACTGGAGCACACTATTTTATACGTACTATAGGGGATGAAAAATATGGTTGTCATTAAATACATATATATATAAAGATGGAAATCTAGAGGATTCAAAAGAATTAATTTCACACTATATACATATTTATTTTCAGCTACCAAACGCTTGATCAGGGTTTTTTCCTCCTCCCTGGAATACTGAACTGTTAGGCAGGTGCAGCACATGATATTACAGTGCTCTCTCTTGCTGAACGTTAATGTTTGAAATGCAGGCTGTGTCAATAATATCATGAAGAAATGCAAAAACCTCGTTTAAGCAAAGTCTACAGATAAATTGCTCCTAATGGATTTTCCAGTGAGCATACATTTTCTATCATATTTCTAATTTTTACAGTGTCATTTTACTTACAGAGGCTTCTGAGGGCCCTAGAACTGGACAATTGCTCGAGATGACCAAGCTTTACAGTTAACTAACCCCACACAGACCGTTCTGTCTACTAACTTAACTGATGGAAGGGAAGACCCACTCAACTCTGCAAGTAACAAGGGCAAGTGCATCATTTATTTTTGGTGTAGGCAGGAAGTTTTTCAGATTATGCCTCAGTAGCAGGCTCAGAAACTGGACACAGTTGCTTCACTTACAACCTCACTTGAGGGTGCAATTTCAGTATCAGAACATGCAAAGAAATGGTGAGGGCCCCAATGGTGAGGGCTACACTGGTGAGGGCTACACACAGTCCTGTACCCAGACTCCTGTTCAGCACCACCCTGAATTACACTAACACCACACTTACTCTTACAGCTGCTTTTGAATTTGAGAAGTGAGAGGTTGCTGCTGGAACAAACTTCCTTTGGTATCTCTGGCCTGTGTTGATGCTCCTCTCCCTTCAGTCACAGAGCCAGTGCCATCCCAACTCCCTGTGGGGAAAGGCAGGAGAGCCAGCTTGACTCAGCAGCTCTGATCAGTCCCTTGTGGCCTCTTCCTTCACTGGGCTGGGCTCAGCAACAAACACGCCCCTAGCAGCCCTTGCTGCTGCCACAGCTGCCTTCTCCAGCACGCCTCAAGGACAAGCAGTTGAAGAGGAGTCAGCAGGAGCCATGCAAAAGGCCAAGGTCCATGGTGGTGTGTCATCGACCATGGCAGCCAACAAGCTGCAGGCTGCTCCTGCCCCTCATGGCCATTCACTCCCAATCACTCCCAAATCCCAGACCTAAGGCATCATGCTGCAGCTGCTGGGTTTGTCTATTGAGACCTACAACTGCCATTCTTTTCACTTTCCCTGTACTTCCCATCCCTTCAGAGTTCCTCTGCACCCATCCTGTATTTTGACCATCACCCCTCCTAGCCCATCTCCCATAAATAAAAATCCATCACCCAACAACACAGCCTTTCAGAGCCTGCTTTGACACCCTCAAGGGAGGTTAGGAAGAACAAGCCTGCCCTGTCCACACTCCCCTGCTTTCCCTCCAGCCCAAACTACTTTCCACCTGAAAAGTTCACCCTCCACTTGTCCCCTCAAGACTCAACTCCAACTACCTACAACCCTCTCCAAAACTCACTTTTCAGATCTGCCCTGGTCTCACGGAATACATGAAGAACAGCAGATGCCAACTACTTGCAAAGCCCAGAATTAAATTCACTGCTGGTTGTCAAGGCTCATCACTGCCAGACATCAGGGTTTGCTCCTTTCTAAGCCCTGAGTTCACTGGCACTTAAGAGCTGAGGGAAATAACTGTGAGAAACACAGAGCTTCAAAGAGGTTTGTAGCAATCACTGCAGACAATAGCAATTCCACAGATACCAGTGCTTTATCAGTGTTCAAAAGTAATCACATGAGAAATTGTGAAGCATTAGCCAATTGCAATATAAAGGTTTAAGAGTATCTGAGAGAAATCTTGCATTAATAGTTTTATCTAAAAGTAGATCAATGTGGAACCTCCATCTATAGCAGGCACTGCATAAGACAGTTTCTATTATCTCATTTTCTTAATTACAGGAAACAGGAGAGAAAACTTAAACCTTAAACTTCCATATCTACTCTTATTTCCATATCTAATGGCAAAGCCAGCACTTTGCTCTTGTAGCTGAGGATCTGCACACTTAGGAAGATGCCCTCAGATTGAATTACGGTCTCATTTGGAGCCACTAACTTAGAAGGATATTGGGTTTCCTCTGATTATTGATTCACAAAAGCAGTGGCAAACCACCAGAGACTACAGCCATTCTGGAAAGGAAATACTTTTTGGCAGTTATTTACACAGAAATTATGAGAATAATTTTAAGAAATGCAGAGAAATATTTGCAAAAAAAGGGCTAAATTCAGTGACAGTTTCAGCTTTTCTTGCATGCTTACCTTTTTCACTTTTACAGTAAAAATAAACTTGTGCAGGAATCTGGACATCCCTTCTAGATGCTGACAGATTTCTCACACTGAACAGCAAAACCTCCTGGTCACATCCATCACTTCTGTCACTTTCTCCTCTGCTGTGCTCCTGGGGAGTCCAGAGGCATCACATGTTTAAGAAAAGCACTAAATACAGTAGTACCCTGGTGAACATACTACCAGTCTATTCCTCTGTCAGTATGTGCACTTGTGATACTCCCTTCACAGGGAGTATCATAGATCATAGATCCCCGCTTGTCATGTAAACCGCAGCTGGAATCCTGCTGACTCAGGCATTCAGTCTATAAAAACCCTCTGACTCTCACTGCCAGAGTCACAATCTCTTCAGCTACTCCATTTTCAACAGTGGGTACATATTAAGAAAGTGTGAAGACAGCTCCTAACCTACCAAGCTGCAATTCTTGCCATAAAAAAGGGTCTCAGGAGACAATGAGTTGAACGAACTGTTTTAGTAGATAAGAATAAAACCATGGCATGTGATTATCATGCTGCAAAATGACTACATTGGTAGTTAACAAAACTTTTCCTGTGTTGATCTCAAAAACTCCCTCCTCCTGCCCCTGCCTCAATGGGAGTGGGGGAAGAAGCAAGTCCATCATGTGGTGCAGGGCAGAGAAGTGAGATTAAGTCATCTCAATTCAGGCAGCAAGCTTTTCCCAGTCCTCTCAACCCCAATCAAGACACATGATTATGCAAACACATACACACTCCCACAATTTGCTTCCTACAGTGACATGTCAGGTCATGGCATGTCAGCAGGCTCTCTGCTTCCCACGGAGGCCTCTGGAAAGGCGTGCTTCCATCTCACAGACACTGCACCTGGTCTGGATCCTGCACAATCCCAGTTATCCATTAGCCAGTGGCAAATAATTCTATCCTGCTCTCAAGGGGTGCATGCTGTGGTCAGCGTGCCACAGTGCATTTGCTCCCAGGACCAGTAAATCACTGTGACAAGTTCGCAAGGCTGCCATTCTGCATTTTGTCATCTTACAGGTTTCTCTCTTTGAAGATGAAGAAATAATGAAACCGCCTACTTATTTGGTGAAGAAATGCCAACCTTCTAAACTGCACTTTTCTTCATGCTTGAAATGGCTGAGTCTCAGCACAACGATGCACAAGAAATATTATCACTTCAAGCGTGTTCTTGAAGAGTCGGCACAAATGCCGATTCTGCAAAACCTTCCTGGTATAACCCTCTTTCAGACTGAGATGACTGTGTCCCAGAGTGGCACAAATCCCTCATTGGCCCACATTTTAAAGACAGGAGAGACTGCACTTCTCTGTGTAATCGTCCCTTAACTGCACGTGAAACATTTAGTGGAACAGGAAATCAAGAGTATTTATCACATAATGGCACCCCCTCCTTTCTTCTTCCCATCTCCGCCAGAGAGATGGGCTGGGCTCCACGAGTCCAGGCTATTCCAGTGAGATCCCAAATGGTCAGCATGTCCTTTTGCTTATTTACCTGTCGCTGCTGCCATGACACCCTGGTTCTGTTTGGTCTCATGTTCCTGCAGTGCCTCACTGCTGTTTATCAGCTCTGCAGCTGGCTTGCTCAGCCCACAACTTGCCATGGGGTCACTCAAAAGGCAATTTTGGAGCTGAAAACAGTTTCACTTAGACTCTTCAGTTACAGGCTATCAAATGTACTTCTTATTCCATAACTGTAACAGCTACAGGGCATGGTTCTGGTAGAGGCAAACCAGCTAGAAGAAAAATGGACAGATGTTAACTAGCACCAATCCTGAATGGTCAGCCTCCACTGTGGGCACCAACACCACAGCCCTGCCTCTGGCTGTGGCCTTGTGTGCTGCTCCCCTGCCTCAGAGGGCAGCAGCCGGCAAACGTGAGCCCTTGGTATCACAACACAGACTACTGATAGGTGCAGTACCTGAGCACGGCCTCATTAAACTTTACCTCCTTGTCATAAAGGGAGTTAAGATCCACAGATTTGCTGTTAACTTCCTCTGTGATGACCTGGTGTTTGCTTCAAGTAATATTGTCTTCCTTAATCCATGTGCTAGCTCAGCTCCAGCTGCATCCATGCCCATTTCCTCAAGTTACGCTCAGCTGTGACTCCACTTACAGGAACACGGTTACTGCTGTGAAATGGAGAGATTCACAAGATGACCTCTAAAAACAAGAGCTGTGGCACCAGAGAAGGGGTTGCCAACTAGTTGACACAGTCCTCAATTATGCTGCTATTACACTGAAACACATGTAATGTAGCTGCAGCTTTAGAAAAAAAGAACCGTCTCGATTTGTGAAATGAAATAAACTGAGTCCTGCCTAGGCTTGCTTTCATGTAGGGCACAAAACCATTAGGCTATGAATGAAATTTCAAATGTTAATGCCTTATCTTGACAAGCCAGGAACAAAGGGTGCGAGACGGTTCGAGCCACGTAGCTGCCGCATGTTGTCAAGTCTACGCTTGTGGAGTGATGAAGGTCACTGCAAAACCACACCAGCGAGGAAGCAGACACTGCTTGCATTCAACCAGCTTGCCTAGAAAACAAAATTTACCATCCTCCTCCCTCCTGATCAGTGAAGCCTCATTTTTAAAGTACAGCAGGATTTTTCTGTGTATTTGTTAATATAATAATTAATTAAATTGGAAGTTTAACTTAAAAAAAAAAATTAGGTATCAATTTCTTGCTTTGACCATACTAGTCATGCAAAATTTCGCCAAAACCTCGTGTGTACACGTGAATTTTTAATTACCACAATTTTACCTATGTGGGAAACCCTAAGAAAGATAAAGTTAAGATATGGGTAAAAATGTAAAGATTAACAAACAAAGCTGAAATGCACAGGAACAATCTTTCATTTCCTTAAAACCTGTTTGTAGTACCCAGCAGGCAATGTGTTCCATCTGCAATACCAATGTGCACATTTGTGAATTTCCATCATTATGCACAGAGATAATGGATGTATTTTCTACCTAATATTTAATCTTTGTAACTTGGACATGTCTTATTTTCATGATCACACAACTCTGGGCTCTAAAATATCATCTCAGAGTAGCTGTACTCCCACATTCCTTCAAATAAACCATGTCCGCCAGTCTCCCAGCAAGTAAAAATTGCTACCACTGCAAAGAACAGGCACTGCTTTGTTTAAAGGGCATGCTTTCATGGATATGGAGTTCTTGTATCAGTAAAATTAACTGGACTAACAGTTACGAGAATTAATTCATTCTATACAACTACAACACACAAGGCTAGTGTAAAAGGCCAAAGTATTTTGTCTTTATGTATAATACCCAACACCCTCCCAAGATGCTTAACACAAGAAAGTACAATTAAGAGAAAACTTAAAAAACATGTTTATTTTCTGTGTAGATACAGCTGAATCCTGAAGATGTTCTTCACCCCTGTCTTTTCACCCCAAAGTACAGTGACCAGGCAAAGAACAAGGATTACACAAGTCTCCTCCAGTTACAGTTCAGTACCCCTCCAGCAACTTTCTTGATATACACATATCTGGCAAATCAAAGGGGCAAAGAAACAGTTGAGTTTATAGCAGACCATACATAAAAATGGAAATATTTCAGTGGGCTGCACCTTGATATTTCACTAGGACTTTTAACAGCATTTCTATTAATAAATGTTTCTATCAAGTGCAGTTACAGCAAATGTTATTAATCAGATTTAAATTAAAAATTACACATAACATGCTTTTTAAAGTTTTTATTGAATGTAGTATTTAAACAATTTCATAAACAACTAAATCATAAAACTGTCTGTTCATGATGCTTGCAATCTTCTGTTCCTCCATTTTTCCACATAGAACTTGAATGTCTCCTATAAACAGAGTGGAATAAACAAGCTCAACCTTGTTTCAACTGAAAAGTTACTAATTCTGAACAAAGTCTTATGTCCTGACAAAATCTATTATTCTCTGTCATGCAAAACTAGATCTGTATTGAAGTCTGTATAATTAGGAGAAATACCAGAGAGAGTGAATAAAAGGAAAAGGAAAACCTTGCCAAAAATGCATAATGAAGCTTCTATTACTAAATGCAATAATATAATCAATTTCATTTTAAAAATGAAAATACTTTTTAACTTCAATCTGCAATTGTGTCAAAAAAATTGAAACGCTTTTAAAGACCAAGCTGCATTAAAGAAAAATTGAACAGGGAAATCAGAAAATGAATCATCCCAGTGACTTGGAAAAAAACACTCTTATGTTCACTAGCTACTTATAAGAAACAGACATTCTAGTTTTTAAATTTACAGTCTGAACAAAAATTCAGATTATAAATAAGTAAAGCTGCAGAAAAAACCCATCATAGCCATTGAAAGGCTAAACCAAATATTTTGCGCCAAAATTTTTTCCAATTCTTTACAAATTAGAAAAGAAAATCACATTTATCGTGAAGCCATATAGAGAAATGGTATATAGCCAGTCTTCACAGAATTACAGAGCGGTTTTTTTAGAATATAAAAAATGATGAGAAAAAAAGCAATAAGAAGTTTGCTTAGAAAATGGAAAATACAATGTCTTCAAAATCTGCTTAGCAAAAATGGTACTAGTAGACTATCAGTCAAAGGAATGATGCAAAACTATTTGTGGTCTTCACAGATCTAATATCATGCTGTTTGTCACCCTCAAGAAACATGTATTTGCACAGCTGCATAGGTACCTTGGCAGGGCAGCTAGAAGCAAAGCTGCAATAGAAAAATAATTCCTAAATTATTCTAAAATTCCATCCTGCTAGCACAGGAACTTACACTAGACACAAAGCACTAATTAATGAAAACTAGAAGCCATTAATTGTTACTGAAGCGCACATTCTACAAGCCTTTTCAAGTCCAATTGCTTAGATAAATGCCCCAAGGAGATTTGATAAAGGAACACCTTTAGATGAGTGCCTGATAAGGAGGTAGTTTAAATATTGTAAGCCCTAAGAGAGTTTATTTCCCTAAGTCAAATCCAATGCAAGATTACCATAGTTCCCACAAAACCCAGGACTTCATACATTGCCTCCTTTGAGGAGTCTCTGCAGAGACCTACTCCCTGTATAGTTATTCATGCAACTTGTTTTATTAATACTGAACATACACAACTCTGTAGATCTATTTCTTAATTAGGAAATACTCACAGGGGGTTCAGTGAAAGGGACAGGCTCTCCTACTTTCTTCAGGAAAGTTGCTAAAGATTTCAAAGAGATCTCGTGCAGCTCTATATTCTTCGCTTTTGTTTTCTCATAGGTAGCCTTTACAGAAGCAACATCCCCATCCAATTCTGAGGAAAAAAACAGAACCCAAAAAATCTCAGTGGTTACTTGTTTCTCTTTCCACCTGTTTTCACTCATGCCTAACCATCGACTGCTGCTCAGACATTTGCTTGAGAAGCATTGGGATGAAACGGAAGTGACCCCTGACAGTTTCACAGCTGTCCCCGGGGTCCTAGAAGCAGTACAACAGCTCCTAGCACCTTGTAAACATCAAAGGAAGCCATCATGTCCAGTTAAATTCATTCTGTTGCCTGGGAGGGAGAACACAAACACCTGCAGTATGGAAGCTGTCTCAGGTTTTACTTGTTCACATTTGGAAACATCATCTTCGCAACCAGAGGAGCTATAAAAACAATGGTTCATAAAGAAAAAGAAAGAGCTTTGTGCAGAAAGGGATAGCCTGTGTCCCTTTCTTGTGAGAAAAAGCTTCCCACCCACATCTGGCAAGTGGCTGAGCTCCTTTCTGAATGTGGGAGGCTACTGCAAAAACTACATGAAATGACAGCTTAATGAAAGCATAGAAATTGTTAACTTTCTACCACTTTAAAATAGATTTCTTGTATGGGAAACACCAACAGAAAGAGCTAATACTTAGACTTCATTTAATGGACCACACAATCGTGATTTTATGTATTTCTTTTTTCTAAAAGGTATACAGCAAAGGATGGTGCATCTCACCAGACTGAAGGAAAGCTAGCCCTGGCAGTGGATCTCATCTCAGGACAAGGACAGGAGGAAAGGTCCTTTTATTTGTTGCATCATGGATATCTGACAGATGATCAAACTTCTTTCAGCTGTCATCTATATTCTTCTATATCTTTGCTAAAAACAATTATAATTTTATTTGCCCATTTTTTTGTTAATTAGAAACAGTGACCAACTACGGTAATAACAATACTCCGGCATGTTTCATAGCCTTTTCTAATTAAAAATAACAATGGCCTGAAAGGAGAATAATTTGTTCTCTCAAAAATTATGCTAATACAAGGTTGGATTTGGCCCACAACAAGAAATCATGTTTGAAAGCTTACTAACTTTAAATTTTTTTAAAAAAACCCAAAAACCAACAACTTTGATTTAAAAGATCTTATTTCTACCCCTCATGGTTACAGCACAAATCTAAACCTTCTTATCTTCAGTGCAAAATGTTTTGCTGATGATCCCTTTAACGGTCAAATGATCAATGTCTCATACAGGTAAGATGCTTGCACAGAATAACCTGGGAACAGCTTTTAAAATTCTTCATGCTTGTACTGAAAGTCTCCTCTAGAACCTTCTAGGAGCCAGGAACATCTCTGCCTGAAGAGAGTACAGCAAACATCTGTTCATACAGAATATAGCCTCATGTGCTCAAATACACTCTAATCACTGTTCTAGGTACAGCAGAGCAGGTGATTGATTCTCTGCAATCTTTTTATGAAACTGCTATACCACCATGTAGTTAGGAAAGATAGTGAAAAATTTAGTTCACTTACAGAATTTTTATTGAGCTAAAAGCAGCAGAGGACTAATGACAGCATAAAGCAGCAAGTCCAGTGCTGGTGACAAAAGGGCAATTTTTCGTTTTATAAAAACATGCTAAAAAACTTACCCTTGCTGTGAACCTGAACCTGTTAGAGGGCTAACAAATTTTTGGTAGTGATTGCTCTTTGCAATGTTACTAAGCAAGCAAATTTTCTAAGGTAGATAACACATCACAGGACTTCTACAACTTGATTCAAATACATACATTTGTATTCCTATAGCACCATATCTTAGATTTGTGTTTGAAGTGTTTTACCTAATTATTCCTATTTATCTCTTCTGTGATAGACTGGTGCACAGTGGCTTCCGTACTTGTACGTTTTTGCTTGTAACACATGTGAAAAGATTTTACTCCCTGTAAAACAACTGGAGGACAGTATCAGAGTACACAAGGCAAAGGACTCTACAGCACAGAGATGCAAGCTTACGACTGAGTGTTGCCATAGGAGCTGTATGTCCTAGTTTTTCAAGAGTGAATCTTGCAAATAAACATACTAAAACAACTTGACTTTTTTAGAGGTGCTCACCTCTGACTTCAGCTATAAAGAGAACTGATGAGTACTTCAACTACTTATGTAGTTCAAATGAAGGCATCTGGAATATTAACTCTGGCTACAATACAAGATGCATAAATAATTTACACTAATAACAGTAAGATTGTTTCACATTACTGATAGAACAGATCACTTATGATTTTGAAACATACACACATATAAAAGGAACCAATATTACTACATGCTTTGGGGGAAAAAAGCTAAATTAATTTTAAAAGCCGTTCATTTCTACAGCATTTTTCCCCATGGATTAGGATGGATTCTTTGTTATTCCATGAAGCCCCTTCTTTAGGTTCTTAGTAAAGGATTCACAGCTTGTATTACCTGGTTGCTCTACGAACTTAACAGCTAGGAGAGTATACAGACCCAAGAGATGGAAAAAAGAAAAAGCTCAGATAACCCCTGCACCTCTTTATGACTCAGACTGTAAAGCAAGTAAGGGCTTGCACGACCTTTCTGAATGTCTCCAGAGTTCTTACTAAAACCCTGTTCCAAGGAGAATCGCTTACCATAACATCTCAAGAGGTACCGGTATGCCACTGCTGGATCAAGATGCTCAGGGATCAGTTCTAGAAGCGTCTCAATCCTCTTTGCCTGTGAGATTTAATACACAGACAAAAAGAGCATGAACTTGAACTCTTAAAGAACAGAATAGTCATCAAATTCAGAACAATGATTACACATTTTTATGTGAAATGAACTGTGCTGGTAACAAAGAATGGATTGTGTGACTCGAAGTATAGACAATAATTTCCTTCCCAAAATTTTGCAGATATGAAATAGTAAAAGAAATGAAGCACAAAATGCAATTAATGTAATAAAGGTCTAAAATCCATATTCAAGAATCTTAAATATTAGTGTATTTTTTTTTTAGGTAGGCAAGTAATGTATCAATGAGAATATGGCAGGATTTCAACCAATTTAGGAAAACTGCAAAACACTCAGCATCCTTCAGGGACCTAGAGGTCAATGGTAGCTATGATCAATGCTTAAAAGGAGTCAGATCATTAACTAATGTGCTTAAATTTGGAACCTGCTTCCCTCAGCCTCTGATTGCAGTTTCGAAAATTCTCAGGTTTTAAATTAAAAGCAGTTTATTGAAATTAAGAACATCTTTATCACACACTACCAACTTTGATGTGTTAGTAAAATTTCAGCTTGATGAGCTGGGAAACTTCAACTTTTTTAGTTCCTTCTTATAGACACCAAATAATAGTGTTTATCACATCATATTTACCATCATCACTTCAACAGAAGAACTTTCAATCTATTCATATTAAATGGCAATTTCCACAAAACATAAATGTGCATTTGGCTCATTTGAAAAAATATTTGTTCTAGTTTGTGTACTAGATGTCTCCTGATGTTGCTCCTCTATGAAAGAGGAATCTATATGGTTTTGCTTGAGTATTCCAGGGTTTTTTTTGATTTTGTTGTTCAATGTTAGGTTTGAGGGGTGGTGTTTGATTTTTTTTGTTGTGTGCTAAGGTTTTTTGTTTGCGTTGGAGGGTTTTTAATTGGACTTTAAGTTTGTGTTTTACTTGTTTTGGGATTTTTGATTTTACTTCAAGGGGGCCATAGGAGGAGGGAAGGACAGGAGTAGAGCAAGCACATAAAGCATTTCAAATTGCAGGGAATGAGCACAGGGCCAGGAATCCAAACAGATGCTCCAATCAGATACATGTCCAAACCACCATAACAAGTAATATGAAATGTGTCTTTCAATGTAAACAGAGGCATTTTATCATCAGAGAGAGGCTGAGCTTTAACTTGCATTTGTATTCATACAATGTAGCCAATAAAATAAGGACTTTCAGGTTTTGATACTATGCAGTAAAACATTCTAAGCACAATGGTTGTAGGATATACAGTGTAACACGGAAAATGCAGGAAATAACTGAAACAAGAGCAAAATATTAAGTACACTCTCCTTTCCATCATGCTCCATAATGTAAGCTGTTCTTTAAATATAACCAGCTCTGCAAATTAACCTCCCCCCTCCCCAAGAAGCCCAGTAAAGCTGTCAACTGTGAAGTTGAAAACACTTTAAGAAAGGTTGATGAAACAGTATTTTGCGATATAAAAAACTGTATACATGAAAAAAATATTGTACCTGTCCAGCTCTAGATGCTGATCTAGCCAAAAAACGCCCCAAAGTTCTCTTCTCCTGGGCTATTGCATTCCATCTCTGAAGACAAAGAAATGATTAATGTAGCAGACATGAGTAGGTTACTGATAGACAAGATTACTAAGGTGAAAATTTCCAATTACAGATACTTAAAACAATATACTAATATATTACCTATTTGCAAAGTAAATAATTGAATATTAGTTTGACAAGAAAACCAAAAAACCAACCACAAACCAAGTTCATTTTATGCACCTCTTTGGTAAACATTTTTAAAATGGTAGGTATTAAGTTTGTTTAAAACAATAGAGGAAAAAATTAAACTAATACTTCCATATACCACAAAAACGAGGTTTAGGACTGCAAAAGAATGAAAAAGAGAAACACTATTCCTCTCCAATTATACTGCCAAGCATTCACAAGTGAGCTAGGGATCATAAGGTTAATTATACATTTAATAAGGTGTCAGGGAGATAACTGCTCATTTCTTTATAAAAATTAAAATGTACAAAGCAAGTTCTCTTTAAAGTATAATTACCTACACTTATGCATACAAAGGACTGATTTCAATCTCTCTATTTTATAAAAGGCTTTAACTGCAACAGACAGGGTTTGAGAGAAAGAAGTTGAACTTAGAAAAGTTTGAGACAGACCAGATAAAAATCAAAAATCTATCTTACTTTAGAAACAAGGACAAAATAAAATACACAAGACAATATTTAGTGTATATTCCTCAAAGATGTCTTAAAACTCTTAACAATGCACAGTGTGGTTTTGTTATCAGCTGCACAGTATCAGTACCAAAATGCACAGGAAAAAGAGGATACTGTGCATAAGGAAACATATACCTTGAATTTCCTGTACTCAACCAGTATTGTAAGACATATGCAAACAAGAAATTTTGGGTTATGCCATGGTGAGTATTCTGTGTAAGTAATATGGTTTACAAGCTCTTTAAGGTCCAGGTGTAAAGGTGTGAAGGTTCATTCCTTCAGGCAAACAGACAAGAAGTGGCTTTATGGTGCTAAATAGGGGCAAAGCACTGATGAGAGAAACCTGCAGTATTTTATTGCCAGTTCTAGACATTCTCACCTACTGCCAGTAACTGCTGAGAGGAAAGAGTCTAATTTGAGAAACGTTATCCACATTATCCTCTCTTTCATGCTGAAATATCAAATCCCTTTTGACCCTCATCAGTGAAAGCATTCTCCCTCCAGACAGTAGCAGACACTGCTGCTGTTTCATAAACTTTTAAATAGACTCTTAGATGCATTTCTGAAAGCAAGGAGTCTCCATGTATATACTAATAGTTTAGATTACAAGCAAAATAATTCATTTAGATTGTTGTTTACTTTCCAAAATATAACAATGGAGAGTGATTATTCCTATCCTCCAGTTAGTGGATTACTATTACTGGAATACTTGATCCACATAGCAGTCACAAATGTTCAACACAGCTCAAAGTTTTTCCTGAGCCATAAAACTCCCTGTTTTTCTCCTAGACACAGAAGTTCCAACTCAAGCTTATCTGTAAATGTCCACTTATAACAAGGTATTTTAAAATTGTCCCTTAGGATACAATGTATACAATGTTATTTCAAGTATGCTATAGAGCCATGAATTTAATCCCAACAGCTGGATGCTGTTGTAACAAGTTTCAGGAACATATGGATATTATTCCATGTTCTGGAAATTTTTAGCAGTACTATGATTTTACTTAAGAATGAAAAAAACCCTTATCTTCACAAAAGCAAAAAAAAAGTACCTAATTTTCATTTACTCATTCCATGTCAATCAAAGAGCAATCAACAAATCAGGAAGAGTGAAATAAGTTGAGAAATTTTTTTCATTTTGATGTTTCAAGCTATATAGCAAGAGGATTTTATGACAAAATTGTAGTCTCCTTTTCATTTAATACTCAGATGACCAGTTAGGCAAAATACCACACAAAGTAAGGGAATTACAAGCAATACACCTCACACTGTAGCAGAAATAATAGAACAGCTTTGCTGGTATTGTCTTGGAACATCATAAAATATGCCATGGATGAAGCAGAGCTTTTTCATGAACAGTTTAAAATACTTAGGAACTGGTAAATGAGTAGCATGCACTATCAGGAGATGATAAGAGGCCTTGCTTTGAGGCAGGAGCCTATGCACACATCAGTCTGACTGCTGGACTGTCACCTGCTTGGATGAGCCTCCTGACAGAGCCTGTTTCCAAGCACCCACAGCTCATCCCAGCTTTTGCTTGGCTTGTCTTTAGCTCTGCACAAATGGCACGAATGCAGCTGTCTCAGTTCCTGACTCAGCTGAGACTATGACCCAGAGACCAACATTTGGGTTTTAATGCACCTGTGACACTCAAATAGAAAGCAAATTTAGGTCTTAATAAACCTTGAATACATTATATACGATATTACAGCAACCAAGTAAAGTCAAGTCCACGACAAGCAATCATTACCTGCTTCTGTTCTGCAAACTGTACAGCTGTAAGATATTATGTTTACAGCACTTAAGAAATTAGTTGAGATGTTGAAAGGAAATGGTCTGCAGGAAACAACTGACATCTAACAAGAGAACTTGGAGAAAGATATTTGCAATATACCAATACTTCCTTTATTTCCTTCATTTTACTGGGAGACAAAAAAACACCCCTGACTCTGGCACACACTATTACTCTCAGTACTAGAGCACAAGCTCATGGTTTAGTCTAAAGTGTGCCCTGCTACTCACACTGTAATTCAAATGCATCCCAGTAGCAGTCCGTGCTGCACAACACCTCTTTCTGACAATTTCTCAGTTAACCTTTGAAGAGCTCTAAGCATTTCTGTACCTCTTGTTATGTCATTACCTGTATCAACGATCTGGCAGCATCCACTCTGTCTGCACTGATATGCTGAAGGAAAAGATCTGTGACAGGTCTGTAAATTCCAAACTGACTGGCCAGTCGTTCTGCCATCGCACTAACTGCAAAATGATGGGTACAGAAGGAAAATCTTTGATTGAAAAGCTGCTTTTGTAAACTTCACAGGCATGGTTTATGCTGACTGAGCAGGTTTTACGTGTAATAGCTCTTTCATAACACCTCTGTTGAGTCAGAATATTTAAATATCATTGCAATTAACTTACATTTTTCCAAAGCTGGTTCTAATCCTTCCTCAGACACCCTTCTTAACAAATAGGAAATACTTCTGACAGCTTGATCAGGATTCTGTGCACCAGAGATAAGCAGAGGCTCAAGGTATTTCACAGCAGCATCAAGGTCATTGCTAGAAAAAGAGATTGAACTGGCTCAGTTTCTGAAATCAAGATTTCTAAACCTAAAGAAGCAATTAAAATAAAGTTTTTGTTTTCTACATCAATCTTGTATTTACCAGTAACGGTTGACTAAAAAAATATTATTCACTCAGATATATGTAAAAGTGAAACGATTTATGACTGAATGAATAAATCAATGAGTAAATAATTTTAATGGCCTTTGACCTGTACAAAGTTTAGGTATTTTAGACACTTTCTTCCTCATTAAGAAAGAAGAGTTCAGCTTGCTGCTTTAGGAAAATGCATCCTGCAAATCTAGAAGGCAAAATTGAAACATTAACAGAGGGTATCTGAATAATTAATGTATGCAACTTAAGTATTTTTATGCAATGTAATTAATTATTTACCTGATTTTTCCTATGCCTGCCTTTTTGGATGAAAAAGACAATACTAAATGTCATTTGGTCATTACATCTAAAAGCTTTTAATCTTAAAGCTTAAATATAGCAAATGCTAATAATATAATGCAAGAAGTATTCACCAAAGTGTAAAGTCTCCTTCTACCATTCTAAAAAGTTCAAATGACAACATCTCTTACCAGTCCACCTAATGAAATTGAAAAAGAAAACTGAGCACAATGAATGCTTTTAGGTGAAGCAGAAAAGCAGCATGTGTGAAAGCTATGAAAAATGCTTTGAAAACTGAATCAGAAACATAGATCTACCAATAAATGAACATTGTATTGGGAATATCTGTAAGAATCTGTTTTTCAGAGTTATAAAGGTACAGATTGCAAGGTATTTAAGAATATGTAAGGTGCCTATTATTTACACTACTCGGTTTTTTTCTTTTGTTAGTTTTGGTATGGAAAAAGCTGATGCTCTGCCTGCACACGATTTCTTTCTTTATTCTTGTCACCAGTCTCCATCTTAAGAACACAGCCTGAGTTTGCAACACTTTTATGACATGGAAATATAGAAAAATATGCAGCTTATAACACAAATAATGAAGTGTCTCCCTCTTTTGAAGCATTTCATTGACATACAAGTCCATGCACTAGAACTGTGTGCCAAGGATCACTCAGATGTGCCCCCGGAGCCTGGCATGCCTGAGGCAATCAGGAATCTGTTATGTACTCTAGAGTTCTACAGCTCTTCTGCCAAGTCAGGCACAGGAGGTCCACCTGACAAAAGCAGTTTGAAATAAAATAACGAAATATGTAGGATTCCTGAAGATTGGTTCCTGTGAAGTATATTTGAGAAGCTGACCTTGCCCCTTCCGACTCCAGGTGCTTCCCCATGCAGCTTTACACATAGTATAAAGCAGCACAGTACCAATGTAACAAATAAAACCAGAAATGCAGAGCGCAATACTGAATTAAACAGCTGAATCACAGGATACTTGAAAGTGTGGGGATAATTGTGATAACTAAACTGTGGCCTAAAGCATCAGCTAAGCTTTTATAATTCTTACTAAAAAAACCCAAGGAAAGACCTCACTCCAGATACATATCTGGCCTTCACATTTTGAAGGTTAAGACAATAACATTTCAAGAATACATTGCCATTTCAACTGCTGGAACAGGTAGTCGATTTTTGTTTCCAAACAAACCAGAACAACAAAATCAAAAACACAGAAAAAAAAATCTCTGGGTGCTACATTTGATGAAGTAATTCCATTTGACCTTCAGATTTCATAGAGCTTTTGGATGCAACACCAAGGAAACCCTTTACATGCACATTGGAACAAAGGTATCAAAGCTAAATTTCACTACTAAAGAAGACCTTAATGCTTCACAGTTATTATCCCTGTATTTTATTAAATTTTCAACCCCAAATTTGTTTGGGAGACAATACCAGAACAGAACTGCACACTATAGTCAAGTAGAATTTTAGTATCTGGGACAATGTAAAAATGGAAACAGAATGAAATGGATAATGCAAGAGATTTTCCAGCACTCTGCAGAAAAGAATTAAATACCTAGTCCTAGAAATACTTACTTTTTAACATGGGCCAGTGCAACTGCATTAGGTATTAGTGAGCCAGATAAACCAAGTGATTTTGTGATGTCTCCCAGGATGTTTTCAAGTACTTGCAGGTTCTTTACATCTCCTTTTTCTGCCAGGGCATCAACAAGAGTAATAACTGCTCCTCTAGCAGGCAATACACCACTGTCAAGCACTCCTTTTAAAACAGCCAAGGCATCTAACAATGGTAAAGAAATAAGGGAAACAGAAATCAGACTTTAGTTCAGAAAGCACCATGCTGCTGATATCATTAATCCTACCCTTTTAAAAATATGTACGGAAAAAAATTCTTTAAGCCCTGCAATCACTATAGTGAATCCTAACCTGAATATATATACACAAATAAAAACTTTCAACAATAATTTAGGTTGAAAGGCTGTAATATCTCATAGTAAGAAGCTACTTTCAACGTTGAAATAATTTGTTTGTAACCAGCTCAAGGAAAGCAGGTGTGTCATAAATATTCTCTTTTACGATTTTAAAGTCCTGATTTTTTTCTTCTCCAAACTACAATTTTCTTTACTGAAAACCAAAACCCAAATATTTAAGAATACAGCTTAAAAATGTAGTTTGCTATAGAAACTGCTGAAGTATAATTCTGAGATAGCTCTTCTTAAGTGTGCATGAAAGCTTTGTTTCCCAAAATTTCATTTTTAAATAGAACTATGGGACACAAGTCTCCTTGCAAGAACAAAATCTGAGAACTCAACCCTTACCTCACAAAGTCCTAAGATTATAGCAATTACACATGTTAGAAGCACACAAGGTCAATCTCCTGTCCATCTGCCACAAATTCTCCAAACCCACAGCTGATGAAATCACCCTGGTTTCTCCAAGCAGAATTCTTGTCAATTGACATTATCCATGAGCAAACATACACAGAAAGACATGCCCCTCTGGTAAAAATCTCTTATTCCTTACCAGCATAGGCAGGATTAATCACAGATGATAATTATAATACCAACAGATAACACTTCTAGCATTAATATACACCCACATGAAACTCCACAGCATTGCCATTCCAATTCAATATGCAAGTACTGCAGAAACCAAGTATTACCCTTTACATGACAGGAAGCAGAAACATCCTGTATGCTTAGCCTTCCTTCTCAGGAAAATTTTTTCTGTCCCACATTCTTCTTTTAGGGAAAAAAAGGAGCAAGACATGGTGGCGGGGGGGAGAGGTAGGCAAGATTCACAACATTTAAAAAGCAATCTCAGAACACATGCCAAGTTCAAATTCTCTCCTAACTAGGTGTGGACCTTCCTCTAGCAGAGAATTCAGTCAGCCTTGTCAAAAACAAGACCAGAGAAAATTTGAAAGCTGCATATATGCAGCACTATTACAAGAAGTTAGGTACTGGTAGCATAGCGGATAATTCTGCACGTAACTGTATGCTTGTGAAAACCAACCATGCATTTTTCAAAATGCTCTCCTATAAACTCTGCAAATTTCCTACCACAAAATTCAAGTTCTGACTCTTTAAAGTAACCTGATTTTTACCAAGATCTTGCTAGAAGATATCAGAGCTCTTAGGACTATACTTAGGGGCCTCCATAAAACCTTTTAACTGTACCACGTTACACAGCAAAGAATGCTGATGAACTAAACGAGGTATGTAAGTGGTAAAGCAAGAAGGTTTTACACAAGTGAAAGCAATCACAGGATGTAGGTCAAATCATCAACAAAATGTATCCTCATTCAAATGTAGGTTGGAGCTCATCAACAAAAGACTACAGAAACACCATGCCCAAAAATGTTTTGGGTAATCTGTGAGCCTTAGAAAATGACCAGTATGGCTGATATACTTAGTAGCTTGCATTTTCAAGGCTTCATTTAGACAAAGACAAGTAGTATCTCTCAAATTAAAATAAAAACAAGGATTAAGTGTGACTTAATTGCCAGATAAAACTTGTTCAATGCACAAGATAAAAGAAAATACAATTTTGCCAAGTAATGTAATTCCAAAGACTTGAGAAACTTTGCATTGTGCAAAAAATAAGATTTTTAGAGTACAGCAAGGAAGAGAATTGATGTGACAGAGAATTTAGTATGCTAGCTAGAAAATTCCCATATAGTTAGTGCAATAGACAGGCAGGATATAGAAACATCGCTGATGTTCTGAAGAAGGGAAGAATTTTTGTGGGCAGTATTTAGGAAGAACTGCTAAAATTCATGGCACATTGGAGAAGAAAACAGAGAAGATTCATTAGAATAAAATCACACAGGAAAGTCAGATGAAGGCCTTGAAAGCTGCAAAAAAAGTTCTCCCAAGAGCCAAAGGAGCAATGGCATTCACCACAAATACTTTAGTGGATAACACCTGCCAATGACATGAAACTGGAGACTGAATGAGGAAGAAGACAAGTTTATCAGCCACAGGAAACAAGATTACAAATGAGAAGATGTGTCTAAATGCTCATTTTGAGTATTTTCACGTAGCTGATGTTACATGGTTTATTAGCACAGCTCTGAATGATGGAATGAAATGAAATGTAATGATGCCACAATCAAAAATGGATTCTCTGGCAGGCCTTATAAACCCAGCTCAAATAATACACTGAATTTGTACATAGTTGCTTTAATGCCTAAAGGTACTGACAAAAAAATGCATCAACACTGTACGTAGATTTGCATGGAGATAAAAGATATTGCCCTGCATGTACAACTACCTGTGTGCAGAGTTTTCCTCTCTCACAAGAGTTCTAGAGCCCAACTAAGTAAGTAAGATGCAACACTGTAGAGCTGATCTCTAGGTTGCAAAGAATCCAATGTTGAGAACTAAAATAAAACAACTGTAAACTTCATGCACCATCTTGTTAGGTACCCTTATGTACTCTTCAGCCATCATTTTCTTCACTATCATCATTGTTACATTAAAAAGATAACCAAACAGAGTTATTTTGTTACTGCTGGTATTGAGAACTATTAAAAAGTATTTGATTAAGTTTTTAAATCAATATTATAATCATTTAGTTCACAATCATGCACATTTAACAGTCAATTTAACTCATCTGGTATCTCACACAACCAACACAATATGCAAGAAACAACTGCTGGGAATTGTTTCAGATGCTCTAAAGTATGTTAATTTCCAAAGCAAAATGACTTGTGCTGTGAATGTTAACGCACTTGAAAGCCTGTACTTTCTCTCGTTCTGGAGCACAAATTTTGCATGTCTGAAGAGCTGTGATTCATCTTAAGAAAACCCATCTTGTGTTAAATGGAATGGAAACTGGACTAAGTGGTCAAATGACAAGTACATTCATATTCAAGCTGTATTATAAATGCATGTACAGTAATTTACGTCTCTCAGCTACCACAAAAGGCTCTTGATAAGCAGGTAATTTGCTAAATGGACTCCTTTATCCAAGTATTCGAAGGGCGTTACAAGAAAAATCTGCAGAGGCATTAATGTGACGTAAAGGTCAAGCATTGTGACATACCTTTCAAATAATCCCGCCTAACTTGCGATATGATGAGGAGGCTGCTGGCAGCACTGTTCAGTGTGAAGCCCTTGATGTGGGTCTCAGCACTAAAAGAAGCAGACATTTAGAAAGGAATTACTGACATGCTTCTGATACGATAATAAATGGTTGAGCACCAAGGTGAAATTATAAAAACTACTGTTCGTATGTTAAAAATATTGCTGCAAAATATCGACCTGGAGACAGCTTTTGTGTTATCCTGTCAATGGTTATAGAAGGATAATTTTTTTTTGCATTCTGACAGATGACAAAGTTGGAAGTGAGCAACAAAAGAAACAAAGTACAAGATTTTTTTTAAACAATCGGTTCAGATTCTTGAATGCTGACATATTAGATGACTAAAATAACTGCATGCCCTGCATTGTTCTGTTGTATCCCAAGCTGGATACTTTTTCTTCTTTTTTCAATAGTCACCATAATTATAAAATATAAAACTATTCTTTCAGCAATAAAAATGAAACATTTATTTTCAGCACTGTATATTTTAAACATAAACTAAAGCATATTATGAACTAACACCATATCATTTGGTTGATTAATTTTCAAATTTCTGTCATCTAAATGTATACAGGTTTTAAAGTGAACATCCTACATTTGCTGCCTTAGCCACATGAAAATGGTATTTCGCTTATCAATTCCTGTAATACAAAACTTCATGTATGTAAAGCAAAGACAGCCTTTACTTTAGCAACCCTGCTAAGGCTTTTCTAACACTCTGGAAATTAGTCAAGAGAGACTAATCAGCAATCACATTGGTCTTACACTACAAAATGTTCCTGCTCCTAGATGACATATAGCCAAGCCCCATTTTTAATATATAAGGATAACTTTACAAATGTTCATTTCTAGATTACAAAATATCCACAGAGCAAAGGGGGGCATTACCATTTACCATATCAGCAATCAAGATAAACCTCTGTGATCATCTTGTGGCAAACAACTGAGCAGCCTACCTACTTGAACTTAGCGGCTGAGCGGATTGGGAGGTAAGCAGGGTCATTGCTAAATTGTTCTCCTCAATCCCAAGAAAATCCTTCACATTGCACACAATATGACTATCCTCTCAGTCACTTTCAGCCTCCCAGGCTCACAAATGCAGTCACTGGACTCAGGATTTTCTTACTCTCCCAACCAATCCCCTTAATCCCTGCCTAAGCACCCACTGCTCAGTTCCGCCTTTTTTTTTCCCTTTGTCCCATCTGTCAAAGCCCTTAAGTCAACAATTCATGCATGAGACTGTAAATTACATATAACAAAGGATTTACTTTCTCCAATCTTCCAATCTTTCGTGTGATTAAATAGATGTTAGCTACTATTACAGAACTAATCCATCATTCCAATACTCCTAAATTTCTATTTAAAACTTCTTGGAAAAAAAGGCAGTAGATATTCCTCAAAACAGTTCCAGAATGTGAAAGCAACTATACTTGGGTTGACCAACAGATCAGTAATGTTCTGGGATGTCTGGTGTTTGTTTCTTTCAAAGGCAGTGTAGGGAGTGTTACTTTTTTCTCCCACATCGCTTTCTCATGGAAGTTTTTCAGTTCTGGTAACAGGGGGACGTTTTGAAGTTATTGGACATTTTTAAACTATAAAAAAGTAGTAATTTTGTTGCCTATTCTAACATGCAGAGTAAGACTATCTACATGTTATTTACCTTTCAAACTTGGCTTCAAACACTAAAATGAGTAATATGCAGGTAGCTTTCCTGTATTTTATGAAAGTATTTGAAGCTGCACAGGTTTCAGGCCACTGCACACATCTAGGCTTTGTAGGAGTAATCACTTTTTAGTATGAGGCTGGAAAAATTCTGAAGCATCCAGAAACGTGTGCTAAACACACAGATTTGTTATTCCTCAGTCACTTTCTTTATTTCAGTGAACCACTTAGAAGCTTTTAAAAATGCTTATACAAGCGTAATTTTGTTACTAGTAAAAAAGCTACCCAGATATGCCATGAACACGACCAGTATGAGGCATCTCCTGTCTTGATGCAACAGTAAGCTGTTAGAAGCTTCTCAGATTGTCATTATTTGGTATTTCTATGCTATAAGATGGAGTAGGAGAGTTGTGAAAAGCACTGGAGTTGTGATCATACTTGGCTTTGACCAGTAACCAAGAAGAAAATCTCTTATAAAATCCTATTACTTGACTCCTAAACATCTCAAACTTCAGAGGCTCAACACATCTCTGACCATTTCAGTCTCTCAAATACTTTTTTCCCTGAATTTTGAATTTAAGTACTACAACCCTTATCTAAAGTGAAAATTCTGAATCCTTGAAATACTAGGAACAAACCACCACCTTCTTTCTTCTATTCCAATATTTTTGGAACTACTGCTTGTATTATGCACTACTTTATGCATGTTCCTTCAAAGTGTGTAGAGCAGAGAAGCCATGGATCCACATACAAATTTTTCAGTACAATGTTTCAAGCTTCTTCCCTGCAGAACCTTCCAATACATCTTTAGATACTTGAATATTTTCTCTGAAACAAACTACCTAAATTTTAACAATGTTCTTTGTACTCCCTAAAACATCTCCCCTCCATCTTCTATTTGCAAAGATTTATCAGTTACTTGCATTACAAGGAGATCAATTTGATAAACTGATTGAGTTTTCCCTTGATATAAGCCATATATCTTGCAGGCACAAACATTACTTATTAATGTTAAAAACTAATTAAAGCCCAGTTGCTGAGAGCTATTTGAAAAAGCACTATTTGTTCTTCTTATGCATGCAGAATTCAAACATTTTTTCAATGAAAGACATTTCTCCAGTCTAAACACTTTTAAAGAAAACATTAAGATAATTATTATCATCTTACACTAGACTAACTGCTCCTGGACATCAGAAATTAAGTCGGCTCTAAAAACTATTTGGTTTTTTTTTACAGTACTCTGTGCATTAGGCAATTCACCTACAAGCACTTTCATACCCACTGTATTAATTCTGTGAATACAGTTGATGACAACCACCAGTCTTGTTTTAGTTGAGCAAACTGAAAGACTTAAAATAGATAAACCTAAATTCTTATTCTTCTGAACTCTGCGTTGACAAGTCACAACACTTTAAAGCCTATAATCTGACCAGAACACACGTTGCAGGCAACAATTGAAGCAAGTGCCATACCACACAACTCACTAAAGGTTAATTTGATTCCTTTCCTTCTAATAATTCATGACGGCAGGTTGGATTTATTTCAGAAGTGTAACAGTTGGATCTGAGGTTTATGGTCATCTCCTAGCCACTGGCATCACAGTCAAACGTACCATTTTGCACTTGGCAGGCAGCCAGCTGCCAGGGAGTGTGGGCAGGGTAAGACAGCAGCAGGGACAGGCATGCAGGGGAAGGCTCACGGGCAGCTAAGTGAAGGAATCTTGTCTGTTTGGATATTGCTCTAAAGAGGAAAAGGCAGACTGCCAGAAGGGTAGACTTTCAGCTCTGATGCCAAGTACATTTGTTCAGATTGTTATTTGAAATGAGTTATTAGCAATACACACTGTCACTCTAGTACCTTTCTAAAAATGTGGCATATCACCCTCTGAAATGCTGGTGTATTTCTTACCACAGGTCCTAATCACTAGCCATGACCTGTTTTCCCATTAAAAGATAAGGACTCACCTGAAGATGATCCAGAAATTATTTAACCCCTCTCTGTGAGCCAATAAAAATCCCCCAAACAAAGAAAAGCCTTACATGCGTTTCACGTCAAGGGCTTCATCAAGACAATCCTGCGCTAACAATGCTTTTATCAGCATGTCACAGTAACGATAATGAGACTCATCCTTCTGCATTTTCCTGAAAATGTTGTAGGCCTCTAAAAAAAGAGCAAGAAAGCCAAAAGGAAATGAATGTCATACTGCAAGAACACTGATGACAGAAAGAAATCACCTATTCATCGAAAAAGGTCCATCTTAAATCTCTATATCCTTTGGTCACATCTTTAAGCCCACAGCTGCACATCACAGCCTGCTCAAAACTGCCTGTATACAACCAACCAACACACACTCCTACAGGAGAAAAAGTTTGCTACTGCTCTTCCTTTATATGCAGCTGTTGCTTCAATATCAACATAGCTGGTTAGAAGGGGAAGACTCACGATTTTTAAAGCAACACCTAATTCTGGGGTATACAGTTACAGTGTCTGGTGCATGATCATAACAGCATCTCACAAATAATATAGGAGGCGATTCCAATATGGGGAGATCAAATTATTTGGCTACGACAAGATTTATACAAAACATACAATTTACAAATATACAGATATTTAGCAAGTAAACTACACTGCATTTGTTTGACTGATTAACAGTTTTATTTCATGCATTCACAATAACTGTCAGTGTATGAAAAGATGTTACCAAAAAGGGGGAAAAAATGATAAGCACAGTTTTCAGTCATTTATTTCTCTGAAACAAGATTATGCAGCTATAAGCATGCAGCTAGAACTGCCAGCCACGCTGTAACATATGCTAGAAAGCAGTGTTAAGAACTACAAATGATCTTTCACATCTAAACAGTGATTTCACATTTCTTTTAATGACTCAGGAAATAATCCCTTAGCTAATTCAAATCACAGCCACAATAACCTTTAAAACTTAATCAGAAATAGTTGGACTATCACCACAAATTTCATAGCTAAGCATTAAGCTTTTTTCTTCTACTTTGAAAGCAAAGATGAAGTCAATGTATTTAAATCTTAATGTTTAAGAAGCATCACACTAATTGCACTTCGTACAGTGTTATGGAATTTTAATCAAAACTGTTGCTATGCCTTTCAGTTTGCATCTTAAACTTCTTCAGCCAAAAAGTATATACAAAAACCTCCTGAAATGCAGGCACAGAAATGGCTATGCATAAAATTTATTATTTACATCACACACATTCCTACACCAAGTTAATAATTAGAATTACCATGGCCATTCATAATCTACTTTGTATGCTTTAAACTTTGTTAAATGTATATATGAACAGAGATAAAGGGTAACACTAATTAAATTCACTTTGATGCATTCATGTATACAAGAGAGTCTGACATTACAAGAGTGACTGCACTGTCAACCAAAAGAGCAATGAAACAACAATAGGACCAAATATGAAAGGTCCTGACATCTGCCACCACTTTTACTTAGATGCCTGAAGTTAGTTTGGCCTGAAGCAATGTGATGAACTCTCTTGCCTGCCCAGATGCTGATCACCAGCATTCACAGTGTTCAAGTTTAAATTCAGTGGGAAGACTTTTTTTTTTCCACTGTTCTGAAATCTGAGGTACCAGTAGACCAGCAACCACATTCAACAAGAACAATGCCCCTCTGACTGGCATAACCTGCTACAAATGCAACTCATGATTTACAAAAATGTAGCTGACTGGTGATAGGTTTGGTCTTTCTGCTCATAAATTTCTGTTTGAATTCTAATTTTTTTAAGGCCAAAAAGTCCTTATGTTTTGAGACTCCTACAAAAGCTCTGCTGTCTTCAGACTGAGCTAGGATTTCACCCTGTGTTTAAGTATTACTTTCATCAGTTGGGTACAGAAATGGACCTTGCCACTAGTGGTCATGATGTCAAGAATATGTTATCATCATCAATAATCACAGTCCATAACATGTAAGATCTCCTTCTACAAGGATTTTTTTTTTTTTTTGGTAATGACTCAATGAAGAATTAAAAGTATTTCTATCAATTTTGTTGTGTATGTCAGTCCTAACCTTGGAATGATCATCCTATTCAGATTTTTTCTTAACTTCATTTTACATCTCTGCAAGAAGCATCTTTGAAGTATACCTAGATCAATCTTGAGTTGAGACATATGCCTGATCAGGCATTATCAGCATATTACTTCTTCAGATGGCATCTAAAATTATTAAAATATATTAGCATTCAAAAGAGAAATTTCTCGGTTTCAAAATCATATTGTGTTATAGCAGCTATTTCAAGTAGAAAGATTTGTTAGAAAAGTGACAACTTGCCAAGAAAGTCTCAGTTCTCAAGACAGTCAAATCTGTTTCAGCAATTGTGACTGTTTGGGATATGTGTTACATGATCCCCTAGAGTCAAGTTCTCACACGGAGGAATCAAGACAAAGATGAAAATATGATTTTGCATAAATCAAGCACTTTGGAGAACAGATTATCAAAACGTGTCAGACTTGGTATAAGTTCATTGAATAGTTACATAACTAGATTGAGTGAATCTTTTTCCCATCAAAAAGCTGCCCTATTACATTCACACCAAAATTACATGATACTGTTATATTTAAAAAGGCAACAACTTAGTGTTTTTAGTTTTTTTTAAGGCCAAGAGAACAGTTTTCCAAGAAGATAAATAGTTTTCCAACACACTTGGAACATTTTTTCCCCTTCATTCCCAACAGCTCTAGACCACCTTCTCTCAAATACTGCATCTTTAAATGAAAGAATATGCAGAAGTGATTTATTGCTAAGTTCAATATCTGGTACCACCACAGAAGATATATTTTATATTTTTGTTTTAAATCAGTCTCCCTACAAAGTCTAAGGCATATTTATTTAACTTCCTCCTGCTCTCCAGTTGATTGTTTAATGCACAGGACACTTTCCTAGTAAAAACGTCCTCCTGAAGTGCATCCCCTTGATTTTGTCTGATTTTCAATGGAAGTATTTCTGCATTTCCCATTTTCTTGTGATACCCAACAGTTGCCAGCATGAAGAATTTCCTGAAAACATAATGTCTGCCATAATACACTTTTCCTAATTTCATATACATAACATGATACTGCACTCCCAGTATGCAGAATGTCCAGACTCAACTCTAGACTCCTAATCTAAACAAACTGAATATTTAGACTCAATAACTCTATATTGTAATTTCACTGACAATGTAAATTAATGACTGAATGACTGATACATTCCTATTTTAAAAACTCGGAGCTTAAAAATCTGTGTCCAACCCATAAAATATACTGATTACACTTAGAGAAAAAAATTACTGTGTGTCTTGCATTTATAAATCTCTCTCATTCAGCAAAATGAATTTTTAAACTTATTGAATTCTATTTTCTGTACCACTTTCAAGTGAGGCACCTACTTATTTACTACAGTATAAATGAAGAAAGTAAGTATTTCCAGAATATTCAAATACTCTGCACCTTGGAAGATACTAGAAATGAACTAACTGGGACCAAGGCTCTTCTCAGTGGTGCAGAGCAACAGGACAAAAGGCAATGGGGAGAAATTGATGCACAGGAGGTTCCACCTAAGCATGTCTGAGTCTCATCACTGGAGATACTCAAGGATCCTGTTCCATATGCTCAAGGACGAGACTGAGCAAAAAGGCTGGACCAGATGACCCACCCTTCCAACCTGACACATTCTGGGATTTTGTGATGCCTCCCCATTTTGTAGAGTCCAGTAAAGCTATTTCTTCTTCTGTCACACTGCTTTGGAATGAGATGGATAGGAATGGATTTCCAATGATTAAACACAGTCTAAATCAAAGGAACAGCACTGAAATACACTCTGCTCTTCAGTGTGCAAAGGCAAACATCCATGCATAAATTAATTTTGGTTTTAGCAGAGACTGGGAAGTTTGTACAAAAGAGCTCGGCAGTTAACTGAAACCTTAAAATTAACGTGAAGGGGGAAAAAACCCACAGTGGATTTCAGTTTACCTTTTGCTTTATTTTTCTTGCAAAGCATCTGTATTTGCAGTTCTTCCGTAGTAGTAGCACTTCTGCTATCTTCAGGTCTACCCTTTAAAAGAAACAAACATTTAAATTACTGTAATGCTATCTGTTAATGTTTTTTTCAATAAGAAGAAATATAGTCATAAGTGTTGTTAGCTAGAAAAGTTAAACTCCACTTACCTTAGGTACCTCAAATGGAACAACCTGACCATTTTTCTCAAATATATTGGCAAGTAAAATTAGTGTTTTCTCACGAGGAACAATATTTTCTTCTTGAATTTTAGTCCAAATAGCTTCAGCCTTTTCCCAGTCACTGCTGGCCTCTGAAACAAGATTAAAATCTTCAGATAAAAGCACATTTAGAACATACATCCATATCTAAAGTGACTCAAAATGATGCATTTGGAAAACAATTCATCAATTAATCATGTACTTCTGCTTCATCCGACCATAATTTGAACTTTTAAACTATTTTAATACATACAGGATGCCAGAAAAAAAACCTCCAAGGATTATACGAATTTTCAGATGAGAAATCAGCTTAAGAGTAGTGTAGAAGTGATCATCCCAGCTCCTAGACTGTTAATTGAAATTTATCTATGCATCACTGTACATAACTGCAAATAAACAGAAATCTGGACTTCATAAAAGAAAACAGTTATCTAACATTTCACTACCTACAGCAGGTGGTTTCCTGCTGCCTTTACATCTTCTAGCTTTGCAGCCACCAATTGTGAAGCATTGGTTGATTCACAGACACTACTGATTTACACCCTGGTAAAAATGAGCTCTCTAAAGCAGAAACATCCTTCTCAATAAACTGCTTTGGCATTTTATTCTAATCAGGTTTAGTTCTCCTACTACACAAGCAAGTCTTGTAAATTCTTTGCTGACTCTTCAAGAGTCAGTCTCTCCTCACAAGTGCACAGCAAAGGGCAAAAGGTGACGTTTGAAAGCTGCAGCAATGGAGAATGATCAAATCGTGGATCAATCAGATTGTTCAGAGAGGCTCTTTGATCTCCACTGCTGGAGACACACAAACCTTTACTAAACAAGACTATGATGTGACCTGACTTTGGAGCTATTCTAGTTCCAGGAAACGGCCTTGGTTTAAACTCCTGAGGTTTTCTCCAGTATAAATTATTCTGTGATAGCCAAATACCTTGCTTTCAAACTTTTTGATTGCTGCTTGGACTAGATGGTAGGTTTTTTTATATGACTAAAATAGATCTGAAGTTATGGTTTTGGTACACAATAACAGTCCCATTGTAGTTGTGCATGGGGCAGCTTTGATTGGTAATCTAAAATGGTTGAAAGCAGGATTATGCATGGCTTTTGTCTTTCATGGTGACAGAAACCCACAAATGTTTTCCACTTCTTTGAATAGATGGAATTGGTTCTGTCTTCTGAAAGAAGACTGAAGATTTTGCATGACAGAATTTGATGAATTGTATCTTCTTAGATTCTCTTCCTAGCAGGCACATTGTCAGACTTAGTCACTGCCAGAGGTGAATGGGATGAGTGGAGAAATAGGAAGGTTCTCCCCATGTTGAGACGAGATTGATTTTCAGGCCTATTTGATTTTTGATGGCGAACCAGTATGTGTAAAGCCAGAATTAGGTAACGCTACAGTTTTCTTTGAAGCTTTCCAAGGCTTCAGGAAATGAAAAGCAGCAAAATTCTCACAGGGTCTCCGGTCTTTTTTTTTTTTTTTTTTTTTTTTTTTGCAAGTGCTCATGCCTTCTGCTGTAGCTAAGTGCGGTGGGGAAGAGGCCTGCATCAATAGTCCTACCCAACCAAAAATATACATGGAGAACAGCCTAAAATTACTTCAAACTCAAAAGCAAGTTTTCCAGATATACCAAACTCCTGTAATGGCTCCATGATACATAGATATGTGTACACACATTACCAAAGTACTCAGAAATCCCATAATGCTTTATGTCCCAATTTCCTGTTTAGTGCTCCACACCCAAGAGTGCTCCATATCCAGTCTTAACACAAGGTATTTTTTCAGTACTTTAAAATAAATCTCAAAAATTTTAATCCATTATAATATAGTATAACACATGGGATAACAAACCCAACATAAGACTGAAAAACACAGAGAAGAATGAAAACCTCACAGATACATCTTATGTTAAGTCCGTAGCACAGAAATTAATTTTCAGCTTTAAAAACTGTTTCATGCAAAAGTTAGGTTGTGGCTGGTGAAAAGTAAGTAAATTAAAAAATATATGCACCTTTCAGAACCAGATCCAATTATAAGAGACCCTCGATTTTTATCATTTATGAAGACAACAGATGAGCAGGCTTTCTTCTCTAAGCACATTGAAAGCCAAAATAGGATTAACTTTCAAATTATAACACCAGACAATAGCACGGATTGGAAAACTTGTACTACATAAGTCTATATATTACATCCATCCATACACATACACACACACACACACTATACTTTTCCAGAAGAAAAAAAATCCCAAACCCCTGACCTCTCCTCCCCCACAAGGTGCCTCAGAAATGGTACCAAATTGTAAACAAATTGTGTATCAAGATACAGCTTCTCTACAGGGTTTCATCCCATCTCCAGCCACAAAGGAAAACAGATCACAAACATGAAAGAGATCTCAGGCTGACTTACCACACAGTTCGAGCAGGTGGTAGTACATCTCATCTCTATCACATTCAAACAGATTTCGAGTTAATTCTACCAACTGTTCCAAAATTTCCATCTTCAAAAAGAAGGAAAAACACGGTAATACCTCAGCCAAACAATTATTTTTCTATATATGTGCACATACATGCTGTGTGCATTCAGCTAAAATAGTATTTCTGTTTAAGTATACACCAGCATTAAGTTCACCTCATCAACCTGTCACATGTCCTTTCACAAACATAAAAATCAAGCGAGAATATACTTCAAAACAATTTTTCTTGGAATAAAATGACAGTTTCATAGAACACATCATGAGTCACATACCTGTTTACCTAATATACACTTTTTTGCAAACCACTGCAATCTTCCAGAGTGTGCTCTCAAGCCAGGAGTCTGTAAAATATTTCCACAAGAAGAAATACATTACTGCACATAGAACATTTTAAGGGAAAATAAACATAATATTGGTATTCATAACAAAAGTTCATAGCTTTTGTTTGTTTAAATGAAACTACAAGTTCACAAATAACCAGGTTAAGTTGCATTTATGAGACATAAAAATTGCAGTCATCTTATTCAAGACATTCTCCTTTTGGTTGAACATTGCTGAGAGAGTTCATTTAAAATACACTTCAAGAACTGAAACGTTTAATAAATTCTATCACCACATTAATAGGGTATTACTGCTACTACCTATAGCAATCCTTTGTATTAGTCATGGTAAAGAATTACACCAAATGTTCCAAACTGTCTTCACAATGAAATATCTGTGTTCAGCACCACTGCAACTTAGCAGCTAGAAAACCATGCTTCTGAACTGCACCATCACCCTTTGGCGATGCCAATATACTGTACAGACACCAGGTATAGTAACTGTAGGGCAATTCCTACCCCAGAACAGAAGGCTCAAGACTCACTCTCAAGGCTAAGACACTTAAGGCTTGCCCTTAAGCGTGTGTACACTGATGTGTAATTGTCACCATGCCACATTTCTATTACTGACTTTCCCAGGTTGTGAAAGCTTTTGCTTATTCATTTCTTTGTTGTTTCAAGCAGACTTCAGCTACGTTACACATGTGCTCAAAGATAAGGTTTCAATCCTTGAAACTCCACCTGGTGTAGAAAACCATATTGTGCCTTCCCAGTACCACATGCCATAATCAGAGCAGCAGTTCCTCAACTTAAGTAAACTCTAAAATAAAGATAGGAAAAGTCAAGTTTTTTGAAGAGACATGTCACACGTTCTATCTACTTATGTCCAATATATCTGAAAAAGGTTACAGCAAAATGCGTGCAAAGCATCCATCATTTTTACCTCTTGGCATTCCCTCCCACAGACACTTGGATTTCCTTGCTTTGCACTATCTTGTCTTAGCAAAAATATAATTTACAGAATGGACTCTGGTTTTTATTTCTAAGGTCAAGATTCACATTAATACAGCTTAAAGCAATTCCAAGGAAATGTCTGTTCATCCCTACAGAGAAACATGTGTTTTAGCTCTTGAAGGCTTTTAGGTTTGAATATTTTAAGAAATCTCTACAGTTGAAATGTGAAGTAAAACTTTAAAAATTTGAATGCCAGTTTGCACAAAATAGACAGTTTGAACAAAATGCTGTGAGAAATATCAAGTTTCAGTTGCAAAACAGTGGAAACAATTACTATTGGAAATGTGAATTTACATTCTCTCTTTAAAATACAGTTAATTTCCTTTTCCTGTATTCTCCAAGAGCAGAATTACTACCCTTGCACATTTCTGAAATAATTCAGCATACATCAGAAAACCAGCTAGCAAAATTTCACTGAAAACTCTCAATTTTTGCTAAATATATAGGAGACAGAGTTCTGCAGAGTAAATGTCCATATAAGGCTACCAATCACCCATCCATTCCATGAGGTCAATGTAAGGGTTTGCAAAAACCAGGATGCTTAATCCCACAGCTCCTCAACACAGAGCATATCTGTGTGTTTAGCTGTGCTGTTAGAATAGTCTCAGCCCAGAAGGTTACAGAAAAATTGTGCCTTTCCACATATTGAAAGTGGTATATATAAACACAGCTTTCCAGGTACATGCTTTTTTTCCAATTAGTTGTTTGTGTTTTTTCTCCTCCCCACATTTACTTATATTTATAGGTACCTGTTCTGTGCTTTTTTAAGAGCTATCAAGCAGTTTCACATAAAATATGCTGAAAACTAAGTCAAGAATTAACATCTTACACAACAGGCTCTTAATACACAACAGGCTCTTGAAAATGAAAAAGAAATAAGTATGTTGCCTGCATTTGTAGCTAATCCTCTTTAGGACATGGTAAAATTCAAATGCTGAATTCACTTACAACTTCCAATATCACTGCTGATCCGAATGCCAATGAACTCAACAGCTCGAAAGCTACAAACTTTTTATAGTAAATCCTTTCCTGTTCAGAAATGATTGATGTGTCTGTCACTACAAGGACAGCTGAGTTATACAACAGATATCCTTGTGTTTCATTTTGAAATTGAGAAGTGTTTTCACATACTGCAGGTCTCAATCATCAAAAGAACATCTAGGTCAGATTAACTAAATCTCCAGGGCTTGCCTGATAGTCCATATTTGTAGCTTATCCCTTACAATCTTAGGGAATTTTAAACATTGCATTTAGCAGTAAGCAGTGCTTCTACAATATAGCAGACTGAAATAAAGAATAACAAAATGCAAGGAATAAAGAAAAATTAAGTATAAAACTATAATTACTCTTCCAAATTCCTATTTACAATTTTGATCTTGCTTGTTTCAATGTACTTTAAAAAAAATCTGTATGAATTCTTAGTGACTTCTGTCTTGTTGGTTTTTTTTTTTGTTTGTTTGTTTGAGAGTCTCAAGCAATTCATCCAGAATATAAACCAAACACAGATTTCTGGCTTTTACATTATTTTGAAATATAAAAGTTGTACTGTACCAAATTAAACCTTGTTATCCTCTCTGTAACAGTAACTACAGGAGAAAATAAAATGTCAGAAAACACAGCAATACTCTCCCCTTTAGTGCTCTTCCACTCTCCAAATATCTGAGGTTCAGTGGATCACACTGGTTCTAGTAAGTTATTTCTCTTCCATGAGCTCTTCTGGTTGTCCCTGAAACCCCTTCAGATTTATCACGCTTTGAAGATCTTTTGGCAATGGCTTGCCTCCACCACCTTCTGCAGAGAACAACCAAAATACTACCACTTTTGATTGTTTTCAGCCTAACTTCTACTAGCTTCATCTGAAACCTCTGGATTTTGTATTAGAAGATGATATACAATTGATTTTTCTTTATTATCTCAATTTCATACTAATTTAACAATTCCTATATAAAATAATTCCCTGTTTCTTCTCTAGGCTAAGCAGAATTCAGCTATTTCATCATATCTTTTACAGAAATCAGTCCACAGTTTTGATCCAAATTCACAAGTGATGTGATTCTTGGAGTGTCCTACACAGGACCAGGAGTGGGACTCCATGATCCTGCTGGGCCCCTTCCAACTCAGCATATTCTGTGATTGATATGATAATTACACTTATTGCACACTTATAATACCCACACCAATTTACTCACTGATTCTACACCTTCACACACAGAAAGGAACACTAACCAGACAGGGAAAAATATACTGCATCTTTGGAAGAACTCTTGTCAAGCAGCACTCAAAAATCATGTAAATGCAACAGTCCTAACACACTGAAAGCATTTGAGCTATTCTCCTCCTTCTGAGAACCAGTCACTTCAGACAGGTGATTGAAGGGGTCCAATCAGCAGATTTTCTGTATTAACATATTTATTTGAGCTGATTTCTACCTATTACAGCTGAAAGAAAACAGATTGTTTGGAAAAATACTGACCTGTCAGAGAGGAATCTATTAGATGTTTTTCCAGGTTTTTCAATAATGATAGAAATATTCAAATTCTATTTACATTAGTATTCTGTAACTGCTACAGCAAATAGAGCCATACTGGTTTTTTACTTTCAAAAAAGCTTTTCTAACAAAAAAGTTTAAAAATTACATATGAAAATATTTATTCACTTCTCTTCACTTGCCTAAACCAAACTTTTTCTCTTTAAACATGAAACTTACTGACAGAGAAAAACCACAAAAGATAACATATAGACCAGAAGCCCTGAGTCCTGTTCAAAAAGCAGACTTTCAGCAAACTAAGAGTTAAGAACTGCCCCAAAACAGTGCCACTTTTGCTGGCTTAGGTTGCATAATTGTTTAAAAACCAGCAGCAGCATTTTTCATTTTGCAGATATGTGACATGAGATGGAGAGCCTCTGTTTTAACCTTCCAACACTGCATGTTCACAAATGACTACTGTGTGCTGTTTGGCAAAATAATTCTTCCATATACCAGTCAACTTACTCTAGCCTTTCATAACTTCACTGTGAATAACATTTCAATTCTAACTATTCAAGTTTAACCCTGACCACCTGAAGTGATTTATGTCTACTTAAAAATTTCTGTATTTTCTTTGCAAAATGTTCAATCTTTTCTTAGGGAAACAGTTGTACTATAATCACTAATTCAAATATATTGGAAGGAAACAGCCAAATTTTATAAAAGACATCCATGTTGCCCTTCCTGATGGTGTTCTTTGGAAGGATACATCCATCCATTCCTCTCTTTGCAGCTGAAAAAGCCACTAATAGTAAGAGACAGCTAATGCTGCTAAAGGAAGAAGGACATTTCATGAAGAGTTACATCAGCAGCAGTTACAGACTTATGCTACCAGTACCAGAACCAGTTACTGAGATTTAGATGCCAAAGCAATGTCTTGCAGGAAAATGCCTTACTTCCCCAAGCAGACAGCCTTGGGCAGACAGCTATAAGAACTGATGTGTGTCATTCCTAACAGCTCTCTCCAACATAAGCGCCAGGGAAAACAGAACACTTGATGGGAAATTCTTAATCCAAAGACAGATTTTTCCCTGATTCCACAAAAACGTCTATGAAAATCTCGCAAATTCCATACAGCTTTAATGAAGCCCGGGATATTTTTGCATGGCAGGCTATTTGAACAAAGCTGTTTGCAACATGAACACTGGATGTTTTCCTTGCATCTTTGCCTAGGTGAAAACTTGTGGCAGAAGTCCTCACTTCCACTAAACAGTAGATGCACTTCTTAATCAGAAAGTTAGAAGAACATATATAAAATTTCTGTACCTTATGTAGCCATCTTAGTCTGGTTATTGAATGAGATGATTAAAACTATTTTACACTTCTATTATATTTTTCTCCTGCTAAACACTCCTTTACTTTCAAATAACTATATCAATTAACATATGTACACTATTTAAAAAAATAATCTCACATCCTGAGTTCATATGTGTGCAGGTATACCACTTTGCTGTATTTCTCTCACTATACTCCTTATAGCAAAGTCTAAGTGAAGTATCACTGTTGAATATATAGGAAAAAAACATCTATTTTAATTATTGGCTCTGAACTTTTATGCAATAGTCCAGAAGCCCACAAAAGATACAGCTCTAGATACTGAGGGATCTAAAAATAATTTGTGCATCAAAAAGCATCTTTCCTCTTGCAATCATATCAACTGTCTAATAAAAGTTCAGTGCTCCCCTAGCTCAGCTTTTCTTTAGGTCACTGTACTACCAGCTACGGCTGTTTACAGCTGGCCATGGAAGCAATACTTTTTGTACAAGTTCATTTCCCACTTTGAAAGAAGTTTAGTTCTCAAGGGTTTCAAAAATGGTTTCTTTGGTGATGGCACAGAAAGATACTGTCACTCACTTTACTCTTTCTAAACAAAAGAAAACCTTGCAAACTCTCTAAAGAATGAGTAATTTCTTCTTTGTAAGCAATTTTGCCCAGAAAAAATATGACTAAACAAAATACAACCCCTGTAATACTGAATTCTTTGAAGAGAAACTCATCTAAAATATGTGGACTCTTGTTCAACTTTTTGGGCAAGGGATACCTGTATGTAAGCTTGAAAACAATGCTATCTGTACCTTCGATATTTCTACTTTTCATGTTGATAATTACGGCAAGTACTCTAATGCAGAATGGAGTATCAAAACTTATGAGTTGCTGCACTGCGAGTCATGCATTCAAAGTCTACTCAGCTATTGTGTATCTGATATTTTATTTGCAGTACCAGATATTTAATAAAAGACAAAGGGATACACATCTACACATCCATCCTCACTAACTATTCTCCCAAGACTGATGAGAATTCAAGCTCATGCTCTCCTTTCTGCCTATCCTACAATCACACAAGGCAGCAACCAGTCAACTTCTACTAGGTCAATTTTGATGTGAAAAGCAGCAGTAGTTCACAGAAAGGAAAGACAAAGCTTACAGACTCCACTGGGAAAGTTTGTACTGTTGGCTTGTGGCTTTTTCCTTCCTAAGTATGTATTTGCTTCAAAGTTTCTGCCAGTTTCACACCTCACTGACTTTACCAACACAAGTATCTGTTGAGTAAAGACTCATAATTTTATTTATTTCACTTGAAAGAGGAATATACACTGCTGTATGTTAGGCAAACATTGAGAAAAAATACACAAAAACTTTGCTTAAAACAAGTCCTCAAGGTTATCCTAGACTCAAAACACAACAAAAATTTTGCTGTTGGCCTTGTAATGTGGTTTTACAGTGTATGCTGAATGGAAAAAAAGCATTATAAACCTCTTCCTTCTAACACAAAGTCCCTGGAGCGAAGAAAAGACACAAAGATTTGCCATAATCCCACATCTGAACACATTACCATCTTCCTTTTGGAAAAGAATTTTTTCAGTAGTCATGCCCTTTACCAAATTTACTTATTTGAAACATATCCCTTCCCTGTAAGAAAGGAATATTTAAGAACTTCTAAATAACACGCATTGAACTAGTAAGCACCCCTTTCTAAATTAACCCACATACACTCATGCACGGAAGGAAAATCCAAGTTCACTAATAACTAAAAGCATCAGAGTCCAGTTTCAGAAGGAGAAGTAATGATTTTATTGGACTAGTAAGACTCAATAGTAATAATTTTAAAAATTAATCTTTTCTTGTAATTATAGGGTTTGCATGCTTAAAAGCTCTTTCCCCTCCATCTCTGTTGCATACAGTTACTCTAATAAAAGCTATTACACCCCCTATGAACTATTCCTAAATCTCAGACCACCATTATCTAATACAATCTTGTTCACAAACATTTAAATTTTGTTTTAATTACCTCCACTCTTTTCTCAACAGCACCAGTAGTAAGTCTTTGTAAATAAATTCAGGCACTAGATATAACCATCACTAAATTACACATAACCCATGCACCCCCCTCGCTCCCCCAACCCTGCTGTCACAAATCAAGAAAGGATCTTCTCTTGGTAGTTCATCTCCAGCAAAAAAAAAATCAGCAGGACTCAATTTTATGATGCAGACTCTTAAAAAAAAAGCAATCTGGATGAAAGAAGGTTGTAATCTCTCAATATCATGTAGAAATATTCTCATTGTTTTTATGGCAGATTAAATCCAATGGCAACTGGTACAATGGATGTCACAAGTCTTTGCTTAAATCTATTTACCTCCTAAATTAACTTGACATCTGTTGATAGATATAGTCCTGTATGCTAAACTCACTCAAACCAGTCCTTTTGTCAGGTCCCAGATTTCAACAGCAAATGCCTTTTCTTACATTTCTTCACAACGGAACACATTTTATTAAACTATTTCACAACCATTCGTCCCTGAATTCTTCACACTAATGTCTCGAGATATGCGGGATGTGGTATGATAAATTTAATTATTAAATATAAACAAGATATTTAGTATGAGAGTAGATGGAAATAGTACTACCCTTCATTAAAATCTGGTTAAAGGAATTCTGATGCCATGAACTATCCATGGCCATTTTCAAGGAATGCTCCCCTAGTGTAAACAAAATACACAGGTTCAACTTCTACCAAAAAACTGCCACAGAGTTCTGAGATCTTTCCCTGTATTCCAATCCTCTTTGCCTTGATTTCCAGCAAAACCAATAACAGAGCAGAAATGAGAGCTTTTATTCTTTCACTGAAAGAGCAAATTAACAGCTGTTATTTTAACAGGTGATGTGATTTGCTCTAGAAATATTTCAAGAAGCATCTGTCAAACAACACAAAGACAGTGGAACACTGCTACCAACTCCTACTTCTTATCAGAGGAGTCCATATGTTCCCAACTAAAAATGCAAGTGACTTGATACCTTTCTGAACATGGTGCTTGTTTTGTCTTATTTAGGTAAGTATTTTGTTGTACAATGAAACTTCTTTTGAGGTGCAATGATTTTATTTGTACAGTGCAGAAATGGTTTAACATCAGTTTAATACCTTGCCTATTCAGTCACAGGAATTAAATGTTCATTTTTGCTTCAGTAAAACATGGTTCAGACTTTCAGTAAGCAGATTTACAGATGGGCTTTGCTTGACCCTCTGCTTGACCCTCTGTTGCAGGACTGTTACAATGAGATGTAACAGTGTAAGTCTGAACGAGACTCAAATCTTTTCAGAAAAAGCCAAGAGTGGCCATGGGCTGCATTACACACTGATCCAGTGGGTATTTAAACAGCTGCACTCAGCACAAGGAAATGAAGGAAAAAGAGTGAGTCTAGAAATACTGAACCATCATGAACGCAAAATAGCTGCAAGTTACAAGATCTTGGGCAAAGATTCAGAGATCATCAAAATATCAAATCCAACAAAAATGGCAGAGATCAACTATATTTTAAGTACTGTAAATGGTGAAATCTGTAAACCATCATGCAGCATAAAAACAAACAGAGTAACAGGTGAAAAGGGGAATAAATAAATTCCTCCAAGGTGGTGTAACATTCCCTTTTTTACTCCTACTCTTCTGGATGACCTTCCCATTAGTACAGATCTTAAACATCTGCTTAATAAAGTGGCAATCAACAGCTAAGTAAACAAAAGGGACTTTTAACTGTCCAGTACAGGCAACAGGTAAAAAGTTGAGTCATCTTGGGGACTAGGCTCTGAAATACTCTTTTACCATTTATATACCAGACTTAGGTCCAAACAATTCCAGATTCTCTCCATATAATTATGTAAGACCTCTCCAGGAGGAGATCTGATTAAATATTTTTGAAATAGGAAAACATTTTAGTGGATAGGAAAAGTATTACTTAGAAGGTACTTTTTCCCTAATCCTATTTCTTGAAAATTTCCATCCCTTTCTTTTAGCCTGCATTAGTTTTAATGTAGTTTAATTTAGTTAAAGGCAAAACATAATGACCTAGTTTTCTTTATAAAAAACAAAATTCAAGGACAAAAGGCAATTAAGCTGCCTTTCTAAGTAAGGGAAAAAATCCTAAGTATCCAGAGCTAGATTTGATGACAGAGAAGTCATGCTGTGCCAATCCAAGAGAAAGCAAGCTAGTATGTGACCTTGTGGTAAGGGGCAAGAAGAGAGATGTGCCAACTTTGTTTTGACATGATCATCTTTGAAGGACTCAAGACAAAAGCTAATTTATCAGTTGAGGTGCAATTAAGACTACATCATGTCTTGGTGTACTACAGCACCCATTGGTAGAACTTGTTCTCAGTGTAAAGCAGAACAGCATCTACCAGCACAACTTTGGGGGCTCAGGAATCTCCAGGCACAGCTAGAATAAAACAGACTTACACTTTACAAACCGGCCAAGGCTATATCTTATTTGTAGCTATTGTCTCTGAGAACGAGACTTTCAAGTGCTTAACAAGGCAGTTCAATAATGCTGCAAACTGTTACCTATCACACACACCCCACAACGCCTCAGAAACAGCATTTCCCGCACAGTCTTCTCAAACACAGCTTCTCTCCCAGTCAGCATCACCTCAGAAGAGACTCCCACTACCAAAGTACCACATGCTTCAGTCTAGCTGGTTTAGCACTGGTCACACAAATTCTTTGCCTCATCAACTTTTTATTTCACTTTTATTGCCTCTCACACTCTCATTCTCCCATCACTCTTGCTTTTATTCCACCAAGCAGATAAGGGCCAGAGCTTAAAGCTTTCTTGCTATATCCCATAACATGACCTTGCATATATATGCATCCACAACACATTTGTGGCCAGATACTGTAACATACACAAGTCTGACCTGATTTTTATAATCTCACTCAAATCTCACCCTTCATCCTTTCCCAGTATTGTCACCCACTTTCACTTTACCAAAGATTTGAGATTTAAGTTATTTTTTCATTCCTGAAGCTTGGAATTCCAAGATTTTCAAAGCAGCAATTGTCACTAAGTTTCACATAAGCATCTAGTGTACTTCTAATTTTCAAAAATAGCAAGACCAAGCAGAGGCAGTGGTCTCCAGTGATTAAAAATCCCTTTAACCATATCCTCAATGGTATTCGTTTCCTTAGCTCCTAAGGAGGTTTTTTTCCAGCTTTATTACTATCATTTTAGATACTCTCTATTAATTCTGTAGATGTTTTCAAAACAAACAATATCACTAAAATTAATTGACCCTCATAACCAGCAATACTTGATTGAAGTATATGCTTAAAGGTAACATGCAACAGCATCTAATAGAGAAAGCAGTCCCAACTGATCTCCTTCAGTGAGTATTATTTCACAAGCAAAGAAGATAGAAAAATAATCTGAGATGACCATCAGGAGAAGTAATTTAGTCACAAAACCCACTGGACTAGAGAAAAGAATACACATACACCTCATCTTTCATATATATATATATATACACACACACACATATACATAAACACACCGTTTCACAGTATACTGATTAAGGCTTTCACTTCCCAACAAATCAAAAAGCAAATAGGAACTTGCTTATGTTTTAAAAGAGTACAAACAATTTTCTTCTTCAGCAAAATATCAATTATAAGGTTTCTGTCCTCCCCTTTTGGAAACAATTTCTTTGAGGTTACTTAACATAACTGTGACATAACAAAAGCATACTTAAAATATTATGCACCATATAGTAATTGATTTTGTGACACTTTTTCCACTAGTAAAATTCATGCATACCATTCCTAGCTAAATTCCTACACTACAAAAATTGTGTAATTTAATCCAGCTCTTCCTCCACAGCATAAACAAAGCTCCAATTCATACTTCATAGAAGTTACATAAAAATACTTTAAGTAGCATAAAAGGCAGGAAAATTTCCATTTAGTCTCCCGATATCTGGTGTTCAGATTTATGCCTAAGCATCTGTGGTTAGTTGTAACTTATGATCAATCACCAAATACTGAATATCTGCAGAGAGAATCTGGTGTGTTTAAAGAAAATAAGAGTTTCAGAGCCCCAACAATATGATAACTTGCTTATTATCCTATTCAGGATTGCTGAGCTCCAGACACCAATACAAATCCTGAGAAATTAAATGCCAATATCAAAGAAAGAGCTGCTAAATCACATGATGTAACAGTTTTTTTTCATTTAGCTTTAATTTTACTTCCAAATCTCTGATTTCATACTTTTACCTCCTATATACTTTAATCACTGTAAAAAGAACTCAACTCCTCAGTGTCATCTGCTGTCAGATAATGAAATTTCTGTTCTTCTGTATTATAAGATTTGGGCTTCAAAACACTCTCTCAGAACAACAATACCAATGTTTCAACTGTGTGCTTAGCAATATCCACACACCCCACAGCAGGACAGTGCTGTTCCACCACAGACAGACAAACAGATCTTCAGTAAGGATTTTTTAAATACAAGAATTCCATTAGACAATTCAAGTAGGGATACCTGTGTTTCAGATACTCCAAGGGGAACTAAGAGAAAAAGCTTTCGTTGTCTCAGGAAGGAAAAAATCCCCCAAAAATTAGGTTACAGTTGTGTATGTGCATAACACAAAAATGCTGAGGACAAACTATTACCTTTTCAGCAAGATCCCTCCTCCCATACATTAAGTGGAAAACTTATGCAGCATTTTAAAATAACATACAACTGTGTTAAGAAGAAAAAATAATCACAATCTGGGCAGACTCTGCAGCTGCTCCTTTGACTTATCAATTTCAGTAAGCACAATTTCAATCAAGTCTAGATAAAATATACTAATCCTAAATAGACCAAGTTTGTCACCTACCACTTCCTATAAGCTGCTTACTACCCTGAAAAAGGAAGAGAGAGAAGAAATGCTAAATTAAATGCCAAACAGTAGCAGACAGCGCTTGTTTGGCTGATTAACTTGTAGACAAGCATTACAAATAAATCTGAGCATGGTCTGCAGCAAATTAAATTCCAGTGCTTTTAAGAACAAAGAATTCCTTCGGAAAGAGGATTAGCAACTTTACACCCAGGAATGCCAGTTTAATTTAATTGTTCCACAATCCGATATTTAATATGCAAATATCATTTTGATTTATAAGAACAAATTTGAAAAAGTGAGGAAACAATTTCAATGTACAAGACGACTGTCTCTCTTCTGAACTGTAATTATACAAAATAAAGCTGGCCGAGGGTTTTTTATTACTGGGATTGCATTCCATTAATATGAATCAGAACAAGTCTAATTAAAGGTTAAAAACTTTAAATGTTTCTAATTAAGAGTCTAAGTAGCTGCACGATTAGAGTGCTATAGTTAAAATCCCACCTCGATGACTTTCTTGGCCTCTTTGTATTTTCCTGTTTGCAAGAAGGCGAAGAAGAGATCGTACAGAGCCATCATGTCACCGTATTCTCTGCTTACAAAATCTGAAACTAAAGACAGAATATAGCCCATTAATTTACTCAATCTATTAAAGTATTTCAATATTTATGTCAGACATTCCTAATACTAATATTTCCCATGCCTCATAAAAGATAAGCTATAGGGGGATAAGTTTTGAAACAAACAATGATTGTAACACATGACACAATTTATTGCAGCTTTGTGGTTGAGCATATTTAAAATATTTGTGTGGTTATCTGCACTACATTTTGAACTACATTCAACAAAACAGACGATACTGGCATGCTCTGCTCATAGAAAGTAAGGATATATGGTTTGTGAACTGCCCATCTGTTTGAAAAACAGATGTATTGTTTTGTTATTGTGATGTGTTACTATGAATTCGTTTCTTATTAGTAACATACACAGCTAGAACAAGTATTAGCACTAATCTTGGAGAACTCGATGTATTATACAAACAGAGCTGTTCTATGTTTAGAATTACACTCCATTTTTCAATCTAAAGAATGCAGACATCATATTACTGTTTTAAAGTTAACACATATAAAGACAAACAACTTTTTTCTTTTAGTTGAAAGAAATTATATACAAATCCTGGAAGAAAAACCCCAAAAACACTTCATATTAGCAGACAGCATTTGATTACATGCAACTAACCCTTTTGCAGAAGATCAGCATCTCCTTTTTCTACCAGTTTACAGTAGATGTTATGAAGTTGAAGAACTTTACCATACTTCTTGTAACAGTTGATAAAAGCATCCAGAGCTGCAGGCATGTCGTCCCTTGTGAAATGAAACAAAACAAGAATAAAACACTCTGAGCAGGAGCAATGCATGCTGAAACGACTTTAATCTTGAAAATTTCACAGAAAATTTACTTAGCAGTCTATAATCCAAGTGTTTATTCCCCCCTCAACTCTTATTATTTCTGATTCCATGACCAGTGCTCATGACAAATTAGCCAAAGGTGTGAATGTTCCTCAGCATTAGATGCACTTATTTTTGAGCAACACTTTTAAATTACGCTATGTCCTATCTTGACAAAACCCAAAGTAGATGCAGAAATCACTTAAGTGTTGAACAGCTTTATTTTTCTCATTTGTAAGTAATACAATGTACAACTCTATCACCTCTAATGTCTATGTTTAGGTATTTCCAATTTTTAAGTTCTTCACAATTATTCCACCGTATTTTGTTTCAGTGTAGATCACCACCAGTTACATAAGATAACCACAGCTCATTATACTGGTTTTACACCTTAACAGAGTGCCTATAAATCATCTGTTCATGCTCATTCCATCACAATGCAAGGGTTATAGCATTATTCCTTTCTGGATGAAAATCAAAATCCAACAGATATTTTTTACTTTAAAAAATTTTTGCAGTTAATTCAACAGTATAGAATGGTATCAAAACCTGTTTTATGCTGGCCTATCCATGTCAGAGACATGGCACTAGTGTAAATACATGTAGTAGTAAGTAAGTGTGCAAGATGGCATTAAATGCATTTAGTCAGGAGCCCCTGAGCAGCAAGTAGAAGTAACACACAGAATATTTCCGTTTTTGGTACCTCAGTCCTTTGCTGAATTTTCCCTTATGTATACACTATTAATACATTCAGAAGTATACATAATTAAAATACAAAACTGAAAAGTCATAAAAAGCAATCACAGTAACAACAACTAAAAAATAACCTTCCATAGTGTGTAACTAACTGTACTTAATCATCTGCTGCAGACCTTTTTTTTTTTTTCCAAAGGATTACAACCCAGTCTTGAAATAAAATTGAACAAAACAAAGCAAAACCACCAGAAACAACCAAGGACAACCAGAGAAACACTAGTAAAACAATCTGTCAAGTTATTCTTTGACGGGTAAGGTTTAAGCTGAAACAAAAAAGACCACACACACAAAACGTAAGGCAGTCAGTAAAGACTGTATTTTAGATTTCAAGAGCTTTATTTGATAAGGGTGATGTAAGTTACCAGAGGAAACAAAATTTTTTTTTTAAAGATCACTTAACAACAGTAGCTGAAAGGCTGACTTGAAATGATTTAACATTCCCAAAGCAACTTTATTTTTCATCAACAAAACCTTAATAAATCAAGATATTGCTGTTAAAAAAAGCCAAATTCAGATGTCCTCTCCTCATGGTGCATTTCTTGCACAGCACAGATTTTGCTTTTTCAAAGAATGAACTATCTAAACTACTATGTACTACTATCATTATCTAGGCTAATATTTAAATTTTTTTAACAGTAAAACACAGAAGAATTAATTTTACTCAGTAATACTGGCATTCTTTAAAAGAACCTAAGATGATGGATTTCTACCTTATCCCCCTTACTGAGCCCTGTTTACAGTGCATCTTCTGGCACCCCATGGAGTCATTTGAATTTTTGTCATTTGGGGTGAAGACTAAATTACAGGTTAATTTCAAAACTGCAAGTAGATGTTGCAGGCTAGATTACTGTCATAAAAGCGAAATACTACGGTAGTTACCATAGTCAGATATAAAGATTTATATAATCAGTATTTTTCTCCTGCTTTAGATGCAAGTTCAGTTAACATCTAGAAAAAAAACCAGTTTTACAGAAAACTACTCAATTTCTAAGGAGGCACAACAACATTTATACATTCAAATTAAAGTTTTCAGTGATAAATCTAGCTTTTCAGACTGATGCTCAAACAGCTATAGTATTGTCTTGGCCGTATTCCTAAAGGATTAAAGTGACTGTTTTTAGGTCAAAGCTATCAATAAATGAATGAATAATTGGAATGTCATTCAAGCAGTAGCATTAACAGTTTTCTAGTCTCTATGTGTATACTTCTGAGGGCATTAATAGTACACACGCAGAGAAAAAAAAAGCTAAGACCTGAGACAAAAATAAATGGAAATATTGTACTTGTTACTGGGACTTACTGCTCAAAGGGGCTGAGTGAATCTGCATTTAGGGAGTTCTGTACCTTACACACTGACATACAGTTCCAACTATTTTGAATCTACTGAAATCAGATATATTTGTTCTGTTGCATTCAATCAACCAACCAGTCATCCACAGTTTACTAGAGAATGGGGTTTATAAAACACATAAATGCTAAAACTGGCAAAGACAAATAAAAACAATAAAACATAAAGAAGTTCAGACTCCACAAAGAAATTGTTGCTACCACTACTGCAAAGAAAAAATGATCAAGCTTATGCTTGTACTTGAGCTTCTGTGATTTAACAATCTGCAGTATTTTTTAACTGTCACAAACTGCAGTTGATTCCAAGCATGTACCAGCAGCTACTTTTGTAAGCAGTTTTTACAGTCCTTTTAAAAAGTGAAAATGAGGAATTCACTGTAGGCTTCAAATTTCAAGTAGAGGTAACAGTTTAATGTGGTTTTATAATGATTATAATAAAAAGAGCAGCACAAAAAAGAATTCCTACCTTTTAAGAAAACGCTATTTAGACATAATGATTTTAAACTAACAAATAGCTGTACATGTGAAAGTATTTGGGAGGCCTTTTGTAAGAAGTTATGCATGTCAAACACCCTTTTATCCTCCCAAAGGATACTTACTACTCTAAGACATTAAAAGCCTTGTCTAAAGTTTACTTAATTAATTTATGTTTCAAGTCAAAAATGAAAAAAAAGCCATATACTCATAGTCATGATGGAAAAATCAGATTTCCACCATCAGTTTGGAATAAACAGTATTTAAAATATGAACATAGATGATCCATGCTTCATTTTGAGTCAGTCAGATATTACAGCTTTAAGTCACTCACAAATATTATTATCTGTTCAGGACTAAGACCTGTTCCACTTAAAGATTAGGTGTATTTTTCTGGGACTTTGAAACTTCTTCTTTTAAAAAATAATATGTACTATTATTTTTGAATGAAAGAAGGAGCCTCAGCCATGAGTACATTCTGCTTGGCCAGAAGAGTCAGTCCTACTTTGACATTATTTTCCAGCTTAAGTGATATTTGGGTTAAGACACCAAGTTCTTTGATTCTTTTGGTTTCTGTTTAGAATAGCTATGAAGGTATTATGGGCCTAATCTTCCAAAATATTTGTGTGGGCAATTTTAATCACACAAAGCTATCTGAAAAGCCAAAATTACTCAGTTGTCAGAAGGTTTGCAGGACACACTTCATAGCAGGACTGGCTATACCATGCCTGGATATTTCAGTCCCCCGCGCTTTAAACAAGCCACTCCCCTCTTGCTTTAAGAATGCAGCACTAAATCTAACCCTTTTACTTGTAATAAACAACTTTCCCAACCAGAGAGTCTGTCTGATAAAAATAAGACTCCAAATATTGATTTTAATTGGAATGAAGTGCTGCAACATTATGCATAAAGCTTTAGTGAAGTGGCAATTTACCTAAGGGGTTTACTGATTGTAAAGCTCTCAAACCTGAAATCACTAGAGAGGTAGAAAGAAAAAAGGGACTCTCTGGGGTGGGGGTGGAGGGTAGCCTGGTAAAACAAATCCCTCTCTACAAATCTGAAGCAGATGTTAGTGTAGAGGGAAGTCAATTCAGCAAGGTACAATCAGCTTTACAAAAATTATTCTGTTAAAAGAGAACGGGCTCTTGAAAGAGCTAAATGTGCTTCTGTTCATTTGCTGTACTAAGGAATCTTCAAGGAGACTGGTGTTGCAATTACAACTAATCCTCCCCAAAAAATTAACTGTGTTGAAGGCTTTGTAATTTCCCTAGGTACAATTTAGCTGTCACTTACTTTAAAATTTACTCAAACATGCGTTCCGAACAGCACTAACTTCACATGTCAAGTGCTTTCCAGCCAATTGAGTCTAAACTGGAAGTCGGTGTTAAACAACTGAATGATTAGACAAGATAGCTCATTTCCCTGCTCTTTTGTTCAGAATAAAATGCCACATTTACATTATCAGACTCAACAGGATTTTCTGACAGAGGGAGAAAAAACCCTAGTGAACACTGTCCATAGCAAGCACATGAAGCCTGTCATTTACCAATCATCCTTCAAAAAGCAATAGCCATGAATGTAACTTAATTACGACCCAATGATCCTTGACGAAAAATCATCTTATCACTGTCCTGTCCCCATAGGGCAAATGAGACACTTTTGTCCTTTGGCACTGACGATGCTAAATTCCTAATTGCAATAATGGAGTAAGAGAGCCAAACATCCCTAATTTCATTGCAACACACAAGGAGTTTTAATACAATATCTGGAACAAAGCTGCTAAAAAATTGGGAGAAAACCTCTCCCCACTAATGTGTCCCCCAGTAAAAATACCACTTAATTTTAAAAGATGCCTATTTGTAAAAGTGCATACACAAGTCAAATAACTTGTAAGTGCTACACAATTATCTCAAAAAGAATCACCGGTGATTTTAACTCCATGTAAACAATAGAAGGAAAATTGTCAAGGCATTGCATGCATGCTCTGTCTACTACATAAGAAACGAATCAAAATGGGTTTATATGAGATTAATGACAAATGAGCACACAATGCCCTACTGGGCAACGCTGTATTAAAATACACTAACCATTTTTTAAGTAAACAATCCAACTATAGCCCTTTTATCATTTAAGATACAGGTGTGAACTGCTTGTCTTCCCTGACTTAAAACTACCAAATATTATACTCATATGGTCTGTAACATAGTGCTTTCATAGTTTACCTGCAAATTTTCTTCTTCTGCTTAAGAGCACTGGTTACATCAAGAATTAGTAAATTTCAAACCTGAAGATTTTTTATTTTCTTTTCTCAAAGGTGAGCTGGTAGAGAACTTAAGCCAAAACTACAATCCTTAAAAATCATAATAACTTTTACACGGTATATGTAACACAAGTTTTTCAAATTATCAGCAGCTGGAAGAACCAGTTCAAAAGTTAAGACATATTTTAAGACAAAGTACAAGAGTTCTTTATATCCTTGCAGATTTTTGTCACACAAAGGTTTATCACATAAAGGTTTATCACATTATGTGACAGACCAAGACCATGTGGACTGTCTCGATTTTTAATGTGATTTTCCCATCTTGAGAAACTGTTCAAGGTCAGATATAAAAGTCAGACAATTCAATGCAGGGAAGTAGTTCCCCTTACTCAGTATCAGAAAAACCACAAGGTAAGTATGAGTTCTTTCTCAAGTTAATTCAGTTAAATGTCTCCCAGAATATTAAAGACAAAAGGTTTATTTTACTAGAATGCTGGCTTATGTAAAGTTATGCTGTCTATATCAATATTTTTTTCTTTTCCATACTCTGTTAAAAACTTTTAGCTTGCACTAGGAGTTACAAAGAACTTAAGAACATTCAGGACTGGAAGAAAAACACAGATGAAAATTTTATACCTACAATTGTTGAAATATTCAAAAATGAACCACAAATTACTTTACGAACAATTAAAAAGTTTGAAATAAATTAAGAATACAAAACATTACTACAACCACTACTGTGGAACATTTAAAAATACCCCAGAGCTTATTTCAGATGCATGCTGATGACCTGCAGCTAAATGACAACAGTTCAGAATCATATTGGAGCTGTAGGATGGCAAATAGCAAGCACTACTACTGAAAGAAACGATTAACACTTATTTCAGTCACTCATAACTTGCAAAATACTCTTAGCATATGCCAGAAAAATAAACAAACCTCAAACCACCATACCTCCCTCTCAACAAAACACAAACATCCCAGTGAAAATGCAGTTATTCCTCCTAAGCAAATTATGCAGGAAAACCTCCCAAATTCTGTCTACCATCAGAAAAGATGCAGTCTCTCCACTCATAAAGTGGTAAAAAAACCCGTAAGAAATAAGCCCACTCTGTGTTTTATTTATGTATATGAAATATATTAGCACCTCTACAGGTAAGGACCAATGACTTCTAGCCACACAGTTCCAGAGTCTGGAACTACTTTCTCCTTCAGGAATCTAGTCTCATCAAAAGTCCTTTTATTAATAAAATAGCTCCAACTTTTTATAAAGTTTTCCCCAAAACTTATAATCCAAAAAAATGTGGAATCAAATTAAAATGACTCATTACTGTCCCCCTTTTCATCTGCACATGATCACACCTTTACCTACATTATCATACACTACATCTCAAGTGAAAAGAGCCCAAGTAGCACGAGGTACAACTTCCATGCCAATGTGCATAAAGCAATTACGTAAAAGGCAGCTGCTCTTATGTGCACTGCAAAGCAGATCAGATATTTTTCCAACACATTAGTTACATATGATTGCAGTTAAATTACTTTCATAAGCATCTGCCTGGCTTGTGATGCAACCAAGGCAGAGTCACTGTCTGAGAAGATGTACACTATATTCTGAACTGCTGACCACTTCACTAAAACATTGTTTTTAAAAGAGAATGTACAAACATCTACCAAGAGTTACCTCTTCTTCAAGAATTTTCAATACAGAAATATTATACAGGCCTTGCATACCCAGAATACCTGCAAATACTAAAAACTCCTATATGGCTGACTTACATGACTTACTATGAAAAAAATCACTTATTTCACAGGTATTATATTTATGCCAGTAACATTTCGTTTACATGAACCAAATATCAAGAATCTGATTCATAAACTCTAGCTACATGTGTTCAAAATCCAGGAACTACCTAAGTGACGCACAAAAGAATAATACAAGGATTGTGCACATGGGTAAAGGAAAAGGGATTCTTGCCTCGGTTTTAGTAAGTTGTTATATAGTTCACACGTATGTTAATTCAAATATCCTACACCTTATATTGAAAATTTGTGCAAAGGAATAATGCACATGGAATTAAAGGTACTTCCTACCAGAATGCCTGTACAAAATTCCTTTTCTCTAATAAACGGTATTTAAAGTATACATAGGCAAAGCCCCTCAAATGTTAACAGACCAGACAATATTTTCTTTGCATTTTAAATTCAGCAACACAGCAGCCTACTGGCAATGGCATCAAATTATCTGAATTACATGAATTAAAAATACTTCAGTGTTCAAGAACTGCCCTGCAACTCACCTGAGATATACTGGAAAGCACAGCAAAATACTGCTGCTTTTTGATGTGAAAACATTCCACTTAACCACAAGAGCTGAGTCTGCACCTATCATGCTCTGAATAGCTATCTTGTCAAACAGACTTTAGAACAAACTAATTCATAAGCATATTCCAACATATAGCCACTTCATCTCTGATGTGCCCATAAAACACAGCTGCTGTTCCCAGGGACCGTGACTCGATGTCTAGCTGATGAAAAGATATTTTGCTAAATTAAGAAAACATATTTGCTCATTACTACTCCAAGATCACTTCAGCAATCGCACATGTGCGAGCACTTCCAGACATGTATGCGCAGCTGTGAATTGCGTACCCAGGTCACAGAACACAAATAAATACAACTTGTTTCATCTGAAGCCCAAGCATAGCTTACTTTTCGAGGTGAACTGTAATCAGAGGGGCATGAAGGGCAGCAGTACGCACCAACCCCAGGTTGGCAATGGTGTCATGTAATTGATTCACTCTTTCAACGTCACCTCGCCTGGCAGCGGCATTAAGAATGCGGAGAAAAGATGCAACTGTTCTGCCTGAGATAGGAACATCCTTCTCTTTCATCTCCGTTAGAATGTTAATAGCATCTACAATGAAACAACACAAAAGACCCTTAGGTAATTTCATGTAGGGAAAACAAACTGCTATTAAAACAGCATTTCAAACCCAGCAGGAATGTAAATTCTGGTGTATAATGCCGATTTCAAGTTAATTACTACTTGCATTTCTAAACGAGACTACAATTATAAATCCACAATAGCATGGTTTTATCATTTTGCTGCAACTTTGACTACAAATTATAGATAGGAACTGTGTGCCCACTCTGCACCACATAACCCTGTACAGTCTGCCCTATAGCTGCAAGATTCTACTAAATGGATGCTTTTATCGTTCAATGCTAACATCTGCTAAATCACTCCATTGTTTCTTCAGCAGATGGCTTGTCACGAGGCCAGATAATAAAGATATGTTTACACTGTATATACAGCCAGACTAATGGTCTGATACCGATAGGGCCTGTTTGCTGTGTCGATACTAATTAGCCAAGGAGAGCCAATGAAAGCCTTCTAACAGACTGCATGTTAAAACATTAGGTTCATTAAGCTTCATTAGTAAGGCGGAAACAAACATTTTTTTGTATATGGAAAAAGTGCGTTTTTATAATGTTCTTAATTATTGCATAGACAGAATGTTTTGACCACTTTACGTTTGGCTACATTTCTGAATTATTTTATTTTCTGAAGGACATTTATGGTCTTAAAAGCAAGCTCATATTTTCAAACTGCTTAATGTAGAGGTGGACATGATCTCCTTTATTATGATCTGGACGACATCAGCTTTGTTTATTATTTTTCTAACAGTAAGCTTAATAAGAGGCCAAGACAAATTTCAAAGGAAGGTACTACAGGAAAAAAAAAAGTATTAGCTTTTTTGTTTTATTTTACAGTGTTTTTAAGTAAGACCAGTACATTTTGCATCTAGGCTTAGACCATGTTTTTTAGTGTTAGTGTAGTTGTTTTTCTACAAAATCATCACCTTTTAAAGCTAATGACAGTCTAGAGTTCTTTTTAAAGATCAACCAAACCACGTAAACCACAGAACTATATTAGACTAAATTACAAAAAATGAAAGAGCTAACAGCCTAATGCAAACATCTAGAAATATGAAATAGGCAGTTTGCAGAACACTATCAAAAAGCCAAAATTCCCAGGCAGTTTACAGATTCAATATAAAATTCAATAGCAAACACAAAAAAGAATAGTAACAGAAAAATATATACTTTATGAAAAGTTAAAAATTTTTTGCAGTACTTGGCTGTTATGAGAAGGTTATTTTTATAGGTTTTATGTTCAGCCTTCAGACCTTCTTAAGCAAAAACAAAGCCATTAGTCTAGGCACATACGCAATTTGTGCCATAAGTCATGATCTTCAAACTCAATCCAAACAGCAATGCTAATAAAAACTAGCTGCAGAAATGCAAAAAGCACTGAGCTGTGCAAATGTAAATGACAAGCTTGCCAATCCATTAAAACTAATGGCCTGCACTGTCCAAGCATCTCTGGTTGAATTCACATGCAAATTTGTATGCAAAATGTTCAAGCACTTTTCAGGACATGATATACCATTAATATCAACTCACATTTTTATTCTTGAGGCAAGATACCTTTATTATATAGCAGAAACACACAAGGAAAGCAAATGGATTACCTTCTAGTCTACCATGCTTTTCTAAGACTTCTACCAGTGCTACGTACTTTCCACTGTCAAGAGCAACAGGTGAACTCTTAGGGAAACTGGAAATAAAAGCATTAAGAATTTTATCAACAGAGGCTCACATTTTATAGCTTCAGCTTAAAGATTTACTTTTAAAAGTACATAACAGCAGCACTAAGAGCTAAAAATGATAGTGAGTCTTAAAGGAAAAATCTGATAGAATTGAAAAGATACATCATTAGAACATGATTTAAAAATGGGATCCAAGCACCTTCACACTCTCAAAAGCCAAAAAGCCAAACGTTATGTTTTTGAGAAAGAGTCAGATGGTTTAATTAATTATTGGATAGTTATTGCATAAAGTAGGGTATTTTTCAGAAGCCTGGGAAGAAAACAGTGCAGATGATTGAACAGGGCTATAATCTGTTTGACAGAGAGGTTCAAACTATTCGCCTAAGTCAAAGGCTACTATTCTGAAGTTTCTGTTATGCATACTGTTCTGCATACTCTGGAAGTACTAAAAGTTAATTCCTTCACTGCTGTTTCTTTGTATAACAATCCAAAGAGACACTTCTTTGCAATATGAGGCTATGCTTGAGGCAGATCAGTAAAAATGCGTTACCGCAGTGAAACTCCAGCAGAAGACTGAATTTCACTTCCTGCAAGCTCACTCTGGGGACTGTGCGAGAGCAGAAGTGCAGCCAAAGCCAATACACAACTCTTATTTGTAGAGTGGCAAAACTCTTGATATTCACAGCTCAGTCATTTCACATCATTTCTAACACTAGCAGGGTGTAATGAGCACCTGCCTGCCACCCTATTGTAAAACCTAAGCAAGTACTTTGTGGGTGTATGTGAGAGAGAGAACCTGAAATACATCTAACTTGTTTGTGATTCACTCTAGATCAGACCAAAAGGAGCCTTTCAAGGGAAAAAGCGAAGGGGCAAATAGAAGGATCATCTGTAAGAATTTGCTCCAGGCTAAGTCATGCATGGCATGTTTTAGCTGGGAGCTAACTTTTACAGCCAAGATACAAAGAACTGAATATAAAAATTTAAAATACAATGCTTGTTGACAGTCTTAAAGTAACGCTACTCAAACACTGCTATTCTAAAAACAATATAGGTGTCCTGCAATCTAAACACATCCTAGATGCTTTGTAACACACAATGCAGGTACCTATCGTTAACTGTAAATTAAAGTCAATTTAGACACTATGCAGGTTTAAAATAAAACTAAAACACATCTTATGTAGCAATCTGTCTTTTTCAAAATAAAAATTAAAAAAAAAATTACTGCCACACAAAGTAGCTGCTTCTTAGGTTCAATTACACAAAACTAATTTTTTGTTTCCAAAATCCACACTCATCACTGTTTTAAATGCACATACATTGTTGGGGAAAACTAATTAAAAATGGATGAGGGGGTTAATACTCAACCTACTTAATTCAACAAGGTCTGTGTATCAGCATAAATCTCTGTGACATGTTTCAGTGCCGGTGTACTTACACTTTTTCTTTCAGGTTCATTGCCTCTTCTACATTATCATGTCGACAGCACAAATTTATTAAGGCTGCATAGCCACCGACAACCATGTCCGGTTCGTATTTGGCTTTCACTTCAAGGGCTTTTTGCATATTCTAAAAAAGGAACAAAGCAAAGATGTGAACTAGAGGAAAAGTCAATCTGACACTGTGAATCTTATACATTCAGTGTGTAGTTACACGACTGCTTTAGTGCTTTTAGTAGTGTAAGATCACACGTGAAAACACACTGCTGTAATGCTTTAGCAAATTTTAAGAGTGAAAGCTGTTTTGCAAACATTATTTTTGTAGAACATCTTTTACATTAATTTCAGAGTAGACTTCTGAACAAATTTTCTCGATTTGCATTTCTTGCATTTTTAAATATAACAGACTTCTTTTATTTTAATCCCAAGACCATGAACATGATGAACCCATATTCTAAAACAGTTCTTATTTATTTGGAATTCATAACGATTTTCACCCGTTACACTGCCAAACACATAACAAAACTACTTTCTACAGAATAAGAAACTACTTAATTCCATAGAAAGCTTACTTTTCTATAAATTCTTATTCATACATTTGACCACTTTGAACTTGCAATGGTGTTTGCATCTAGGCTTATTTCATATACAAAACTGTAGAGATACACAGCTGAGACAGACAACTCTTTCTAAACTCTCTGTTCGTAGCAACAGAGAATATCGTGCTATCTTCTGCACAACTGTTACTGTTCCTATATATCCGGCTTTACAGGCAGGATCATACAGAACAAGAAACCGAACAAAAGTGTGGTGATACCCCACAAATTACAGACACACACTAAATGAATGTAAACTACAGCTGGACGCCTGCCGAATGAAGGCAAGAGACCCTTTATCTCAGAAGAGCTTTCCTCCTGCAGGAAAATGGAATTTCAATCCCTGCATTAACAACCTAGTAATATTTGAATTGCAAATGACTAGTGCATGTATCAGTTGCTTGACAATCTAGATATAAGAGACCAGAGCCATGGCTTGAAAGGACATTTGGCATGTATGATAAACCTATCACAGCTGTTACTATCATTCACTTTGCAGATTATTGTAAACAAACTTCAGCAACCCCAAAACATGCCATTCAAGGTGTTGCTGAAATTAGTTAACCTTTTGATTTAATTGCTTTTTGCACTTATGTTTGATTTATAAGCATCAAACCATGAAACCTGAAGCACTGCACTTGTCTTTGCTTAACTACGTCTTTCCATAACGCAGTCATTTATGTCCCTTTAAAAATATAGCTATGTGTTTCCAATTATCTCTGCATTGCTTACGATACCTCTTCTTCACAAAGAGCAAGTATGAGTTGTTTCAAGACATCTGTAATAGGCTGGTTTTCAGCTTTTTGCTTTTCTAGTTTCTTCTCCAAAGCAGACACGTCAGATTTAGCACTCTAAATGGAGGTAACAGAAAGAATGTCAATTGCAAAAACACCCTTCCCTGAACAACTTGTCGGATCACTTTAATAAAAGACAGACAAAATAATCCTTTCATACTCCAAGAATTTTTTTAATCATTTAAGGTGCTTTTATCTGTTTAAATAGTACCTACTAATTGAAGACTTGAATCAGAATACAGTAAAAAAAACCCCCAACATTAAGTCGCATATCTACAAAGGTCAACATTACTGTTTCTGTCGCACTGAGCTCTTTGTGTTCAGGGAAGTAGGGAACAGAAGCCTGATTCTTTTTCCATCTCCACTTTGCTCAGATCAGAAATGTAAAGACTTGACACTCGACCATTAGAAGCAGTATGGATTTATATGGTTCCTGCCACTCAAGTGGATCACTGTAATTTACAAACTCACACCACTACTGTTAACTAACTAGAACTTTCAAAAAAATATCTACCAGACAGGGAAACTGAGGCATGAAACCTCAGCCAACTCCAAGGTCAAGTATCAGGTCCATGTGAGAATCGGACTGCCTTTACTCATACTCTGGAAAGTAACCTCTGAACTTCAAATGGTAGATTTAAATAACGTTAATATACTTCCATGACCTGAAAGCCAGTGATTACACTTCATCTAAACGCCACATCCAAACAGTGTTATTACAGTAAGAACAAGCACAGCTATCTGTGAATTTACTTACTTCTGGAATGTTGTCTGTAGACGGGGACTTTTTATCACACAGTAACCTTGCATCCTGAAATTCAGTAAGACAAAAATATCACTGATCTCCCCCAAAGTTCAATCTCTAAGTAAGTGTATCACACTAAAAAGGTTCAAGGTAATTATATAATAGCAATGGAAAAAAAAAAAGCTGTGTTCTGCAGCATTATTACACTGACTTGAAACAGCACTTATTAAATGTATCCCTTTCACGTTAGAAATGAAACCAACTACAACAGTGAAAAATCATAGAAAGGTTAAAAGGCTTACATATAATCACTGCATGAAGATATTTATTTTGCAAAGGAGAATATATTCAGATATTTTTTTAGATTCAAAGTAATTGCTATAGAACCACAGACCTTAATTAATTCAGGAACTTGAGAGGAGTCCAGCAGTCTGCAAATGCCGTTGCAGTGGCTTGTAAGGATAACTATATTCTGTACCAAGAGGTGGGGGAAAAAAATTATATGAGTTTTGAAACACAACCAAACTGAAATTTGTCTAACAGAAATTATCTCAGACGTAATTCAAGTCTCCAGCTCTTGCATGTCATTGAGAAGTGGTCTGGTTGTACTTAAAAGCAGCAATTTCAAACCTAATAGATACATGTCAGGCAGGACAGGCATTATGTAGCAAAAAATGAAATGGTACCATCTTCTTCAGCTGATGGAAGTATTGTCTCAAACGCTCCTCCTTGGCCTGTACCTCTGAGTCACTCATGCTGTCAATCAAGTGATAAAGAAAATAGCCAACAGCTTCTGTGGAAAAAAACAAGAGAAAGCATTCCACTAAAATTACCGAGACTGTCATGTTATCAAGATTAATTTATAAGAAATCATTTTGGTGTGAGATGTCACCCTGATGAGAGGCTCTGAAATGGCAACAATGATCACTGAGGCATAGAGATTATGTGGTTTGGGAGCACATATCTAACTGGTGAGTGAAAGGAATATTAATTATTTTCAGACCTAGTGACAGCTTTTCAGTACAGAATCTTACTTCAATCTATTTTTTTCCACTACTGTGTGACAGAAGTGGTACTGCCCAAGGCCTTCCCCCCCTTTCCTGCCTGCTACCCCAAATAGTTGCCACAAATATTTTGTCATTGCTCAAAAGAAAAAACAGATTTCTAACACTTTGCATATTTATTCTGTACATTTTACCCATTATATTCCATTACCAAGCTACATTAAGTATTGTAATATTAATATAACAGCATACAAAAATAGTTTAACCATTTGAGTAAGTAACACTGAAGAAACTGCCTATTAGCCCATGAAAGTCAAGATGAACAGATTTTATCAAATTATGCTAAGTGTCTTATCTATGCAGTGCAAATATTGTCTTCTCAAAAGTTAGCTGTCTCCAACCCTCCTTGCCTCTCTCGCTCTGAAAGGAGGGCAAAAAACCAAAACTTTTAAAAAAAACCACATTAAACAAAAAAAGTGTACCTATTTCAAGGCAGAAGATTTGGGATATTAAGAATCATTTTGCCTCACAAAATCAGTACCTGTACTACTAAAGGTAAAAGTAGGTTGAAAAACTGGCTGTTGGTTTTTTTTAAGTATTTAAGCACTGATACTGTATTCCTTCTAAATCTATGTTTCGATCTATAAATTTAGAAAAATAAATCATTATCAGCAAGATGTTTATAATTCTAAAAAAAAAAAAAAATAAAAATCTCGTGGATCTCACAGAATATGCTCTGATTATTTGAATCAGGATTTTACCCAACATGTTTTCAAATTTCACTTTCAAAAAGAAGCAATCAGTGTTTACTGTTGTAATCCCTCAAACCCATCATTACACAGAAGAACGGATTTGTGGATAAGTTACAATCATAGAAATTGAAACTCTACCAGTTGGTCCTGGAGGCGTCAGGCAATAACGTTCATCCTTGTACAACAGTTCTGTTATCTGGAAAGACAGAATAATCGCACATTGCAGCCAAAAGAAGCAAGCAAGGACAAACAGTAGCCGAAATTGAATTCTCAAAATAATAAAGCATCTCTCTGTTAAAGTATTATTCTTTACCACATCACAGTCATTCCCTAAGAAACACAAAGGGGTTTTTTGGTAAATAATAGGGTTTTCTTGGAAAAATATTGCAAACAGAAATGCTTTCTGAGGTATAGCATTAAGACAGAGAGCACTCCAGTATTCTGTTTATATATCATTCCACAGGAAGTTAGCTATCCTAAGACACTGCTTTAAAGCGTGTCACTCCTGAAGATGCTACAATTATATTCCAATTTACCAAAAGGCTGAAATTGTCCTAAAAAGCTTCTTATTTTTTATATCTGAAAGAAGCAAGTATAAAAAAAATAAAGGAACAACATTTATTATGCTCTGCTAGAATTAAGGTAGCTAGGACAGCTAGTTGTAAATCAGCTGCTGTAAATAAATGCAATTTTGAATGACAAAACATGCGTTCATAAAAATTAATTACATTCAACTACATTTAGCACACGTTTGATCCATCGTGCAAACCAAAGAAATATATAGATTTTACTTCCTCTGGAAAAAAAGTATTTACCCAAAAGCCCCCACATCTTACCCACAAATACTTAAACCTAAACAACATCACTTTAAAAATAATTTGACTGTTCTTAAGGAAATGAAATATTTTTTATTAATTAAATCCCCAGTTAAAAACTGAAATTGTGTTTCAAGAATTTTTATCTCCTGTGATGCTAGAATGCAATCTCAACATCAGGAGATGCATTCTCACTGCCAAACTGCTGCGTTTTAAGTAATGACAAAAGAAAAGGAACCTTCACCTTCAATTGTTGATGAAAATGGATAAATAAAGACAGAAAATACCAAGTGCAACTGAATATCTTATCTATTACTTTTCTACCAACACCATGGACACTGTTCACTGTTAAACTACTGCTTTTTTCCTGCCCTTTCCCCCTCATCTTCCTATGACAAATCAATACACACTGCAACAAAATCCAAGGAAGTCATAACCGTTCTTTTAATTCCAATATCAGTGTAGTAAAAGGGCCAAATTACAGAATAAAAAGTGTAACATTATTTCTGTTTCTAGGTGTCTATTTATTTCCCAAGTTAGCATTTCTTATTTTAGAAGCTCAATGCATGTATTTACTCTTAAATTTAGTGAAGACAACAAAATTTATTTTTCTTCCATTGTGATGAAGAGCAAAAATAACTCTAAATATTATTTCACATGCAGACCACCATTACTTCAGCTCTCTGTCCTTCAAAATTATTTTCATAATGGGACCAATAAGAGATCTCCTTTTTTCTTTCCCTGCTCTCCCTTTTTATTTAAATGCAAAAAAGGAAGGAGAGGCAGCAGACAAAAACATCCTCTCACCAGAATCATCACACAACAGTAAATGGTAGTAAAATGCAAAAAAATTGTGCACTGATTTTATGCAAATCATTGATCAGTGATTTCTCAAATCACAACTTCTATCTCATTCCAAGATTTCTTTGCAAAATCTAAACTGTACTTTTATTAATCAGCAGTTACAGTACTGAAGAATAACAACAAAAAGCACAGTGAATCCCTTCCCAAATTCTGAAACCACATCCAAAGGAGCATCTGCCAACACCTCCTTTATTCTAATGCTGTGCAAAATGTAATGACCAAGTTACATTGCAGTGTCTTCCTAATGTAGCCCTAATGTCGGGTCAGCAAGATGATCAGTAATTACCCTTTGAGTTCATCCAGTTTATTTCTTTTATTTGGCTTTGACTTTGATGTTTTAAGTCATATAACAGAAACTTTGAAAAGCTATGTCTGCCTTACTATTGTATTAGCAACAGTGTGAGAACAGGAAGAAAGTTCAGGGAGGGCAGGAAAACTGAATTTATGCCAAATGGCACAACCATGGCAGACTTTCTTCCAGAAGCTACAACCATCTTCAGCTGTAACTACATTGATCTAAAAACTGCAGTACAATAAGCTAAATGACACGGTAACACCACCCTTGATTTTTCACAATTTCATCTAACTGTGCAATTTGAAAACTCAGTTTGATATACTTGTCCAATCTGCCACTGACAGAAGTCTTGCTCAAATTAATCAGGTCTACAATTTTCAGCCTCAGAATTCAGATTTACAATAACACACCACAAACATGCAATGCCTAAAGAAGCAGATTTTATTTACAGCTTTATCTCCACTTACCTTGCTCCACAGATGTACATCATCTGAGCTGAAGAGGGCAGCAAAGGATAACAAATTAAAAGCAACAAAATGATTTTACTTTTGTAGCTTTCTTTAAAAACAACACAGAACATTAACACTTAGATGAAATTAAAATACAATAATTGCCACATAATGTTTAAACTAATTTTACACAGAATAACTTTGGGACTTTTTATTCAGTATGGTCATAATTTCTGCTAAAAAACTTCAAATAATGCAACATTCCAAACAGATCAGTTACAATTAGAAAGTGTTTTAGTTTTGCTCTCAGTTCAATTTTTTAACATATCCTAACTGCATTTTTTCTTCTATATTTCTTTATTTAGCATTTCAAGAAAATAGGGTTCACTCAAACAAGCTGCACTTTACATAGAAAACACTTGATACGTAGAATTTGCTGGGGAAAAAATCTAACTCTCCTGTGCATTAGACTTTTAAAACATCAAGATAACTACACGCAGCTATTAGTGCATTTATACTATACAAAAAAGAAAATAATCAAATCTCTTAAAGTATAATGTTCATTGTAGTGAGAGAAACACATACTATTTTAAAAAGAAGAAAAAAACCCAGAATTTTTCCCCTTATAGATTGAAACAGAACTTGTGGAAGAACACTCTGTACATCATGAGGTTACAACCAAAAATCATGTCAACCAGTTCACTAAAGTATAAAACTCTTGACATCTTAATGTAAATCACCTGTCTCAAGTATTAGAAACCTGATGTTTTACTGTAATTTGCAGACCTTCAAAATTCTCATTAGAAGCTATAACTTTCCAAGAACCATAACTTTTCGACAACTATAAAGCAGTATTAACATAGGCAAGGGTAAGAGAACAAAAAATTATGACACAATTTTATCTTCCTGTAATTCTCATTAGAGGAAAGTAAGATGTCAGGGTGAACAGATGAACAAAAGCTTGAACGCATTCACGGAAGTTTGGGATTTTATTTAGGAAGTTCAAGCCTATGAAACGTTTGCTCTTTCTGTGCAACTGTCAGCTGTATTTGAAAATGAGTCAAATGCAGGTCCACATAGAGGGAAAAGAAAATGCCATCTGTGAGGTTAGTTAAGCTTTGTTGGGTGAACTCACTCCACCACTGACAGGATGACAATGAACTGCAGATATCAAATGCATCAATTTCCTAAAGTACTTGACTCTGAAATAGTAATGGTACATCAGGCAAATAGAATGGGAATACTTTGAAGCAGTTACTGGAGAAGAGCAGTTTCAACAGAAATCCATAAACTAGTCTGCCACAGACATTGTTCATGCGTCCCTGGCATCCCTACCCTGTACTTTTGTACTCCAATCCTGAACTTTGTTCATTTGAACACTCAAGACCTGCATTTAGCCATAAAATTCTGCTGTGGTCTTTACAAAACCTACAAATATTCTTTCTTCTATCATACCCTCGAGTTTCATGCTCAGGCTGTTCTAGCCATTAAGTTTAAAACAGAAAAGGCAACATGACTGGGTATGCTTTCAGAAATAATGTAAGGGTAAACTCTGAGCACAGGCGACCTTGAACACAGTGTCTGACACCCGGCAACAAGAAAGGCAAAAGAAGAAGGATATAAAACACATAAACAAAACTTATGCCACACTTAAATATGGCAAGGAAAGCTGAAGTAAAAAGCAAAAAGAATCCACCACCACCCCATCCCCCCAAAAAATCACATCAAAAGACCCCTAACCTTAATTTCCATCAGAATTCTGAGTTTTTAGCCCAGATGACCAATAACTGTTGTAATCAGAACAGCAAGAACTGTTCCCACTATGAGGAGAGTAACTGTTTCACTTGAGCAGACTATAATTTTTATCAACTAGTTTGCTAGCAAGATGATGACATTCAAAGATACTTTAAATCACATTCTGCACACCTGCACAGCTCCCCAGTGGAAGGGATATTTCAGGCTAGCCTTGGTTGTGTGTGGTAAACATTGGCATGGTTTGCTTTCTAGTTGGATATTTCAATCTGTTACTTTAATAAATACATCTGAAATAGATGATTCTGGGGCTGACTATTTAAAGGAATAGCAATATACTCCTACTGGATCTAAAACATTATTTCATTTATCCCCTGGATGCCAAGGCCAGCTAGGGCCTAGCTAACAAACCTAATTTCAGTATTACTTTGCTTTTTTTCCTCCTTCTCTCATGATACAACAGGACCAGCTAGACAGAACATGCAATTTACTAGGAAATTACTTTGGTCATATTCACCTGTTGTGTTTTACTAACATCCAACCCAAACACAGTTCTAATTTACACTCACTACAAAATTCCAGGAAATAACAAAATCAGCCTTCAAACCCTGATCCTGAGTAATATTAGGTGACTTCTCTTGCTCCCTGTGTTGTAGGCATACTGAAAAAAACCCTATCATTCCCAGTCCTAAAGGTCTGACTGGGGCAAGCAGTGCATGACAGAAGTGCTTATTAATTCACATTTACTTACATAAGCTTAAGACAGCCTTGCAAATTCACAAGGAACCTTCCTTGCAGAATGGAACCAATGACTGTGAATACAAAGCTCAAGTGTAGCTAGGTGTTACATGGGAGTGTTCAGGAGCCATATTAACCCAGAGGGCACAGAAAGTTAGCAGATGTAGCAGAATATACCAGGCTCCTATGGGTATTTCATCTTCATCAAGCACTTTACTGGTTAATAGTGTTTATCTTTAAGGAAATTTTAAAGTAGCATAGCTGTTTATAAAAAAAAAGTGAATAAAGATAAACCTCCAAACGTTTACTACCCCAAGTTTACACTCTGGCAAATTGCACAGAGCAAAGAACAATGAAATTCTTTTTCATCTACTAAATACAACGTTTCAAGTGTATGCTTGTACATAGCAGTGGCAAGGAAAATGAGGAAAGAAGGGAGGAACAACAGTATCTCCTACTAGATGTGGAATGCTACTTTTAAAACATGGAGCAGGGGGCAAAAGACTCGTGCACAAGACAAAAAAGAGAGGGAACTTTGTTACATTGGAAAAAAAAAAAGGCATTCATGTAACAACCTTACCTTTTAAAAGCAGAAACAAGGCTGTTTCTAAACAGACGACAATCAACAGCAGGTGTGTTTGTCGAAGACACTGTAAATGAAAGGAAGGTTTCTCAAGTCTTTGTCAAAAACCCCCTGAACTGCAACAACTCAGCAGATCATGTAAATAGACCATCACTTGAAAGCTATTTTGATATACTAAATCCTGACAAATATTTATAAAGCAAGATTAAAATATCCAAGTGTTTGAAACAGTCCTGGTTTTATCAGGTCTAAATCTGATCCATTTCAAAAGCAATCAAATATTCAGAGAGTGAGAAGTTTTCCTTCTACATTGCCTTTAATGTCAATAGTGAATAAATTAGCTTTTTATATGAATTATTAATTGTATAAAGCATCTTTATCTCTAAGAAAGTACAAGACCAATTCCAAAAAGCAAAACAAACCTCAAACAATACTAGTCAAGAAAACCTGAGATATTAGTATTAGTCCTGGAACAAAAAAAAAGATCCACTGAAGACAAATGGTTTGCTAATTGTTTCAGACTGAACACCTGCCTTAAAAAATAGGTTTTAAATTTTTTCAGTTAATTTTTTAAAATAATAACAAAAAAAAATCTAAAAATCCAAGCAAAAATCAACAGTACACTTTCTTAAGTGTTTGATTCTGTTAGTATAAATTCCCTGACAGGAAAGAAAAAGTTGTTCCATCTAAATTAAATCATAGGGGAAAGAGACAAATATACAGTTTTACATGTTTTTATATACAATAATATTTGAACACAAAGGAAACCACAAAATGACTTAAAATCAATGTTCCTCAGAGGTCATTTACAGTTATGCTTCATGTCCTCATCTTTACATCATTTCTTGCCTAAATATTCCATAGCATTCTACCTTCTTCCTGTAGAATTGCTGCCTCTCATTCCAGCACCGCAGACCAGCAAAGAAAAAAAAATACAGTAGTGGGTGCATTTATGTCCTGTATGAAGTTATCACCATCTCACTTCAGCTTCACAATGGAATTAACTACCAGGTGAAAACCTGACTGCACAGGGTCCTTTCAGCAAGGGCTGCAATATGGTAGAAGATAACCAAAATAAAAACATCAGCTCTAAAGGAACCTGGGAAGTCAAAGGCAAGAACATGCTAAGAGCACTTCCTCAATCTAACTCCAGTTTTAAATGCTGGAACATTTCTTTTTGTTTGAAAATCTCAGGTAAAGTTGGTTTCAAGACACCCTCAATACAAATTCTCCTCCAGCAGTATATTAAACTTTTTGCTCATAAAAAGACGAGCAGAAAAGCATGTTAGTATGCTCAGCTGCTGCTGACAATCGGCAACCTGGTTTCCTTAGCAACAAACAAGTCTGAGAAAATCAAGGGGCTGACAATGAAGTGGAATGGAACGGCATGATAAAGGGAAAAAGCGGCTCTCATGTACACTGCCTTATGTGCCCAGATTCCTCAGCTGATGCTTCGGAGTTTTCATCTTGTCAGCAGCAGAAATCTATACATTATAAGGCATAAGAAGCTGAATCAATACACCTCGAGAGCAGCCAGCATTAATAACCAACCTTTGCCTCCTCTGACTACACTGATGAGACAATCTCAAACTAGTTTTCATACTGCATCTATTTTTCCCTCTTTGTAATACTGCAAAAGGAGACAAGTCAAAAAGAAAAAAAAAAATCAGCTGTTTAATATCTGTGCCTTATCATCACATAGGTGCTAATTAGATTTACTAGCATTCATTTCAGCTTGGTAAACTATTTAAGGAGTAGCTTCCTTTAAAGCTCAAGTTCAAAGAAATTTGATATGTCTCCATGAATTATTAACCCTGGTCTTTGTAAACAGGAATATCACTACAAGATTTAAACTCACACACAATGGCTAAATAATACACCATGTCATAACTAATTTTGTGACAATAAAACCGACTTCAATTTACTCTATGTGCCTGTGTAATACTTTTGATATAGACATTTACCATATACCAGGCATACATGTATTTGTCTTACAACACATTAAAACCAGCCTGTTTCAGTTAACCAGAATGAATGGAGGAGTCTACACTTTCATGGAGCAAAAACACCAAACTATTTCACATTCCAGAAGAGATTTCATTGTTGTTAATAACAGTCATCCTTTGAAAAAACATATCAGGTTTTTTTTTTTTAGGTACTTTAATTTTTTTAGGGTCAATGGTTGGGTTTGTGCCTTTTTTTTTTTTTTTTTTGGTTATAAAAACAAACAAAATACTGGCAAAATGTAAGGTGAATCTTGAAGATTCACTAATAAATAACTCTCCAATACCAAAATCAAATTACTGATTAGTAACTACTCAATTTTCTCATTTGCAACAGAACGGCTTCCCAGAGTCATGGTATATAGTCTACTTATTTCTGTATTTGTTAAATAAAACAGTTAATGACAACTGCAGCAAGCAACTGCAGCTTAAGCTTTTCCCAGAGCCTTGGACAAATAAAACTGTTGTTTACAAAGAGATTTTTCTGTATCAGATTTAGCCCAAGTTTTGATATTTATTAATATTTCAGTACAAAAGGGATTTAAAAACTAATTATTTGAATTTTGAAGAGAATCACATATTCCTACTTAAGCAAGCAAGTACATTCCATACATCAGTCAATGACACAAACTAACATTTGCAAGCACTGAGAATCAGAACAGTTCTTTGGAGAAAACTCTTAAACATGCTACAATTCAATGCCTAATTAACCAATCACATTTATACACAACTTCCATGACCAAGAGATCAGCAGAACACCCTCAGGTTAATGTCAGTGACCATCAGATCTTTAAAGTTGGTTCTTTCATGAGTAACTCTGCAGTACTTCAGAGCTGTATCATTCCTCACTTTCTGTAGTCATTGATGCTGCAAACAAAAGCAATCCCAGCACCAACCACCTCACAGGCCTTGTGAAAACCAAACTCTTGGCTTAAGCTCTCGGAGTACAAGAGTGTCACATTCCTGTCACAATCACGGTAAAGCTGTTATGTGCAAATAATAACCTGTATGTAAATCTTATAGCCCGGTTCAATACCAAAGAAGAATTAAACTACGATTTATGGTTCAGTTTCAATCTGACAAGTCATCACAGAAGACCTCACATGATAAACACTATGCTCAAGTTACCTGGCTAAGTTGAAACCTCATATGTATTAATACTGGCAAATCTCTTAGGCTACAACCAATCCACACTATCACCAAGTACACAGTAACAAGCAACATGAAAAATACTCACTTATAGAAAGAACTTTGTCCAGTCTCCCCTGTAGTGCTTCAGTTCTTATTTCTGCTAGATAGAGCCCGACACTTTCAAACAGGCAGCCATTTTCCTGAAGAAAAAGCAATCACCCATGGAACTTCACACAGAGGAGACCTTCTGATACTTCCTATGTTAAAACACTTCCTTCCCAAAGGTAACTGCTGAGAACACAGAAGGTGCTCTACAGAAGTCTATATGGCAGTCAAATGAGTTGCTACTGATCAAAATTTTTTGTATTGCAATCAACCGCTAGAGACAAAGTTATGAAAGGCAGAAAGACTGGGACACTTAAATTTGGTCTTCAATTCTCAATTCTTTAGAGAATAAAAAAAAAACTATGCACCAGAAACAATTGTAGTCCAGACCCCAGTTAAAAAAAAAAAAAAAAAAAGGGGCATTATTCATTCATTTACTTCTCCAGTTCAGGAAACAAAAAGCTATTAGGTCTGGAGCAAAATACTTTGGTTAGCTCTGAAGAAAAAGAAAAGAAGCAGGAAAAAGACACGATAAACAAACCATCACTGCAACAACTGGTTGAAAAATATTCTAAATATTCTGAATGGGCTTCATCATACCATGTCCATGTTTGGAGCACTACTGGGATCTAAAGCCCTCACAGGGAACATAATATAAGAAGCCTTGAAATAGTAATTTTTACAAATTTTACATGTAAACTCACCTTCATCTGAGCATGGGCAGTTTCAGTATCAGCAAAGTTTTTAAAAACATAGTCTGTATATGTTTCTGCATCAAGGTCCACTCCCAATTTGTGCATCAATTTGAGGATCTCAAAGATACCTATCAAGGTAAAATTAATTAAGCTAAGCATTCAGAAAAATGAAAAACTGAGAATTAATATGTAAAAATAAATGTTGCTTTACAAAAAAGGAATTGTCTCCTCAATTTCCCTCCTTGATATTGCCAAGAAAAATCCTGCATTTCTATTCCAGGTATTAACAGAATTCTTAACTGTGAAACTTAGAATAGATTTACAAAACTTCCTATTTTGTGCCATACTATAAAACAAATTGGTTTGGAAATTGCTATTATACAAAATTATTTTCTAACACAGCAAATGAGTTAGGCACGTTTGCAGAACATCTTATAAAGCTATGTATCAAAATGTCCATATTATTGAACATAAAAAACAAACCCAAAATTTGATGTAAATTACATAAACTCAAGATACAAACATATTCTTCAACACATCATACATTCTTACCCAACTCTGATTAACATTAGTGTTCAGAACTTTTCTCTGGACCTGTTTAAAAGTAGTAACATGTTTGTAATCAAATTGGTTGATTACCCTAGAACACATCAGCTTCAAACTGGAAGTTCAGAAAAAGCTTGGAGTCTCCCAAGCCCAGTGAAGCTACGCTGTTAACTTTTACAGGGTTCACATCATGTCACACAACTAGACTGTGTATCACTTCTGTAGAGTCGCATTTGAAGATGCCAGATACCAAATATTCATAGTACAGCAATTGGAGTGCAGTTTTAGAGTATATGTCATTCTTTTTAATTGCTCACACTCTTCTGATTTGCAGAAACTTCTTACAGTAACCTTAGCTACCAAACTCTGAACCCCTGTCAAAACCAATGCAGGTATAATCATTTTTTGCTAGTGTAAAAATGATCTGTCAGTTGCTGCAGGACACCAGTACCAAACAGCATATGTTTTTTTCAACTTGCATTTCATACTTATTACTTTAAAAATGTCCAAAGTCCCTGTCTTTGCCCTGGAGTGCCACCTATGGAAAAGTGACACTTCCATGAATATTTTATGCAGTGCACTATGGTGCAAATAATCAAATGTGAATTCCCTTTGAGCACTTGAAAATACATGCAGGCAAGTCACACTAGATTAAAGTCGCATCATCTGTTCGAGTTTGCCTTAAACAAAAATCTGATTTTTGGACCAGAATCTGCAAAAATATGAATAAAGAATTAATTACGCTAAGTCTTTCTTCATACCTTCTAAATGTTGACAGCTAGTTTCTATTTCATGGTTTCAAGATCCCAGAAAATATATTAAGTCCTCTTATGCTGAAACCTTTTCAAAAATAACTGTAACATTAAAAAGTTTGAAGACTAAAAAGTAGATCCCATAGTGAATAAGGTGTGGTGCACTCAGGAGATTTGAACCAAAGCCTTTATACAGAAGAGTACAGAAAATCGGCTTGTTAAGCATCCCAACCCCCTAGTAGACAGATGAGGGCACATTTCCCGAGCAGAAAAGGGCAGGTGTGGGAAACAGAACACCAGCACAACAGCAAGATGCAGATACCACAACCATAGTGCACCAAAGTAATTGCATAGCCAAAGTAATCACAAGCTTAAAATGCAAAGATGTGTGGCAGCTTTTTTTTTTTTTTTTTTTTTTTAGGTAGCTGATGTACAATTTTTGGGGGGACAGAAGATTAATGAAACCAACACAGAGTCCTACAGCTTTGCATACATTTTCTACCTCACCAAAAGCAGGATTACTTTATAGTAATCAAATAAACATCTTCCACAATACTAAGCAATGAAACATTTCCATAAAAAGATTTGAGCATTACGTATGTGGACTTTTATAAATTCTTTGCCTTTCATACTGGAAAATGCACTGACCTCTTCTCTCTCCCAACCAAAAACAGACTAAAAAAGGCACAAAAGTGCAGCTATGTCCATGCAGAACACTGGCCTCACAAACTTTTTTGACAAGACTCCCCCAAATACACATGTATATTGATTTAGAAATTATTCACATGTATAGAACTGTACTGGAGATATATTGTGGGCATTATCAAACATACATGAAAATAGAGAGCCAAAAAGGATAAAATATTTATTTGCTAACAGCCCACTCACACAACCCAATGGATTGCCTTGTACACCCCACTCTGGAGACCACTGATCCAGAAGACTGGGCATGACTAAAACCCCCAGTAAAGTCTTTTGGTTATCTCCCTGCTTCATCAAGAACAAGCTTTTTGGGATCTTAGGCTGACATACGTAAGTACACAGGAGCTGAGTATACAAAATCAAATAACTGAGTAGAAAGAAGGCAGAAATAAGAAGCAAAACAGAAGTCAAACAACTTCTTTTTGTCAGTACAGGAAACAGCACTCACACACCACCACAGACCAGATTCCAACCTCAAATCAGTATACTGAAGAACAAATATAGGAGAGATGAACTATGAGGTGGTCATAATATTTATATGGTAGAGCAGCTTTTCAAAAACTGAAAAGTGAAGTTTGCAATTCAGTCTACCATTCATTTTGTAAGGTTCTCACAGTTAAGTCATGCCTACTCCCTACAGCAGTCCCACGACAGCAAAAAGAATTTCTAAGGCAGTTATGTACAGATCTACATGTGCAAGGGAAGTTAAATTTGGCTTTAAGCAGTTTTCTGAGGAAACAAAAAACCAAAACTTCAGTTCAAATGATGCCTTAAGTTTTACATGTCATATTTTCCAGATTTTGTACTGCATTAGTATATAACTCTGAACTTCATATAAAGTTTTAGCAAGTTTTCTTTCCAGTTTAGTCAGACAAAACAATCCTTTTCCAGCCTGAGAACCAAGGACACCATTGCAGCTTCAGGCCCAGAAAGTACAAACAAGAGAGAACTGAGGAGAGCAGTCTGGGAGGATGGGACTTCATAACCTGAAGCTATCATTGGACAATTAACCCCACTATGCAAATGGACTAAAACTTACAAAAGTGTGAAAACTCGTGACCCATCATCCATCTTGGGTGCAGCCTCAGCCAGGCTCTTGTACTGCCCCAGGTGTATCCTTTGAAAGCCTTTAAATAAACACCTACTTTATGCCTCCATCACTGTCCAGCCTCTGTTCTAGGCATCACAAAAGCATCACAAAAAGTAAGGTCACATTCAGGAAGGCATAGTATTTAACTTGTTTTTGCTGTGCTAGTAATTTCAGATCCACTCAGAATGTTCTTTGCCAGAAAAGTCTATCACTTGGGTATCACTTCTGTAGAGTCGCATTTGAAGATGCCAGATACCAAATATTCATAGTCCAGCAACTGGAGTGTAGTTTTAGAGTATATGTCATTCTTTTTAATTGCTCACACTCTTCTGATTTGCAGAAACTTCTTACAGTAACCTTAGGTACCAAACTCTGAACCCCTGTCAAAACCAATGCAGGTATAACAGGATTTCAAGCATATTAGGCTGGGCATTACTCCTTTGTTGAGAAATTAATTACCTTATTTTTGGTATGAGATGTGATACTGTGTCTATACTTCTGTTCACATTACTTTTTGCTCCTAGAAAGCACCATCCTATTCATTTACTATCTGCTGTCACCCTTAGGTTCTCACTGCAGCATGACTGTTTGCTCTGTTATTTCTATGGAACAATTCCAGGGTGAATGAGGTTTTTTCCCCCCCATTTACCTTTCTTCAAGTGTATTTGTTGTATTTTTAGATAGTGGAACTAATTTATTTATTTTTTTATTATTAACTCATTAAAAATTGAATGCAAGCTCACATAAGGGAAGATGACAACTTGCCTCACTATTCAGCAAGAATAGTTACACTGGCTCTTTACTATAGAAACAACAGAGCAGCTATCTTCTTACCTAATATATTTCAAGAACTGCAAAATCACTGACTTGTGTAGGCATGTACAGTGCTTCCACTTGACAATATAAACTTGAATAGTGAGTACCAGGCTACAGAAATGAGTTTACGAATTCACAGCGTTATCTTACAGCCACACCGAAGTATGCGTATGCAACGCCTTTGCAGACAGAAAAATAAAGACTCTATGGAAAATGGCTAAACATACTGGAATTGAGGGATCCTTCATCAGTTCTCTCTTCTCAATCTGGTTACATGACTTCCAGCAGTAACTACAGTTGCCAAAAGCACAGTTCATTTCTACAGTAGGGAGTCCAAATTAATATAACCTCTGATTTTGACAAAGACCAAAAGAAGTATCAAAACATAAGTTCCTCTTGACATTCAAATACTGCTTTAATTTTGGGAACCAAGTCTAAATCTAAAAATACTTCCAACGTCTTTCAGATTTCTGTTAGTGAGGTGAAATTTTTTATGGAGTAGAAGAAAGCAGCTTTTTTCAGTGTGCAACATCCACATAGGGAAGTATGACACTGATTTCCATTTACTTATTTTTGGCAACACTGTGTTTCAAGTAAGTCACAAAGGACCCACCTAAAACAACACTGCCAGACTTTTAAAATATCACAGAACTTTCAAGGATCTGAAAATCTGGGAGAAGATAAACTTGGGCAGTAGTCTAGCAGGAACAGAGCCTAAGGAGTTAATAAAAACTGAATATTGTTTTCACAAAGGCTTTTTGAAAAAGACTTGAGACATTTTTATAGCCAGAAACAATTAGGGAATACTTGTTTCAGCATTTCTTCCAAACTGGAATGTGACTGTATATTTAAGATAAAATTGCGATATGGAAGAGTCTGCTAAAAGCACTTTTTTTTTGTTTGTGCATTTTGTTTGTCACCCAGTGTCACACTAACAACTCTGCATCTCATTCTAAAGCACATTATACTGTGAGATAAGATGAAAAAGACAGTTTTTTGTTTCCCCAAGGGGGAAGTACTTCTGTTAAAAGCATCTTTTTACAATACCATTCTTTCTGAATTACCAATAACGCAAACCAAAGAATTAGATACTGTACTCTAAAATTTAATATTTGTTCAATTCTTATTCATATGCTGTAGACATCCCCATGTGTAACAGGGGAAAGTATGCTAAATGCTTAAACCTACTTAAGAATCCCAAAGATTGAGCATTTTTGTCCTTCAATCAGTATGCTGTCAGGTCAGGCTCACATATTCAGCAATGGAAGTTCTCCTGCAGTTTTTATGATTGTAACAAAAGTCACGTTTGATTCATCAGCCAAATAATAAGCAGCTGGCTTGAATACAGGACTGGGTTTGCAGTTCAAGAGAGCTATAATAACATAACCTTACTTTTAAATTCTTCGCTTGGATTGCAGTTTCTTCAAGAGTAAACTGTAAATTGTAATGAGCAGCATAAAGAACACTAGAATGGAGAAAGAATGTGAAGAGTTAAAAAGATAACTAAACACATCTTTCTGTGTCAAGCGAGACTTGAAATGTGTAGAACTGTACCACAATCAAGAAAGAAAGGAGGTTTTAAAAAAGTCTTTCTGAAGGAAAAATTGTTTCAAATGGGGACAGACATATAGCAAGGGTTTTGTTTAATTTCTGAAGAATCTCATTGCAGTAAGATTTGTGCCCTAGGTCTGCAATAATGCCACGGGAGCATTTATCTGACAACTCACCTTTAAGATTTTTCTGTTTCTCATATGCAACTAGCAGTGGCCAGCAATAGTGAGGTCTGAGTGGCAAGCCTTCTTCCTTCATCATCTTCATGACTTCAATGGCCAAGGCTGAAAACATACACAAAATAATTAAACAGTGACCAAGTACTCCAAAGAGCACAGGTAAAATAAATAAGCAGAGTACCTGATTTGTTGGTCTCCAAAGCACAACGCAAGATGAATGGTAATGGTGCCGAGTGCATCTTTGCTTCTTTTAATTCATCACAGAATTGCTTCAGCTTGCTCAAAGGCTGCAAACAATTTCAAAAATAATTTGATTTAATTTCCCAAATTGTTAAGAATGTCAGATTTTTCTAATGTTTAGAAAATGGGTATTACACAAGCCAAACAGGATTCCTTCATGAATTTCAATTTGCTATTTAAGTTAATACAAAATAATAAAAGTCTTCTTTTCCTCTTGAAGAACTGTGCAACAACTCGCCGTTTTCAATCTTCACAGTTGCATTAAACTAAATAAATATACTGTTACTACTAGAATAAGAAAAAAAGTCTTGCTATTCTGCTTACCAGATCTCTATTTACACAATGTTGCAAGAAGAAGCTACCTTGGTCCATATCTTCACGCGATAAATGACTTAAAGACTTCAAAAGCCTGAAGCTGATATCTTCAAAGCCGTGAGTTATCAGAGTCAAACACAGGTTCATTACATCTAGCAATTGAAAAAAAAACAACAGTATTAATAAAATGCACACAACTTTTTCACCTTAAGCTAATAACATCAGTGAAAGCTAGAAAATAAATGTTTTGCAAGTACCATTAACATACTTTTAAACAAGTTTCACAACCCAAATTTGAGACTACCTTTTCCAGAATTATTTGTATTTATCAAAGAAATTCACTTCTCCCATAAGAAGACTAGGCCAAAAATTACAGAAGTATCACCACTGCAACATGACAGAAGGATAAGGAAGAGAGAAACTCATTTCTAGACAAGACAAAAAAAAGAAGAAAATGGATGAAGTGTAATTAACAGTAATCAATCAGATTAAACATACTAGGATCCAGAAGTGACTTTAAAGGTAAGTAATAAAAACATATATTCAGCATTTAGTGTCCCTTTTTTACGGCACTCATGAAGAGCTCTCACAACAGTAATCTTAACAGTGGTATTTGAAGAAACAACTCCACACTTGCTGTTTTCATATAAAAGCTTAACGAATTTTAGAAATTTTTAAAAATTATAGATCAATTTTTGTACTCAAATTATTAAAGCTGTTTCATATTTAGATTTCATAAAATACAATTTAAAACACACAAACACAAATTAATCCACAAACTAATGGCAAAAATATTCCTTTCCCTCAGTATTCAAGACAAAACTCCACAATTACCTATTTTTGGAGAAAGAAAGAAAAATAACAAAAACAAGCAAACAAAAACCAAAGCAAAACAATTTAAAAAACGTTCTCTCTCTCTCTCTCTCTACTCTGCAGTAGGAACATACCTGGAATTAATTCCTTCTCAAATCTTATGCGTCCTCTAATATCCTCGATGTGCTGTGGATAACCAGCCTTGGCAAGGCTAAAAATCACCTGCATCAAAATTCTGTCCATAAGGTACCCTTCAGTCTTCTCAACCTGCTCTAGAGTCTGTAAAACCAAAATAAATACAACTTCAATCAACTCCAAAGTGACTCAAAACAGAGTACTTTTAAAATCTAAACAGAAGAAACACAAAACCCTGGGTTTTTCTTTTTTTAAATCCACAGATTTAGATAATGGAACGTGATAGAGAGAAAAAATACACAAGTATTATTAAGAGGGTTTCAAATACCTTTAGACTGTAAAAAGAAAAAGGGACGTGAAAGGGATATAACATATAGTTTCTTCTAATATCTAATAATATATGAAAACATATTCTTACTGTGAGATGATTTGCAAAAGAAATTACTTTGTAAAGGAAAAAATGACTAATCAAACATTTTGTCACTGTTTGGAAGAATGTTGGCTGATGACTATTTGTTTAAGTCGCAAGAAAATTGTGTTTTCAATACCCTCTTCCTTGATTTGGTCCTCTACATCTGATTAAACTCCTGATACATCTTAAGAAAATTAGTTTGATCTTTTCTCACTGCTTTGTAAGCACTTCTTTGATTTAAAAAAAAAAGATGTAAAAGAGAATACTTGAAAAAATTCAGCTATACAAAGGGTTGTAAGGAAGCCTCATCTTACAAATACCTAAGTTGCTCTATGAATTCTCAAAAAAACAAAAATTCATTTTTACAGGAAAGATCCTGGTTTTAATGGCCAAAGGAAGCCTCAATAGCAGCAGAATAAGCAAGGTTTACATTTTTATTTTAATAAATAAGTATATAGATATCCCACATGCACTGTCTTTAAAAAAACCCTAAATTATTAAATCACTCACTGACAAATCTACCTTCCCAGAGTGAAACGCCACTATCGAAAGACAAGTATTTTTCAGAAATTATGACATTGCTTTCAGTTAATCAGCTATTCAATTCCAACAAAAAAAACCTGTTAATTACTTCTAAGTAGGAGGAAATGAATTATAAAATTCTTTCTTATTCTTCCTGGCCGGACAGAAAGCATTCTAAAGTTATACTGAACAAAAGATCAAACAAGTTGTATTTAAATTCAAATTTGCAGTACCTTTTTGATGCTATCAGCATCACCCTTCTCAGCATACACATTCAGCAGTGATAAATAGGTGTCTGGACCTGGTTCAACACCAGCCACTCTCATCACCGAAAGGATGTTTTCTGCACTCTTCATGTCTCTAAAAGAATTCAAAGCAAGACCCTCAGTAGATTTAATCATAACGATGTTTATTGCGACTTCTACATTTCCTCACTAAATTAATTAGAATTGGAAACAAAGACTGCAACAAGCTTAGAGAAACTTATTTTAACTAAGCAAATCCTGAAAGGTGAAAGTGCAAATCTATTTAATAATTGTATAACTTAAAATACTCTTTCAACTTTAACAAATTATAAAGTTCAGAACTAAGTGCAGTGAATTTCTTCTCAAACACTACAGAAGTACAGTAATTTATCTTGAAATACAAGATTTTCAGACACAAGAAAAAAAATCTACTTCCTTTGTTAAATAGCTTTTTTTGCTTCATAAATGTAGAGACAGTGTTCAACGCATTATTATTCAAAACCATCACACTATTCTGCAGCATGTAATTTTTTCTGTACAGTATCACTTTATATTTTAGTAAAGCTAACAGTAAACAAAAGGAATAAAAGGTATTAAACATTACCCTGATCTTGCATGTCCTTTCACAAGGCTACTGAATACTGCCTCAGTGATGGGGAGATCTTTGCTCTTCATAAATCCAAGAATCTTACTGCAAAACATAAAACAATTTGTATTTGCCACTTTGGAACATGCAGACATTGCAGTGGGGCTGAGGTTTGTTTTGGTTTTTTTTAAATTTTAATCTTCTTTTCACTTATTTCTTATGCCCCTCAATCACACAGTTACAGCTTAACCTTGCTAAAATTGTTGGAGAGATACCCAGCAAGCCCTGTGTAACAACCACCAGAATTATTACTATTTGCTCCTTAGCCCACTTTATTCTCAAATGCCTTTCCCAGTAGCCACTTTCTTACAAAGGCAGTAAGCCTTCATAACCTCACACTTTTTCATGATGGTTCTAGAAACGACAAAAACAAGTTATTTTCTGAGCAATGTGAATGCAACTTGATTTGAACACACTGGTCTATCACTTATTTTTATTTCGTTTGTGTTGGTTTCAGCAGTCTCAAGGCAATTGCTCTTCATTGCTTGGTTAAAATACACTTATATAAAACCCTTCTTTGCTTTGCTCAATTTCTACGATTTACACAAATCAGTTTTAACATCCGTGGTAGGGAATATGAGAAACAGATTTTGTGGAAATCCCTTTAAACATAAATGCAAACAATACCTTGCTCCTTCAATGTCACCCTCATTGCAATATGCAGCAATCAACCTTTGGTATGTAACCTACAGAAAACAAAAAGGGGAAGTTAATTATTTCCATTCAATAAATGGAGACTGCTATTAAGAATGAAGATCCTGTAAAAGGGTACCTACTCGATTGGGCTGCACATTAGCTTCCTCCATCCTGGCCAAGAATTCTGTCGGAGAAAACTTGTGCTCATTCTGAAGATAGACTTTAAGCAAAGCATTGTAATGGCTTGTATCATACACAGCACCTAAGGAAATATTTCAGCCACAGTGAATGTAGATTCTCTAAATTCAACACAGTTTCATAGCTTTCCCAGGTAATTAATTTCATGTCAATTTTACTCTGTATGAACTTAGGAGACAGCTTCTTTTTATTCACCTTTGAAGTATCAGACATTTATTTAACAGTATTTATAAAAAGCTAAAACATAACAAGACCACAGTAACAGCAATGCTCATGTGCATGCTATTCTACACTCTCTACAGCTGCATTTATTTTACAGAATCAGGAATGCTACTATCAAAAAGCATTCACCTATGCATTATCTATACATAAATGACTCACAATAAAAAGATCATCTGATAAAATAGCTGGTAGTGCTAGGAATACTCAGCCCACCAGATACAAAGGTAACATCTAAGAGAAAAATAAATTCAATAATGAAAATCAAACAGAAGTCCAATTTAAGCCTCTTAAAAAAACCCTTTAGATCTTAGAATTTTAGATTAACACCCCTAGATGTCACTATAAGCCCCAGAATTAGAAACAGGTCTCCCACCTGAATAATAAAATCCACTGTTCATTCGGTACTAAGTACAACCTGTTATAAGCTAACCTTTAAACACCATTAAAATACATTGTCTCTCATTCCAAAGAGAGTAACTAAAGCACAGAGCTGTTCTTGAAAGAAGGAGTAACAGACCCAACATACCAAGTTCCTTCATCTTGTCCCATATCATATGGGCCAGTTCTGTTCTTTCAGGTGACAATACCTCTGGTAAGACAGCACCACAACTTTGTAACAAAAGCAAGGTCTGGTTACTCCCTGGACACCCTGCAAGTGGAACCAAAACACAAATTTCTTCATAAATAATCATGCATTCAATATTATAAAGAAGATTTGAGACTGACCTACTGAAATATTAAACATTTTCTGTAAAATAGAATTTTCTCCAAGACTGAAGGTTTTAAATGAACAGGATACCTAAATGATTAAACAGCTGCCTACTGAGCACTACCCAAAAAAGCTTCAAGATGAAACATGACATTTAGTACAAGAATGAGCTTAGCTGAACAGAAGTTGTTAGAAGACAATATAAAAGTCCTAAACTTAGATTATCTAATACTTTCAACTTCCCAGCTCAAGTTCCTGACATCATCTCATCCTAATAGGGACATAACTTTTTGGTAAATTTCTAAAATGTCAAAATACTTCACACCAATTCAATACAATCCCACAACCCATAGTCAGAGACATTTCCATATATAGAGTTCCATTTCCAGTTCTGCCTATGCTTAATACATAACAAATGAGAACACTTACATCTAAAGAACAGTAAAAGAAACTGTAAGATTATCTGCCATTTCTGACTTCTGTACTAGTCACACAATGTCAAAAAAGTTAACTATAAACTCATCTCTTTCTTGCACTTCACTACTATTCCTGAGGCAAAGGCAGAACTGCAGAATCTATCACAGATGACCCAATCAGCTGAAGACAATTTTTTTCTATCCCATCTTTAGATGCAAACCCAGCAATTTCAAATAAAAAAGTGAGTTTCTTTAGAAAGCAGCATGCTGTCGCGTATGATCATCAATTCATAATTGACCAGCTTTTAAATCCCAGCACACAATTACTACATGTAATGAAAATGCCAACACATCTTCAGTTTCATAATGCCAGTGCTGCAACCACTAGTAACCTAGTACCTTGAAAGGGAAAAGAAAAATCAAAAACTTTTAGCAGCGCGAGCATGCAGAGATGCACAACGAGATCTAATTCACAAACATTTTTCAGGTATTTTTTTGTGTTGTAATTAGAAATAGAAAAACAATACAAACAGGCAGAAATCAACACTAACTTTCCATACCTTTTACTAAGTTTCATTATTAATTAATGAACAGACTAAAGTTTTCACGTGGTAATATTTGCCATTTATTCTAAAAGCACCTTAGCTAAAACATTTGTGAGGTCCTATGCTTTTATTTTTAAATACAAAGGCAAAGGAATACCCCATAAGCAGTTTAGATTTTTGTTAGTATGACTTAGAAACTGTGAAACTAGTTAAGGTTCATGAAGAACTACTTGAAGAGAGACAAAATTCTTGCCAAGCCACAGTCACGAATTAGAGATTTACATCAAAAGAACAACAAAGTAGTCAGAATCAGAAAGGATGTCCCAAGGAAAAAAGAAAAAACTAAATTCAACAGAAAGAGCATGAACTGAAGGTTCAGCCTTTAAACAGCAAACTGCAAAACTTTCAAAAGCACAATGCCTGCTAGAAAACCCATTACAGCCCCATGCAATACACAGCAAAGTTTAAAACTTCAGCAAAACAATACATGCTGCCATTGATAAATATTGGCAGTAGTACTTAGCAAGTATATTCTTTAAATATCTCCACTGACTTATCCTAACTGGTACCAGACCTCATCAATTGTGGCAGAGGGTTTGCAAAACACTAATGGCAGCCTGCATATTTTAGCCAAAGAGGTAATGAATCTGTCAGAATGGACAATGCCTCAGCTATCTGGTTTTATTTTATTTAAAAAAAAAAAAAAAAAAAGCTTTCTTGTCATGAATAACCACAGCTACCGGGGGAGGCGGAAACTTGTGGATCATCTCCACATTTCCCTGTTGTAGTTCCATTTTAAAACAAATAACATCTTAAGGGCAGCATGGTTCATTACAGACACTTTAAAAATATACTGTGCAACAGAGACAGGTATAACCCCTGCTCAGAGACCACAGCACAGTTACATAAGGAAAGTGCATTACCAGATTAAAAATCATCAAAGAGCAAGGCAATATAACACAGCTTAAAAGTACACTTTTATAAGACTTACAAATTCTTAAAGACAAAAATAAAAACTTGAAAAAGCTACACATGAGCATTCAAAGCAAAATAATAACTCTAAAGCATTTAAAGCCTGTCCATCAACATACACAGCAGATCAAACAACACTCAAAGACAAAATACAGATCAGAACACTCAATTCATTTCCTTGGCTTGATGAATTAATTTCCTTGGTTAAACAGCAGCCTGAAATTTAGCTTTATTTTGATTTAACTGGAAGCAACTTACCTGCTTTGCTTACTTCCTGGAAGATTTTTAGTAGAAGAGCTTTAGGGACACGGCCAGTTTTCCTGACAGAGGTATCCACTCTATTTAATGCCCAGTCAAACTGCCAGGCTGGTCTGGTTTGAACTTCTGAAACTGGCTCTTCTTTAACATTTCCTTTCTCTTGAGGTGCAACTGTAAGGAACCTTACTTGGTTCATGTTTCTGCTTGAAGAGAAACAAACAAACAAAAAATAAAGATTAGAATTCTGTGAGTCATTTTGCATCTAAACTAGTCACAATGTCAGAAAGATAATGCACTTCTTCCTGATGAACAGTCTCAAAAACATTCCATTTCAAAATAAACAAACATAAGTAATTCGTTTCAGTGTCTTTCTACTTAAGAAGTCAGTCACACATTTTCTCACAGTGACACATTTCTCTGAGATTTTCACCTCATGAATTAAATGGTTCAAATAATATTCCCATAACAACAAGAAGTTTTAAGTCATCCAAGTGCTGTAAAGTCTATTGTCCCATTACAGCTACTCACTAAAGCTCTCACAAGGTTTTGAAAAACCTCAGTCACAGATAGATCTTCCAGAACACAGTAAATCAAGGCAGCAAATCATATCTTCCTTGTTAATAAAATCCACAAGAACTAACACAGAGGTCGGTGTGTCAGCCAACAATGGTCTGAACACCAACAGGATCATTCCATATTTCACAGAACTGACAATAACCAGCATGAAGCATCCATCCATTCTGCCATGTACACCATACGTCAACAGCAGACTTGTTTAAATATTTATTTTCTCAAAATAAAATATGACAACAGAAAGCATAATGAGAAAGTGTTCTTATTTCCAGCAAAGCAGTAAAAAAAAAAAGCTTGCCTTTTCTTTTTAAAAAACCAATTTGATATACATAAGAATAAGAAAAATGGAATATGGGCCACATCGAGGTTATGAACAGCCTCTGTAGGTGAAATTATCATTACACAGAAGCATTTCAGGAAGTCTGTTCTCAACTGTGGTTACAACTGCATAAAATAAACCAGATTATCCTCCTCCACATACAAATCCTATACCAAAAAAAAAGTAATATTTGCTGGGTGGCAAAAACAAGATCCAGCAACTTCTGAAATTGCCCTCCCTCATTTCTGGCTCTTCAGACTACTCTTCAGCTAAATTTTTGTAAGCTTTTTAGACTAGTTAAAAAAAAAAAAAAAAAAAAAAAAAACAAACCCAGAAACCAAAACCTCAAGTTTGCACTCCCTGCTGTTAAGAGGTGCTTCAGGAGTCCTACAGAGTAATGGCTCCACATTTTGTGTAATGGCAGCCTAAAAGCCAGGAGCGCTGACATTCCCTACAAAATGATTTCCTGCCCCTGAAGCTTTTTCACAGGTCCATCTGCTGGCTGGTTTCTCACCAAACAGTCATAGTTTAAGGCCCAAGAAGAAGAGTCCAGTGGAGGAGAAAAGCTTGCTGATGGCAATTCTGTGTTTCAGCTTGTTTTAGCAAGCTGCTCAATGGCAGAGAAATCATCACTGAGGCACAAAATACAGACTGGTAGTTGACATTCTGGTTGCCTCTTCCGAGCAGAAAGTAGCCCAAAAGACCAACTTTTTGCTTGCTGTTTGAAATCTTGATTTGGTAACTCAGCAGGCCATAAATTCTAGAAGTAGCCTGAAGCAGAATTTCTCTCCTAATGGAGCCATGACAATGGTTTAACAGATGATATTTGATTTTTTAAAAATCCTTCAATAATGAAGAACATCACTACTATTTGGCATTACCTTTTACAAGAATGCAATTTTTACATTGCCCCATAGTCTAAAGTTTTGTCCTGAAGAACATTCCAGAGCCCAGCTAACCATCTGCATGGTATTTCACTAGGGAAAGGATAAAGAAGAAAGAACTGAAGAAGGGACGAAAGACTGACAAAAAAGGACAGATGCCCTCCTTCAGTCTCAGTTCCACTTCCTGGTAGATGCAAGTTTCCACCAATCCCTCTGGGCTAGCTCTCATTTTATTCAGATCCCTTTGTGAGTTTATTTCACTCACTAACTAAGCACAACATCAATTTATCCAATTCTACAAAAAAAAAAATAAAATTACTGTTCCATCAGGTTAGAGTGGAAACAGCTCATAATGTCCACAACCCACCAGAATTAAACAGGAATAAAAAGAAATTGAGAAAGAAAAGGTATCTAAAGTCGGAGAAACTAGAAATAATATCAAATAAAAAAGGAAAAAAGTTCTGAAACACTACTTTTCACAATAAGCACCTTGTCAGATTAACATCAAACTTTTTGTTGCTACTAGTAATGTCATGTTTCACTGAAAGTATTCCCATGGGGTCATTTTCCCCAATTCCTTCCCTCCTTTTCCTCTTCTCCTTCTATTGCTTCCTATAACCAGACAGAGTACTTTTGAAAAACAGAAGTTATCAGATTAATTAGCATAAAATCCAGTAGCACGAGGTAAGAATAAGATACTAAATTTTAACTCCTCCAGGATTTAAGAAACAAGTGAGATACCCAGAACCTAAATAACTCCTCAATAACACATAAATAGCAATATTCAACTTTGAGCTAGTCAGTGGATAGCGAGAAGAATGAAATTGTAATGACTGCAAGTTCTTTTTCTTAAAGATATAAATTTAAAAAAAGAAAATGGTATCATCCGCTCTTACACACCCATCAAAACTGCTACTTGAAAGGTTTTCAGAGTATTTCCAGAAAGGTTAGAAAAATGCTCTGGAAGCTGCAGCAACACAGAGCTGTATTTGTAACAGAAATTTATACTTTAATTTCCACTAACAATTAAAGCACAAGTGAAAAAAACTCTTGTGCTTCAGATTAGAATGGAAATGCCTTTCCCTATAAAAACCTGCTAATGTTTTATAGTCTTTTTCAAATTATTGAACAGTATCTCATGACATATAGCACACTTCTAACCATAAACAAATTGATATCCACAGTTCTTAAGTCCTGCATTGATTCAAGAAAGCCATCTTTGTAAGATCCTCCACATGTCAGAAGTCACAAATATTTTAAAGTACTTGCACAGAGCCATCAGATGAAGTGTAAAGATAAAAACAGTATATGCATGCTCAACATAGGCTGGTTAACAGCACGAGAAGACTGAAGTTTCATTTGCTACTAAACTCTCCTGCTTAGCATTTAGCACGATGCTATTTATAACACAAGTTTAGAATATTACAGCGTGTCAATTGCTGCAGTTGCACACTGTAAAACACTATACACTTACATGAAAGTGTTATTTTTATACAGTAACTTCACCTTCTGAAAGGTGAGCAGAATTGGGCATTTCTACTTACAATCCCCACCAATATTACCAAACATGGTACTGGTCCTTCTGTTAATTTATACTCATTAAAGATATTTTAAGGAATGGCAATATGGGAGTCCACATTTCATTTTAAGACAGACAGGTGAAAACAGTATGAAATTAAAAAACAACCTGAGGAACTCAAACTTTCACTGGCATCCACCTAAACTATCATCATCAATCTGAAATATGTTTGGTGTAAGACTCAGGTGTACCTCACCATATGCAGGCATTCAGCATTTGAATGAATGACACTTTTAGCACTAAGATGCTGTGTCATGTTAAGCCAATCCCATAATGAGAATTTGTTGAAAATAACTGTGGCTTCAAAAGATGGATGAAGCTGCAGCATCTACTATTTTGAATCTGGTATGTAGCACTACAAATCAACTAAGAACTCAAAACTTACTAAAAAAAACAAAAACAAAAAACAACAACAACAACAACAACAAACCCCTCACTATTTTATCAGATGAAAGATTCAGCAGACCAAAAAGTCAGAAGTCAGCTTCCAAAAAAAATACAAACTTAGGAAATTAAGAGACACAACATTAGGTTTGATTTCAGTTAACCAAGCAAAGGGCAGGAGAACACAACAGACAACACAGTGAAAGTTTATACCAACAGCACAACCCCCCTATGAAACACAAGAAGAAGCTAACAAAATGAGGCAGTTATCCATGCATCAGGAATCTTTAATTTTCAGAAGTTGAAAAACAACATACAATTAAGAAGAATAGAAAAAAAAAAAAAAAGAAAGGATAAAAATCAAGAAGGCTACATTAATCATTTCAGTCAGGAAGTGACCTAAAAAGGCAGCAAGAAAGGTTGCCAAATTTACTAAAGATGATTTTAGAAATTACCTCTTCACAGGGAAAAAATGACAGCTCATACACTGTTTGGCTTTCAAGAAGTGTTAATTGCAACCATCCTCTGTAAATTTTAACTATCATCACTAATTTTAACAAGAAAATGGGGGTGTAGGTAAGAATAGAGAAGAATGACTCAAATCATTTCTGAAAACATTAAGATATATTGAAGGCAAATTACTGGATCTTACTCAAACTCCAGTCCTTTGGATTAATGCTGAAAGTCGTGGGAAAAACAGAAGCCTAATAAAAAAATACAGATTGATATTCAGGCTTTTGGCACCACTTTACCTGACAACCTGCAAAACAAGGAGATACAATGTATTTCTACTTACAAAATATGGGTGCAGTAGTGGTGTAAACAAAAATTTTAAATATATATACAAAATTAAAATGTGGTTTGTTGTAGAACCAGGAATATTGTAGGGGAGCATAAGTGAAGCTACCTCCTGACCCAACAAGGAAACGATTGCCACAATCCATGTGCAATAATAGCTTCAATTCAGAAGTTGTATGTTTTGAACAAAACACAAATGCAGACATGCAAGATAGGGTACAACTGGCTAAGCAGAGCAGCCCAGAGTGTACTGAAAATGAGGCACTGCTAAGCATGAAACATCACACAACGAAGATTTCAAATTCTCAGTTCCTAAAAACAGGAACACAGCTAAAATATAGATAACAATCTCTTCATCATGGTGTGTTTATTAAGGAAAAAAAAAAAAAAGTGTAAAAGACCCAAAGGACTCATCTATCCCATCCCACTCTCCAAACACAGAAACAACTGAACCTAATCCATCAGGAATCACACAACCAATACTAATGGTTAGGTTATAATATTAATTGTAATGAAATATTTGAACAGGATACTTCAGTCAAGCTTTCTCATTTGGAAGCTTCTAAAGATTAGGAGGGGGGGAAAAAGTCTATCATGCATGACTTCAGTATTTCTGATCCTGCCTCAGTAGCAGATGCTCAATTACACAGTTTTATGATGCAATCATATTTTTCTATTAATTAATTAACTTTTTTCAGACTCGAATGCTATGCTAAACAACAAAACACATACCTCCCCAAGAGCTGCAATGACTGCAGTAAGATTTTCTCTATGTGAAACACATTTGCAAGCATGTAAAGCTGCACAATAAATTTCAGATCTGTTTGAATGAGCTATCTGGTTCTTCCCCAAAACGTGTAATTTCTCTCTACTATGCTTCAGAACTGGGAGAAGCTCAAATGGATATATTGAGCCCTATGAAGTGATCTCTCTCCAACCCCCACAATCACAAGATTAGAAGTAGCCTTCAAATATTGGAGCCTTTACACCATTTTCACCTTTGTCTCTACAACTGCAGACCCCGCCTACACAGGAGAAGTCAATTGTGCATTTGTAATCCCAAAACAAGTGGTAACTCCACCTCCAGTTTAGCTTACAACATTGGGAAAGTAGCTGAAGGTAAACTCACAGAAAAACTGATGCAGAGATGAAGTATGGATGGAGAAATTTATACCAAGTCAACCAATAAAATTCTTCTGTTTACAAAGGTTTAAGTAGGAATCCCAGTGCTGTACACATACACTTATGTTTTCCACATTGCTAAAGCAGACTTAAGGCAGTGCCTCTGATTTCCTAGAGGAACATATCTTACACATCAGCCTGAGTAAAAAAAGTCGCATCTTTCCCAAACCTCAAAGAGTAAGTGTTGTTCATGTTTTCCTTTGCAGCAGCACAAAGGTTACTTTCTGTAAAACTCAACCAATTCCAAACATTTAAAAAATATTTATATTCAGCTATATACTTATTCATATATTATTTATATATTTGTATAACTACATGAAGATAAGCACATGTTTAATTATAAATATTAGATATTTGCTTCACTTTATCAGAGCCACAATAAAATAGTTGCTGTGCTTTTTCTACGAAAAGTATTGAATACTTTGTTCTTTCTAAACTAAATAGGCAAAAACTGCATGAAATAGTTCTCAAAACCAAGTGAGTTAGAATCCATTAGTGTGCATAAAAGCACTCCAGATCTAAGATTAAATTCAGTAAACATAACACTAAATATACTACCTGAGATCCCAGCATGATTCACACCATTGTTACAATGGTATTTGTACTGCTAGCCACCATCAGCTATACAAAAAGGCCACGATGTCCAGGCCACTGTATAGTTGTTTCAGTGAGATATTGCAGGACCTTATAAGAGAGAAAAAATAATGTCTTTTCATGTAGACTGACAAACCTTGGATTTTTTGGAGAGTATCTAAAAAATTGTCTAAGTGATTCACAAGAAGTAAAAGAGAAAACCTTTGCTTTGTACAACACTTAGGATCTCAGGAAAAAACTCATCACTGAAAAGGGTGTCAAGCATTGGAACAGGCTGCCCAGGGAATTGTCAGTCACCTTCCCTGGAAGTGTTCAAAAGACAGGTAGATGAGGTACTTGGGGACATGGCTTAATGGTGAAGCTGGTAGTGTCAGTCAACAGTTGGACTCGACAATCTTAGAGATCTTTTCCATCCTTAACACCCTTAAGAGTCTGTGACTTCTTGAGAAGTATTGAGGCATTTTAAATCCATCACTAAAACCCTTAAAACAACTACAACAGTGCAACTTGTGCAACTTCATTATAACAGAGTATTATGAAAAGCAAGCCTACTCTATGCCTCCTCTGCATTTGAAGACCTTTCCTTCTATCATTTTGCTAATGTAATTAAGCATTCAGTTTTATACTTTCACTAAGCATTCAGTTCTACATTTCTGTCCACTGGTAATGGATTGCTGAGTACGATAGTGAATAGCCAAAGAGAATTTGTTTGCAGCTAATCTAAAAAAAAAATTAAAATGCACCATTCACTAAGCCATGAATCATTTGGGTCTTTGATTTATGAGTTAATCAAATCCATCCCCCCACCCCCAATCTGAAACCTTTTTTTCAAAGGATATTCACTCTCCCATCTTACCAACATACCTGAAACACAGCTCAACGGATCAAAAGGCAAGAGTTCTTACAAGTTCCCCCTGTGCTGGTTTTGCCTGGGTTAGAGTTAATTTTCTTCGAAGTAGTAATTATGAGGCTGTCTTTTGGATTTATACCGAATATAGTTTTTAAAACATAAAGGCAAACTTGTGAAGGCAGGACCTTTGGGCCTGTACAGAGAACACTGGAGCAGGTTTGGTAGCTTGATCTCATTTTGTTATTGTATTGCTTCTCCTTGATTTTCCTCCTCAGCTATACTCCCATGATCTATATGCTTTAGGAGCCTATCTGTTCTCCTTCCCTGATTTAGAGCCAGACAAGGTGGCCAGCAACAGGAAGGTGTCAGAAGAATGGAGCCAACACCCTTTTTCTGAGCACTAACTTTCCCACAACAAAAAGCTGTAACATCAAACCATAACATCATCACCTACGGTATGTAGAATAAAGTCCCCCAAAATATCCTGACGTTAAGTCAAAAATCTACTTTAAACACTTGTCAGTGGAGATACTACAAGAATACCACTCTTGACAGTCAGATATTAACAGCAAATTCAGGGATTTTTTTCCCCTAGTGAAGCTTCTATAAATTCCAGTACACCATTTGTACCACGTGAATCAGCACACTGCTGAAGTCTCTCTTGTAAATCTGAAATTTGTTGTTTTGGTCTGCCATCAGTTATCTTTAATAAAATGGCATGGCAGGAGAGTGACAACATGTAGCTCAACGTATTTTACATTTCATAGGAGAGGTGGCCAAGTGAAAGAGTAAATTTGTCCAAAATCTGACTTGCTACAAAATGCTTTTTAACCATTGGGAGATGCATTTACTATCCTAACTCATTTTTCAGAGAAGCTTAGATTAAAAATCAAAGCAATAATGATGCTTTGATAAAAGCTCAGCTTGAATGTGATGCTTGCTCTTCCACATCTCTAAAGTTCACAGATTTGCAACTCTTCTGTAACCATCATTGTAATGGCAGTCACACACTTGCCTCTGAACTGACTTTATTATGTCCAATTGCTAAAGTGATTACACCAAGCACATGGAAACATAGTTATTTATGTAATTTTCTTGCAAAATGCTAGATTATTCCTGTTTACTTAAGCTTAAAACTGGGTGTGTCTTTCCCTACTATTCCAAATAGATTGCATTTCATCCTCAAAATAATCTTGAGACCTGAACAAGTATAGTAAGCCCAAATGTTGTTCATATGCCACTCTAGCTCTTCAAAGGAGATCTAGTTCCAGAAATTAAGGCTTAAGTAAAAAAAAAAAATCAATAAATAATTACTTAAGGTAAAAAAGTTAATTAAATCATATGCTTAATACATGAAATTTCAGTTTCTAAGTATTATCTTTGCTTTACACTTTGGCTCTAAATCATCACTTGTGCACTAGGATGCCTAAACACACAGTAGTGTGACAGGGAGATTTTAAGTGAAAACTTATCTTAGGAAAGAAATTACTAGACAGAAGGAATGTATACAAAGTTTCAAAAGAGTTTTCACCATGATCACTGAACTATCCCACATACGACCAAATTTATATCTGAAATTAAGTATGATTTGGCGTAAGAAAATAGTATTGGGAAGGCAATAACCAATAAATCAAACCCCAGCTATAAGAACCAAAATATCATCACATAAAGCACTTCTGAAGTTCTTTCTATAAATGGAGTTCTAGGGTCAAAAAAGCAGACCTTCACCAAGCCACACATGAATTTTGCTGAATGTTATTTCTCACAAGAAATTAATTTAGGGAATTAAGCTTCCAGTTGAGTAAAACAAAAATTAGTTACTAGAAAGAAGAAAGGTTTATTGAAAATTTGTAGGCAACTAAATGTGTGGTTCTGTTGCCAACCATAAATCAGATATTTCTGGTTCCAGGTCCTTCCCAAATTGGTCTACTCCAAGCTTCACACCAACTTTAGCATTTGTTGGTATCTAATACACTTCAATGATTAAAGACCACAGAAAACTATATTTTTTCCTACGTAAGATTCTGGCCAGGCTACCAATAAAACAGCCTCAAAATAAGACTAGTAAGTACTAAAAGTACGGAAATTAGCAACAATGTCTTTATTTTGACAGTGAGACTTTCCTCCAGGAGTTCTCCATTTCTGATTCCTGTCTTTTCCCAATCCTTCTTCTGGAGGGGTTCTGGAACCCACCAAGTCCTTTGCTGAACATATTTATCTATTTAGAATGGCAGAAAACTGTTATGGTTTTCTACCGGAAATTAAATTACACTGACTTAGAGGGAGCTCCAGAGATATAACAGGACACAAGAGACAGAACAACGTGGGTAGCACTAAGCCCTTTTATCAGCTCATAAATCTGTATGTGTCTGTAGTTGTGTTAATGAAGCTTTGTGTCTCTAAGCTTCCTCCAGGGCACCAGCCACATGTAAGTGTTGTCAAAACCGCAGGCGGGATGCACACAGGTGGGCACGACAGGCTGAGTTTTCCACCCTACCTGCGTGACAGAAGGGAGAGAAAACCATGGCAAAGAAATTAAGCCATGCCTCCTCACAAGAACCACAACAGAGCCTGACGGCACGAAGAGGAAGCCCAGATTCCAACGGTGCAGGTACCCAGAATCAGTCACAGAACCACCGACTCACACATGTAGCAGATCTAAGACCTCCAAGATCATCGAGCCCGACCCGTGACAGATCCCCAGCTTGTCAGCTATAACCACAACACCGAGTGCTACGTCCAGTCGTTTCTTGAACGCCTCCAGGGACAGTAACTCCACTCCATCACTGCTTAGCTTTTCTAGTCTTCCCCTTTTCCCGTACGCCCTCTCCACACGGCGAGTCCCCCGGAGGTCAGGGCTCTGCCCTGAGCCCAGCGTGGCGGAAAGCGCGGGCAGCCCAGGCCGCTCAGCCCGAGGGCAGCGGGGCTCCCGCGCGGCCTTTGCCCTGCGCTCACCCCGAGGCCGCACACACGCCGTGAGGGCGCTGGGTCGGCCTGGCGTGAGCGCTGCCTCGGAGCCTTCGGGGCAGCCACGGCGGGAGGCACCGCGGGGCCCGGCGGCATGGCCGGCAGTGCCCTTGGGCGCGCGGAGCGCAGCCTCAGCCAGCCCTGCCAACCCTACCGGGCAGCGCGGCGGCGCGGGGTCTCACCTGGCGGGGCCAGGCGGTGGGGCGAGGGCGGCGGGCGGGCGGAGGAGCGGCGGGAGCAGCGGCGAGAGGCGCGAACGCAGCGCCCGGAGGCGCCCGGCGGAGCTCAGCAGCGCGGCCATGACCGCCGTCAGCACGTGAGACGCGCGCCGGCGCTGCGCCGCCGCCGGCCCCACGTGATGGGGGCGAACCATTCCCGTCAGAGGGGAGGCCCTAAGCCCGACCCCGGAAAGGGCGCGCTCAGGCGCCAGCGAGCTGCTAATTCCCACCCCGTGTTGCCGATGGGCCGTTCCACGCAGGCCCGGGTTGGGCCGCCCGGCAGCCAACCGGGAGCGGCCCCGGCGGAAGATGGGCGTGCGGGAGGAAGCGGCGGGAAGCGCCGGCTTTCCCAGCGGGCGCTTCTGGAGTTCTTCTGTGCCGTTCCCCGGGACATGCTGGCCCTGCCCGCCTGGATCTCCCGGGCTGCCCACCTAAGTCCTGCTTCCTTGCAGCCCGGCCGTGGCCGCCGCTTCTTCGCTACCCCTGAGGTGTTCCAGACCCTACCGAAAGCGTAGCGGGTGGTGCGCACGCGCGCGCGAAAAAAAACAAAAAAATTTCCTGCCGATTAAACCGTGTGTACACCAGGCAAGCCATGGGGAGTTGGGCCGGGAAAGCTGCTGGTCGCTATCAGCCTTTCTGTCGAAATCTTATTATCTGGGAGTGACGGGCAGAGGGAAGAACTTTATTAAAGCGAGGATCAGTAGTAAATCTCTGCCTGAGCTTGCATGCATTTACTGAGATTCCACCTGAATTGATGCTTCGTTTTAGCGTCCAAGTTAACCTAGTTGCTATGCCATAAAACATTAACTAATGTACTTAGAAATTAAATGCATATTTTCATGCAAAAAAGTCATTATTTTTGCTGTAACTTGCAAATAATTAAGGGCAGATCGAATACGATCAGCCGTTTCCAATTACACTTTACTTGGAAAGACTTGTCATCAAAATGTGAAAGGCTCCATTTTTAAAAGTTACATACACTAATTTTTCTTATTTATCAAAGTCCTGGATGTTCAACTCTTCTCACTGAGGAATGAATTACAGCTAGTAAGACAGTATTTGCAATATACGTCATGATAATCCTTATCATGGCTTCTTCTGTATCAGCGTTACAGCATTTCATGGAATACAGAACTCAGTCTTGAGAGGAACACTAATGTTTTTACAAATAATTTGGATGAAGCTGTGGGTGTTAACATCTTTGAAATGGGTCTTTCTTAATGTTTCTACTAACTTTGGACAGCAGGTTTGTTGCAGAGCCCAGACAGCTTGGCTCCTAAACAAACAAGGGTCTTCACAAGGCTGAACTGCTGAATTTTGGGGTAAAATAATAGGTTTGATCAGGAGAATATGTGGTAGGTAGTTTGTACCTTCCTAGCACCTCAGCCAATGTGGAAAGGAAGAGGGCAACATGGGGCCAGGAGTTAGGATAAAAGGAGGCTGCGCCCTCCAAAACACTGAGCGAGAAAACCTCATGGGCATGTGGCCCAGTGGACTATCTCCTTTTATTCCAATAAAGTTGAATGGCTCCTCTGTCTCATTTTCCCAACAGTCTTAGTGAGGATTTACCCAAGTATCGACCTGAAGCTCACTATTAGGCTGGGTTAGATGTGTGCTCACCAACCTTGATGATGGAGTAGAGCACCTGAGAGCTCACTTTAGTGAAACAATATTAAAAAAAAACCAACATTGTCTACAATAAGTACCCAAAATGATACAGCAAAAGACTGTGTCAAGGTTTGGGTGTCTGCTAAGGAAGGTGGGAATCTCCCTTGGACTGGAGAATATGATCCCCTTCCCTTGGAGTCATTATAACTCTGAAATTAAGGAGCTTTCAGGCAAAGATATGGGAAAAGGAGTAGCAGTTCTTTACTAGTACAACAAGTCAAACAAACAAGAGCAGCAAGCTCAATGAACAATCTCTTCCCGCTCTTGAGGTACTTTCCCCTTCGGTGCAGTTCCGGTCATAGCCGCCAGGGGCGCTGGTGGCTCCTGGCCAGGCAGGGTAAGTGCGGTGATACCCCCGCGCCTGCAGGGGGCGCTGTGGCGCGAGTCCGGCTGCGTCTCCCTCACGCAATAATGGCGGGTGGGCTGGATGACAAAAATCAGCTGCAGCAGGAGCCTCGGAGCAGCTGGAAGAGCAACCTCAGCCCGGGTACAAGACACTCAGCAGCTGTGGCAGGAGCCCTGAGGTGTCCCAGCAGGAAGAGGGTGCTTGGCTACAGTGTAGCAAAAACCCCAGAGCAGTGGCAGAGAAAGGGCAGCAGCAGCCCAGCTCCAGGACATGGCCCGGAGAAGCTTCCTTGGATGGGGGAAAGGGTTTGGAGTCCCGGGCTTTCCCGGAGGCGCCTGAGCAGATAGTGAAAAGGTCCTTTTTTAGTGAGGTGGGGTGTTAATAAGGTCCCAGTACAATGGCTGCTCCCACAAGCAGAGCTTCACTCCCAGCAGAAGAAGGCAGCGAGAGGTGAAACTCAGCAGTGGTGACAGAACCTCCCCACAGCAACCGCAGTCTGTTTGCCCTCCAAATGGAAAGGGAGCAAGAGCGCTAGCACCTGCCCCAGCCCCTTTCCTCGCAGCCCAAATCTGACAGTATCTCTGCCCCTCCAAGACAAACACCCCCAGCTAAGAGAGTAGCTGGCTGCACCCTTCCCATGGCAATTTATGATGTCTCTCTTAAGTATTGATCATTATTGTCTCTTCGCAACATATGGAAGAAAATTGCCTGAGAGAAAGAGACAGAGAGAAATTCCCTTGGAAAATTCCCTGAGAGAAAAAAAAATGGGAAACCCTAATGCCCAACAGACTGGAAGACAGAAAAAAATAAGGTGACGTTGATTAGCATAATAGTAAGTTCTGGTTACTGGGACTACACTGCTGCTGAATCACTAAAGAACATTTTAAGAAGTGTTTTAGAAGAAGAGCACTGGGACAGATACTGACCAAGAACTCCTCCAAAAGATGAAGAAAGAGCAAAAGTCTTTGTTTGATGATCTAGTTGGTGGATAACTGGATCTGAAACAAAAGGCTGCTCAGAGCAGTTCTGTATTTTCACTTCTGACTGAGAAGTCATAGACATGATTCTGCTTCACAGGTAAAGACAACCACTTTGTTGATGCAAAAAGGAAAAGACGTCCTGGGAAATTAATTCAAAATGTGATTTAGCTGAAACAGTAGACTTAGGAAGTTATATTTCCTGAAGTTCTCTAGATGAGAGGGTCTAGAACACATTTATCAAGATCTGAAAATGAGAAAAACTTTAATCAGTAAATTGAGACATAATGTTTATGGAGTCTAGATGAGAATTTTGGTTCTTTGGATGAAGAAGATGAGTTGTGTATTAGATATGTTATTTGTGGAGAAAAAATATTAGCCTTTTAATGCAAAAATCTAGAGAAAGCACTGTGTCACTAGTAGTTATTGAGAAGTTTTTTTTCCCTGCAGACACATACCATAGACCATATCCTCTAAAAGTCTTGGTCTGATTCACTTTGCTCAAGGAATTTACTCCCATCATTAAGATAATTACCCCTGGGGATAATAATTAAACAGTGCCAGGTCATGTTCCTGGGCTCTGGAACTATGTCTCTGATACTGAATTTGTATTCTCTACAATGGTTTCAGCCTATGCCAGACAATTGCCTGGCATAGTTTGAGGAATCAGCTTGGGTCTGTTGCCAGTAGGTGGTTTGGAGATGGCCATGCTATGCTGGAGAGTGGGAGGACTTAACAGCAAGGGTTCTGGCCAAATTCCTTCAGTCATCTGCATATCACCTCTACCGGAACTCATAAATTCTCTTTAAGTTTCCACTAATTCTATTGAGAATTTACCATAAACACTTAATTATTAACTCCTAAAATTTATTTGAAATGTGTCATAAAAATTTCTGAAACGAGTTATAACGACATGGGTGATTAGAGTTTTCCTCATTCACTGGCCTATCCTTCAAATAAAACCCTGTATGTACAAAACAGCTAGCTTATACCACAATTGGCTATGGAAACTTGGAAAATCCAAAGTTAAAATTGTGCTGTAAATGCATCCCCAGAATCTCAGTGTAAAACTTTTGGAGTGAATGATCCAAGTTTTGTCAAAGTGAAGGGCAATAAGAGGACATGCAGAAGAGAATCAGTGTTTGCCTAGGGCTATGGCAGTTTGGATGTGGGTGCTGTGTGCTAGAGAGGAGATGGTAGCAGGGACCGTGGCTGTCTGATTTCTCTCCTGTAAGAGGTTTCTGAGAGGTTGGCCATTGAAAAAGTCAGACATAGGCTGTGCAGTTGGGTTGTGGGTGAATTTCTGGGGTCCTTCAGAGGTCTCAGATGTGTCCTCTGCTGGTACTTGAGCTGTCTGGTGGGGCCATCAAGTTCTCTATTGGGAAGGTGGAGCTTCTGTCTAGATGTTTCAAGGCAGAATGTTTAAAGATGAGGACAAAGCATCCTGTGATGTGTGGGGAGGATCCCCACATGCTCCTAACCTCCCAATACTTTTGCTTGTTGTATCCCATTCCCAAATACAAATGGCCTCATCTAGAGGCAGCTCTGTGCAGATGTCACCAGGGAAGTACAACATCCATTCCCCACCAAGGTGGGGCACAATCCATGTTACCCAATGGGGAGAGGGAGCGTAGTGGAACACAGTTCCCAGTACCCATTTTGTGGCTGCATTCCTCTTGAGAATGGACTGTCAGGAAGGTTTGCCATGGAGAGAATAATTTGCAGCCTTTACCTGAGACTCTGAGGAAAGGCCATGGAATTGAGAAGGTGGTGAGATACTTACATGTAATTGAATATCAAGGTTGGTTTTATTTTTGATGACTGAGTAAGGATAGATTTCATACAATGTGATATTTAAGAGGTTCTGGCATGAAGAATATACATCCTTAATATTTCTTGAGAGAACATGACCTTTCCCTATGGCTTGTTCACTAAACCTGACTGGAAGAGGTGAGTCCCAAGCTAGCTGAAGATCAAAGGTGGAATTTGGTATATTTATATATAGATTTAGATAGCTCTGTATTTAGATAATATACAGATACTCTTGTGACAGCAAAGAAAATCTAATTGAAATTCATGCTTGCCAAGGCTTTTGTACAATTTTAATATCTCATTTCCATTTTGTTCTAGGACAAAGTGGGAGCAATTTCAGTACTCACACACTTGTTATTTCAAACTCTCACTTTTTCCAGTTGAATTCCTAGTATTTCTCAGGTCTTGTGAAAATGCATATTTCAGCTACATTTGCAAAAAAAGAGAATAAATAAATTAAAAGCATAAACTGAGAATGTCTGAAGAATTTAGAGAAAAAAATAGGTTAAAAGAGTGGTATTTTTAAAACAAATGTGTGTGTTTTTAGAGCTTGAATTGCTTAATGCCAGCAATAATGTGATTTCCTTGTTTGGGACATTTTCCAGGTTGCCAAAGTGCTTCCAGCTTTTATTATTTCAGTGTCTTTCAGGTCTTGTGATGTAGCCAATGTTACATATAGCAAAGCAGGTGTTCTATGAAAAATCTCCAGTTGCAAATAAGATTGAAGTCACCAAGCTTTTTGCACTAGTCAGAGGATAAAAATGAAGTGAGATATTCAAGAGCTACAGAAGTGAGGTAGAGATGGTACAAGCATGTTCAGAAGAAAAAGGGGGGAAATGTGACACAGAATAGTTTGACAGAAAGGAAGGAGAAATCTGAGATGGGAGTAACTGAGTGATTGGTGAGGTTGCTGGCTGTAAAAGTGTGTTTGTTTTGGCTGGGACAGAGTTAATTTTCATTAGTACGGGACTGGGTTTTGGATTTGTGCAGGAAGCAGTGCACATACAGGGGTGCATTCAGCGTTGATGAGCAGCACTTGCAGTCAGGGCCGCCTCTGCTCCTCACACTGCCCCAGCGGCACGGAGGTTGGGGCTGCACAGTGGGTTGAACCCCACCAACCAAAGGGACATCCCACACCGTATGGCATCATTAACAGCACCAAAAACAGGGACAAGGTTGGCTGCAGGACCACTGGCTGCCTGTATGGTGGTGAGCAATTGCTTTGATTTGCATCACTTTCCTTTCTTGGGTTTTATTTCTCTGTGTTATGTTTCTTTTCATCACAATGAAACCCCATGAGTGTTCTCTGCCCATGAGTTTGCTGACGTTTACCCTCCCAATTCTCTTCCCATATCCTGCTGAGGGTAAAGCAAGCTACTGAATGTACGGTGCTTATCTGGGATTAGACCAAGACAAAAAGGGATAACTGTTCACACGCAGAAACAAGATGAAAGTAAGCACAGCTCACTTTCAGGAACATAGTGAGAAGAACATGTGGGGTGTTGGTTTTTTTTTTGTGGTTTTTTTTGGTTTTTTTTTTTTTTTTTTTTTTCCCCTGGACTTTTAAGTTTACAGTTAGCTGCTCAGATGCTTTTGGGGCCTGTTTCTCTTTCAAGTGTCCATTGCTCCCACTCTTCTCCAAAATAAGTTCCCCTATCCCTGCTGTAAATTTGTTTAAGTTTAAGCCAATCTCAGATTTTATGGAGATCTGACTGCACATCTTTGATGATGTTGGCATATTGGTTTGCCATGCTCAGAGTCTGGCAGTATGGTAAAATCAAACCAAGGAACTGGAACAGGAACTAGCAGTAGCAAGTAAAAATCAAAGAGCCATATTTTAGGATTTGTAGAATAATATCCAAGTGTCTTGTTGAAATTACGAGCAAGAAGTCAAGCCTAAGAAGTGGAGAAAGATGAATAATAGACAATTTGAATGGAAAATTGCTTCTTCAGAGTTCTGTTAATTTCTATATAAAGGATGTTTGGTTTTCATGTAAAGCCATTCCTTTCCAATGGGCAATGGTGACCTAATCCCTAAGAAAATGCTAAATTTATGTCTTATTGTATGTATCTGTTAGTTAAAATGTTTCTGCAGGCAAAACTATGCTCTTGTTTGATCCAACTCAAAATCTTTCATGAGCTCTTTTAGAGCTGTATTGCACTGTAAAATAATTATTTCCACTGAAAATGCAAAAGAATTTATTTCCCTTGGCTCCTCAGCTGTGTTAGTTTTGCAAGGTTAGTAGAAATTTTAATAAGTAGTAGTGCCTTTATTTTTGTAACCAAGTCAGCAGATCTTATCCTGACTATCTACAGGGAGTAGATCTGATGAGTAAGAAGGTGCTTTTTTTATATAGTTTCTTTTCAGAGAATCACAATATGAAAATGGTTGTGACATAACTGGGTCACATCTGAAATTTTTCTATAAGCTGCATAAAATGAGAAGTTGAGGTAGCTGCTTTTGTCAGAAGGTATATTCCTCGAACTGTAGTGAATCACACAGCTCTGAGATTTGCATATCATACTGTAACTGCAAACCAGTCATAAATCTGTAACCACTTACTAGCCCTTCAATATCTCCAATCTTCTGCATTTAAATAATAACAAAGTACGAATTTATATACATATATACATATATATATACACGTAAGTGTCACACACTGTATTTCGTCTGTCATTGCCTTTGTTTTACATGTTAAACCAGGGGTATACCGTACTACAGAGAATATCATGTCCTAGGGTTTGGCTGCTATGAGTATTGGAGAAAAAATAGTTGGAGAAAACAGTAAAACAAATTTCAGGAATAGAAAAACTGAATTTCAGCTGTACTTTCAGTATGTAATAAAACATTTTCAGAGTTTTGATGCATAGTTTAACTTTTGGTTGGACACAGAAGTGGAATGACTCAGAGATCATACAGATTAGTAGCTGGACTGGGAAATTATAATAAAACATGATTAAGTTTTCGGGTTTTACTTTATATAAGAATTCTGATGCTGTTTTTATATTGTTGGGCACACTGGCCAAGTTGCTGTCAAATCTCCTCCTATCCCAAACAATGAAAAAAATTAATAATTCTGGGTATAATACAGACGAAGTAAAGAGCATCTAAACTCTAGACATCTGCTTTAGTTTGAAGTATTTGAGATTTTCTCTCAAGTGTTCTGGTTTACCTTAATAGTTACTAGATATAGTTTAGGACTTGGACAGTTAATCATTTGGGATGTAGAAGGGTTAATCCAAAGGCCACATGCACTCTGCAAAGCCTGATCCAGCAACATTAAAAGAAATGTTAAATCACACACAAATTGTGTGTACCTCCCACGTCTGCCTCACTGGCACACACACCAGGGGTAGATATGGCATGTTGTTTTTTTGTATGGCTCATTTGCTTGAGTAACAATTTTGTTTCATTCAGGTCCTTCAAATATGAGGTGACTGTCTAAAATGGCACTTGGATGGTTCTCTTTATAAACAATAATCAGATCAGCTTTCACTGTGTTCAAAACTTCTGTTTATATTTATTTCTAGTCCCTTGTGTTGTAGGTCAACAACCCTGAGTGACCAAGAAGACAGAAATATTCAGGGAGGTGTAAACAAGCATTTTGAAGGGCAGAGACCAAGAATCACTTAAAACAGATCAGATACTGCTGGAGAAAGTTTTTAAATTTTTTTGGCAGCTGATCTAAGTTGAGAGATTTTTTTATTCTCTTGTTAATTTTTCCATCATCCCTGTTGGACATTTCTGCCCCTCTGGTTAAGTCAAATGCCAAATCAAATGTTTATATGGCCATGCTCTAACTGAGGAGTAATATTTCTAATTGTGAAGATAGGGTAAAAAAATTTATTTTTTACCTTTTTTTCAGTGCAAATATTGATTGTCTTACAAAACAAAACTTTGTACTCAGTTGTCAGTTAGTTGTGTAGAAAATTTATTTTGTTTCCCTGGGGGTTTTTCTCTTTTTTTTTTTTTTTTTTTTTTTTTTTTTGGGAAGATGTTTCCTTCTGAACTCTAGAATTTAAAAAAATCTAAAATCCAAAGAGATAAACTCACCATAAACACTATTCAGTGGTGGTGTTTTCCATGTTGCTTTAGGCCTTTGAATGGGTTTTATGCTTTTTTCGTGTTGTATCATAAAAACAAAATACGGTGGAGTTTTTTCCCTCAAGAAGTGCACGTTTGTAATGAAATATCTTTCAAGCTGGGCTTGTGTATGCACTCAGTGAGTTGGGGACAAAATTTCAGCTCAACTGAAATAAAATTTCTATTAATGATAGTCGAATTCAAGGGTGAATTCCAAATTTGCTTAAGAAACAGCTTCGATTCTTTTGTGGTTTGTGAGTACTTTAAATTTTTCTAATTTGCTTTTATACTACTCAAACTAAACACTTATCATTAAATACTTCAAACTCTATCAAACTTTTTTTTTCCCATAAAACTCAATTAGGATAACTGGAATGGGTATCATTTAACTGGAGAGAGTAACCTGTTTCAGCAACATGGGTTGTGTTGCTAATATTTTCCCATTGCTGCAATGTGTGAAGGCTGGAAAGTTCAAATATTTCCCTTGGGGCAGACACTGTCTGGATAAATTAAGATAAAATAACAGTTGAATGTATTGGACTATCCAAGGTGCAGCACAAATGATCTCTGTGAAGGAAGAAGAAATTATTAACATTTTAAACGTATCTCCTGTGGAAAAAAATCAGTTTTCGTTTTCCCCGATCTGTCTAATTAATTATTTTAAATATATGACTTTGTGGCATAAAGGTATTTGTGTATTTCTGTAAACTCATGTTTTAAAGGCATTAATCAAAAGCATGCAAAAGAGATGGTATTTTTAGCAATGCAGAAAGAAATTTTTCAAATGTGGATTCACCCTGCAAAATCCTCAGTTTACTATTGGAAAATACATGTTTTAATGAAGCCATGAAACGCTTTTTGATTATTTTCCTAAATCAGTGACTCGGACAAGAATTTCGTGCTCCACTAAATCTGATTTTGTACACTGAATATTGGCTTAAAATGAAATTTAAAGAACAGCTTTGTCCCTGTCCATTTTGTTTCTTGATTGTTGCTGTTCTTTGGAAAGTACCAGTAAGAGCTACTTACTTTCAGAAGGAAGAGCATATTGCATCTTTCACAGTGAGAATTTCTTCCAATGCATTTATCGTATTTTAGCTGAATAAATGTTAGCAAGGGAAAAAACAACAACAGCAACAACAACAGCAACAACCAAACAAACAAACAAAAAAAACCCCAAAAAACCCCAAAACCCCCAGTTCTTAAATGGCATGGGTAGGTTTAGAAACTTGCAGGACAAACTGAGATTGAAGAATTCTTCCTTCTCTTCTGCTATATGCAAAGGAGCTTCTGGGTACATCTGAATGCCTGGAAAACTTCTCTTCCATCCAAGAGAGCAGGTGTCTCTGCAACATGCACTGTGCTGGGCTTGCAGCATCACTGAAAATCACCCTATATTTTCTTGAGTCCTGTTTGAAGCTTGGGCACTTTATAATCTTCAGATATTCAGAATTTCTTGGTGCCCCCATGTCTGATATTATGTCCTAGGGTTATGCAGGTACTCTGTAGTCAACATTTGCAAACAAACAAACAAACAAACAAACAAAAAGAACAACACCAAAAAAAAAAAAAAAGCAAGGAAGAAACAGATGTTAGGGAGAAATTCTTTACTGTGAGGGTAGTAAGGCACTGAAACAGGTTGCCCAGAGGTGAGGTGGATGCCTCATCCTTGGAAATGTTCATGGCTGGGTTGGATGGGGCCCTGAGAAACCTGGTCTAATGGAAGCTGTCCCTCTCTGCAGCAGGGGGGTTGGAAGCAGCTGGTCTTTAAGGTACCTTCCAACCCAAACTGTTGTCTGACTCTGTGATTTTTATGTAAGCAGATTGGAACAGGTCATCCCAAGAGATTCCTAACAAATCTGTCTGTATCAAGATCTTGCTTTTGATGAAAATCTGAGAAATTCCAGAGGATCAGGAGTATGATCTGCTGCTGCTGTAGCAGATGAGGATGGGATTTATGAAATGTAATATAAGACAGCTATTTAGGCACTGAGCCTTAAGAAAATAACAGGTCAATGATAATGGACTTCAACAGAGATTTTATTGCTGAGAATGCACTTAATGTTAACCAACATGCTTTCATAGAAATTAGGTCTTATCAAATGAGATTGTTACTGTTCTGAAGGACTACAAGTCTGCTTGATACAGGTGACAGCTGTGCTGGCACACTTTTAGAAAGCATTTGACTTAGTGACACCAATTAAAAAATTATTGCTCTGCAACAGTGGTAAAGTCAGAATGGGTGAACTACTAACACACAAATTGTATTTGCTAGGAATGGGTAGCAAAATAAATTGCAGTCTGGTGAGGTTATATGGAGATAGTTCTTAGCTTAGTATTTTACTTGAAACCTGAAAGAAAACTCACTGTTTGAATTGGTGAGAAAAGTCATGGAGCAGTAAGTGATGGAAGTTGTCAGATGGTACAGAACAATAACCAAGTTATTGCAGCATATTTAAGTTCAGATGTGTTAGAGTGAGTGCCCAGTGATCAAGAGGACTTTCTTGGAAAGGGAAGCTCCCTGGAGATGCATCATTCCCCAGATGGGGCCTGCCTGTGAATGTGCTTTGTGTGGATCAGCAGCACCAGAGAAATGTATAAAAGTTTGAAAGAATTTTGATTTTTAAAGTAATTAAGCTTAACCTGGTCTGTATACCCTGAAAAGTAGTTGCTCTCTGACGCAGTGGATTATGTGTCAAAGTGAGAGACTGTTGTGTGAGCGCAGTCTGATGTCTGTGGGGGAACCAATGTGCCAGCAGGAGCTGAGAAGCACTCTGAGATAAGTAGCAAGAAGGATATACTAGAAATATTTCCTTCCTTGTATTTTGTCTCTGAGTCCTCACCCATGGCATCCTTTTGAGCTGGCAACAAGTTTTCATAGATTGTTGATGAACCACATGGATGTATCAGTCTGGATTAGTTTAACCCAGATCATCTCCCTGCCCCTTTACAATGCACAACCACAGAAATCATAGAACAGTTTGTGTTGGAAGGGACATCAAAAACCATCAAGATCCAACTCTCCATCCACTAGACCAAGTTGTTCAAAGCCCTGTCCCACTCAGCCTTGAATGCTGCCAAGGATGAGGCATTCACAACCTCTGGGCAACCTGTTCCGGTGCCTCCCCAGCCTCACAGTGAAGAATTTATTTCTAATGTCTAATCTAAACCTACTCTCTTCAGTTTAAAGCCATTCCCTCTTGTTCTGTCACTACAGGCCCTTCTCAAAAGTCCCTCTCCAGCTTGCAGGGCGTATTTAGGAATGGTAGGCTTTTAGAGGGTTTCCCTGGAAACCCAAGCTGAACAACTGCTACTCTCTCACTCAGCTTGTCTGCATTGGAGAGGTGCTCCAGTCCTCTGGAGTCACCTTTGTGTCTGTCCTCTCTCTGTGCCAGCACAGGGTGATCACAAGGACTGGGCTTGTGCAGGAATGGGAAGCTGAGAGACTGGTGGTGCCTGTCTTTTTTTAGCATCGATGCTATTTTAACCAGTAAGTATACTTTCCGTTTTTAAAATATGATGCAGTGAATTACTGGGCCTTATTTGAGAGAAAAAAATAATAGAGTACAACTAAATTGGTTCTAATGCTGTTGTCAGATTCCAAGGCTTTACAGTGCTCTAACTGAAGTCAAGCCAAGTAACACATTTTCCTGATTTAGCTAGGGAGTGGAAGTGGAACCTAGGAGAAGGATCCTGGTGACAACTGTTACCTATCCATACCCTAGTTTCTGTGTTAGATATTCCCTGGCTTCCCAGCATGGTCTTCAGTAATAGTCCTACTTAGCTTCTTTCAGCATTGAATGCAATTCTGGAGGTAAGCTTGATGTAATTTATCAACAAGTTTAAACTTTTATTGTAGTGGAAGAATTTTTTTTGAAGTATGTCAAAATTAAACTGGAGTGAAAACATGCCTGATACAGACTAAGATAGGCTCCACAAAGCTTTAGTCAGTGATATATGCAGTGTTCTAAATTTACATTCTGTGTTCCCAAAAAAAGGGGTAAAGGTAGAGAAACCTGTACAGTCACAGCCGAAAGTTGTTTTTCTAGTTCTTGTGCAACTTCAGTGTAAGGACTTCATCAATAGCATTTTAGAGTGGGCAAAGATTTGTGGATAAGCTTAATAACAATTATATTAGTTGGAATTCGTTCACTTGCTCCAATTCAGTACTATTGCACATTTTTTCTGGACAAGTTGTGTTTGAATCTTTGATAATTTGCTCATTCTTAGCTTAAGCGCCCACACTTTCATGTAAGTTCATTTACATTTAACTCTCATTATCTCTCCACCTTCCCAGATTTTTTATAAAAGTTTATTTGTACGTGACAAAATTCAAGCTCAAACTTTTAGAAAACATTTTTACAAGAACGAATGGAATCTCAACCACTATAATTCCGCTTCCAACACTTTTACATCAAAATCTGAATTTAGAAGATGCACAGTTATTAGCTGGAATGCGTTGGGACTGCAATAGGAATAGACTTACCTATTCACAAGATAAGTCAAAAGAAGAATGGTGGGTATCTCTTACACAGAGAGTCTTGACAAGATCATTTCTTACATTTTCCCCCAATATTAGCCTTCAGAATGTAAATGTTTTCTTCTGGTTTTTATTTGTGTGTATGTGTTGCTTTTATTTCCTCATTTTTGGGAGGAATTTAATTGCTTTTGTCTGAGTTTTGTTTTAGTTTTAATTTCTGCTTATAAACTTCACAATTTCACATTTATCGTTTTAACAACTCGCTTAACAATGCTAGCCATTGGCCTAAACTCAACTTTAACAGAGCATTCTCTTTCCAGATTCATTCTATTATAAGAATTATTTTAAATGTAATTTGAAAGTTGAAGAAAGTCTTTTACTTTAATTCTTCTTCTTTTTAGAAAAATTTTAAAAGGGGATGTTTTGTTTAATTTTTGCAGGTAGCAGTAGGGCACCAAGAAAGCAATGTAACATTATTTTGAATTTTTTATTCTTAAACAGAAGATGTATTTTCAGTTAGGCAAAGTATAGACTACTTTCTCAGTTATTCAGGTTGAATGCAATCCCTATAGCACAAAAATCTTACCCTGCTCTTTGTTTAGCCATCCATGGAATCTGTGAAGAAGAAAGTGCATTTGGCTCACATTTCTAATGTAAGCAAAGAACACTTGGAATTTTTTTTTAACATATTAAAGAGTAACAAAAAGAATAAAATAAATCTTTTCCCAATCCATTTAAAGTCTCTTGGGCTTGGGTCATCATTAGATTTCTACTGGAGATGATTTTGGCTTCTGTATCTTTCCTATCCTAAATATATTTTCCCACTCAAGCCAGTTTGTTTTGTTACTTTTTATTCCAAATATTTGCTTCTAAGCCTTTTCGTAGCCTTCTCCATATTGTCAGCATCTATTTTTCTTCCTTTCCTGTTACCTTTCCTTTTCTTGGGGTAGAGCTCTTTAAACATTCACAAATTCAGAAAGTTTCCAATCTGCCATTACTAGTAAATTCTTCAAGGAACTCCTCCTCTAGAAGTGCTGAGGAGGACATTGCTACTTCATCAAGAGTTTTAAGTATTTTTTCCTAATTATGTGTCAATTTAAATTGTGAAGCTCTTGTAGAAATCCTTGTGTTTGGTGGTCCTTTCCTTAAATGCATTCCAGTGAGAAAGGCAGGGGCTGTGAGTGTCAGCAAGATATGCCTTCAGAGTGTTTAGGTTTGATTGCATTGCATTATAGAATGCTTCATTACTGGTTTAACCTCTCAGAGGTTTTCAGCTGCTGTTTTATTTAGCTATACTGACTACACTGCCTACAGCAACTCCAGGCAATGATTCCCCCAGTGGCATGCATGAGCTGCCCTGCTCTACTCCAAAAATACATTATGGCTGAATTTGCCCTCGGAGTTTGGAAAGATCTAAAGTCTTTGGAGACTAAAAATGTGGTTTTTTCTTTGTTTTAGCTGGCAGTATGAGCCTCTGGCATTTTAAAGTGCAAGTCATTAGTGTCCACAAGGGTGATGTTAATATGTCTGTGTTTCAATCTCAGGACATTTTCCAGTTGCTTCTGCCACAACAATCTCTGCCATCTCAGTGCTTTTTAAGCCCCTTGTGAATTCAAGTAAGCTTTGCAATGCCAGTAAGAATCACTGTAGGCTTTGGCTGAAACCAGTTGCTACCTGATTTATTCTTTTTGCAATAGTTGGCAGTGAGGTTGGAAGTCTTTCAAACCAATTTAGCTTGGGGGGAATGAAGAGAAAGAGGAATGTTAATGTTTAGAAACATTAAACATGATCAAAAGAAAAGCTAAAGGAAATTGGACATCCTCTTTTTAAAAAATTATTTGTATTTTTAAAATTGGGGAGCTGTGATTTAGAATAACAATAATACTCAATTGCACATATAAAATCTCAGCAACAGTGATAACGACGCATCCAGAAACAAAGGCAAACTAAAGGATCAATTGAAGTAGTCAAGAGCATAGCCTGAGGGACCAGATGACAGTCCTCATGGATGGGAAGAGTGGAATCTGTCAACAGAGGTAATGCCTTGTGGGAAATGCAATAAGGCAACACGGAGATCAGGAGCTGACCCTTTCACCCAGTGTGTAAGTGCCGAGTGTGGATGTACAGCGTGTTTGGTCAATTGCTGCTCGCTTTCACTGGGAGGAATGTCAGAAATATTCCCCCTTCCCTTTTAGACTGCTTTACTGTATTCCCTCCAGTTCCCAGCTCAGGCATAATCCCAGCTCCCACAACTGAGAGCAATGTAATCTAATCAGAGGGATAGGGCAGAAGAAGAAGAGTGGTCTGAATGTGAAGACAACCAAGCGAAGCTAAAAACGTAAATGTTTTGGCAAGCCTTGACATTTTTAGGCGTTTCATTTGGTCTTGGGGAAAATGGAATAGTGTGGTGCCAAGCCAATACAGCCTGGGGTCAGATCTCAAGGTTTCACAGCCCACATGGCTTGTCCCCACCGTGTAAATATAAAAAAGGACCGGGGACAAAGAGATACAGTTTCTCTCTTAGCTTTCTTCTAATTATTCATTCCTCACTTATTTAAATGAAGAAGTGTGCCAGGAATTAGTCTCTCATCTGCAAGCTGAGAGGGTGTCTCTGGCACCTGTCCATTCCTGCCACCTGCACAGAGCACAGGTCTGTTAGAAAAGAGTGGGAAGGGACATCTGTGCACGTGTGCCCACACACACGTTTGCCATCTTGTACCCAGCCGGGGAAGGGCTTACTTAGTGTGAGAGCTTGAACGGAAGGGATAATCCTGGATCACATTGTAATTGCTGCTTCCCGGCGGATTTGGTGCTTTATAGGACAGAATTTCTGGCTCACAAAATATATAAAGAGTCCCCGAAGAGTTGTGGTTTGGACAAAGCTGATTCTGGTCTTCAGACATTTAGGGAGTGAGATGAGGGTGTATCAGTAAAAAATCTCTCTTCAGTTCACCAATTTATTTTTATATTAGTCATCACATTTATTGATAAATATAAGGCTATTCAGGTGCTTCTAAACTCAGATTCCTTGAAAATGTCACAACTCCTTATCCTGGTCCTGAGTAACACGTTTTCCTTTGATTCATAACTTCTACTCATGCTATTGGAAGTGTGTATATTCCTTCTGGCCATTTCCTTGGGTTTGTGTCTTACAATAGCAAGTAGCTCTGGTCTAGATAAGACCTTACTGAAACCCGTATGTTACTCTGAATATTGCTAATATTTTATGTTGTGTGTTTGTCTGACATGCTTACACATCGGCCTCCAAGGAACTAAAAACTTCAAAATAAATTTCAATTTTGATCAAATTGTAGCCATTTTGTGCAGAAGTGGAAATGGTAAGGATGGATGGTGAAAGCATTAAAAAGCAGAACTCAGGTTTTGGCTAATTCACAGTAATTTCAATGTCAACATCTGAGGAGAGAGATGGACTCTTCTTTGTATGGAAGGAGGTTGAGCTGCCTTATGGGAACTAGACCAGTAAATTTATGGTCACAGAAATGAAAATTCAGAGTTTTGTGACTGAAGTTGAAAAGTTAATGGATTGCAGTGCTAAGCACAGACTTGGTTTGACTTCTACTTTTGTATATCAGAGCATATCTTGCCTGTTTTTATTTGGTTTGGATATGACGGGAATGAGTTAGGCTCGTGGTCTGAAAACTATGTTGAGATGCTCCTTTAACAGTGTGAATTTGACAGGATTCACAGACAAGCACCAGAATTAAAAACTAGAAAGCAGTGTCTTGTAATACTCCTTACCTGAAAGTTGCATATCAGAAGCAAACACACTCTTAGGAAGTTTTGTACGTGTTTTACTGACAAGAGGAGGAAAGAATGACTGGGGGCCCGTCTTCATGTAAAATGTGTGTATGACATAGATGTTCAGTGCATCTTAGCAGAAGCTGAGTGATCTGATGTATTTTCAATGTAATTTATTATTGGTTATTTGAAAAAAAGAGAATTTTATGAATAATGGCCAAGTGTATTTATATTGTTCAAAAAATAGCATTCAATTTAATACAAATTCAACATACAGTTTTTGAGAATAATTGTCTGGGAATAATCCGTATTCTTTTTATATAAATTCAACAGAAATTGTCTGAGAATAATAGCTACAACAGGTTCTGTTTTGCATATCTATCTTTCTTCCAGTTGGATGCTCTAAAAGCATCTAACAAACAATAATAAATTTAGCTTTACAACACCCTGCTGGTGCGAATGAATATTAGGAACCTTTTTTAAAATAGGAAAGCTGAGGCATAGAGATATTAAAGCAAATGCCTCGAGGGTAGCCACTGACATTACTTTGGGATGCTTCCATTCTCTCTCAGTGGAAGAAAATGACACTACATTGTCAAACAATACATTATCAAATTGGTGAAAGTGTGAGGAAAAAGTTTTGTTGTGCTGTCATCACTTCTGCACTATTTGCCCTTGGCAAAAAAGTGGTAGTCTAGAAGGATGCTCATGATTGTAAAGAAAATCAGATTATCTGGAAAGAAAGAGCTTTTGTGAACATCATCAGATCTTTTGCATAATGTAGTGCATTAGACACTGTGAACTTTACTACTTGTAATAATGTACAATTGCAAGTGAAAATGGCTTTTAGATTACTTTCTAAAATAAATCATGAACATTTTATGTTTTGATGATAAATCCATTCCAGATTTTCTAGACATGCATTTAAAAATATTTATCTTAAATGGGGAGAGAAATATTTCATAATGTCAGTATCCTTATACCTCCAATGGGGTGTTGCAAACAGAAAGGTGTAGAAAAATTCTCTCCATTGCTGCAGATATTCAGTTTTGCTTGTGCAATAGGAAAAGTAATAAAAAGACAAGAAAGAGACATTGCACGAAATTTTAAAAGATCTTGCAATCTTGATGAATAATAAGCAATTAGCACCACACACTGGACTCCATTATGACAGTAGCCCATAGGTGCATCCAATATTTGATCTACACTCTGCTCCACAAATACAAGCTAATCAAAACTGCTGGGTCTTTGCACTGAGGTAAAGTTCCTTTGGCTTTAAATGGAATTGATATATTTATAACTTAATGAAACTAATAGTCTTGATTTTTTTTGCTTTCTGCTTTAATGAGCTGTGAAAGAAAGTCTTGATGGTGTTTATTGACAGTACCACAAAGCTGCTGCAATTCTGTGTACCACAAGATCTGACATGAAGGTGTAAGAATGGATATCAAAACCAATCAGGACTGAAGGCACCTTGTCACAATAGGACATGAAAAGACAAGGCAGGGCAAGGCCGAGGTCAGCAGGAATTCTCTTTTTTTTCAAATTTCTGACTCCAATATATACAACTGTACACAATGGCAAGAGACTGGTCAAAGGTGTCAACATCTCTTCAATCTCTTTGGTGAATATCACCATCACTCAAGAAGCTCCTCCTGGAGAAGAATGCAAGTATCTCATTGTTTACAAGAGAAAGTGTGAGAACTCAGCTCCAAGTTCTATAAACATCAGAAGGCACATGAAAACATCAGAAGGCAAAGTAAAACATGTAAAACCAAGGGCAACAGCAGCTCTTAGTGAAAGTAGCATAGTTACGTACAAGTGGAAAATTTACACCTTGTTTATAAAAGGAACCCTGCCTTATGTCGTTGTTTTAAAAAAATTCAGGTTTCATCACTTAGTCTTTACAGACTTCCATCTTTAGAATTCTGCTTGTGCTCCATGGGATGCCCTCCTTTGAAGAAAATAACAAAGGAAAATTACATGTATCAGTTTTTCATTAGTTATTTCAAACTTGAGAAACTGTTCTTTACAAATATATCATTCTTGTTCATCATATGCTTATTTCCTCATCTAGTAATTAGTGTTCTTTAATAATTTGCAATATTATTATATGGTTAATCCTTATTTCAGATGCTTCACATTTTTTTTCTTAGTTAGTTAACTAAATTACTTGGCTGTAGAATGATAACATCAAACTGCAAAATGGGACCCTAGCTAATATCAAATGCCGTTTAAGCACTTCCAAGTGTAACTATCTTGGAAATCCTGACACAGGAAACAGGGTGAATTTACAGTTCATTTTGCAGGACTTACCGCAGATGTAAGTCAGAATGCTCAGCTTGAAACTGAGCATTTACATTTGAGTTGAGCATTACCACTGATATACTGTGTCTCAAGGGATTAACAGAATTAAGTAAGTAAATGAGTTAAAGAAAATATAAAGCAGAGGTCTGATTTATTTGAATCTTTTCTCTATAAGTGTTCTTAAATGTAGCTCTGTGTGAATGTAATTAGTTGCTCTGTCAGCTTTTTGGGATAAGAAGTCATGCTAGATTAAATATTAGATCTCTAAGGTCTATATTGTTGTTTTCTTATTGGGACCATGCTGTAATGCTATTGAGGCTCGCAGGACAGGTTTTACCCATGAAACAGTGATATCAGTTCTAGTGAATCCTGCTTCAGAACTTCAGGATGTGGAATAACAGCTGACTCATACTGCTTCACAGAGAGACCACCTCAATTTCTGAAAAATCAGAATGTCTTTTTTCACCCTTGTTTCTCTGATTGGAGGGAATCAAAATTTTCTTTTTCTTTTTCTTTTTTTTTTCCCTACTTAACCAGAAAACTCAAACTCCTTGTGGTTTTTTTCCCCCTTATCTTCCTAAGTAAGCTACTGGTGAATATCCTCCCTTCTGGCTGGACAGGGCTCATTTCCACTGGGTTGTTGGTCTAAAAAGAGGAAGGCATGAAAGTAGAAGCTGAGTAGCAGAGTTTAAGCCCTGTAATAAGATCTAGTCATACTACCTGGTAATGGAAATCATTAAGGTTCTGTGAAAACCAGACATTTTTGTGTACCAGAGATGTAGAAAATACACTATTTATGGCTTGAATATGAGTTTGTTGCTCACAGTTGTCAGTGTTACCTGCACTGGAACTGTGCTTGGATCTTAATTGCCGAAGAACAAGGTGACTGAGGATCCCTCTTTGAATTTTTTTCTTAATTTAATGCCATTAACATCACTGGTTGTAAAGTTCTACAGACCTTTGAAAATTCTCCCCGTGGTCCATTAGTACAAGGTTATTAATATATTTACTTGTGTAGCACTTTGAGCTGAGGACACTTCTCAGACACTGGCCTAAATTGTACCTTTGAGCATACCAGTGATAACAGCGGAGTTAGAGAGCTCCATGCAGCCCATGGTAACATAAGCAGAGGACCTTCCAGATCTTGACATCAAACATGACCATACATACCACATCATATAATCTTTTTCCTGACCTTGTCAAAAATCACTGTCTGAGGAGCAGCCTTTTTTCTTTCACTGCTTGGATGAGAAGCTGCTTTCCAGAAGCTCCACAGGAGCTTCCTGCAGCAGCTCCTTGGCCTCCATACAGATTGGATGTCATGGTGAGTAAATGGAAATTCTTGTATCTTGTATTTCTTAAAAGAAAATTTTATCTGTAACCAGCCACAACACATCACTCTCTTCTCATATTATCCCATCAGAGAGCATCTTCTTGCAGAACCATTCTGGTTTGAGGAATTCTTTCCTGAACTAAGTGACGTGAAAGCTTCTTAGTGACGTGTCACCTAAAAGGTCTTCCCAGCTGTGTTGTGCATTAGTAGATCTTCAACAGAAAAGTCTCATCTGGTTCTGGTTTGGTCTCATTTGCCTTTCTCACGCTGTCAGCAGATTGCCATCTGCAACTCCTTCTGTCATTGCTCATTATGCTGGAATCCTGCTCCTTACCCAGCTGATGGATTCCCACCTCGCAACGTAGATTTTGTTATTAGTCTCCAAATGCATCATCTTGTGCCATATGATAAACCGTTTCTTCACAGGTTTGTTATTCCATCCATCAGGTCTTTCTCTGAGAAACGCTGCCTCTCTCTGTACTGCTCTACCTCTTAGCTGAGCAATGTCAGCTCATCCCAGCAGCACACCGGCATTTTTCTGTAAAGGTCACAGAGCTTTTGAAAAAGTTTGTTTTAAAATTGTCCTGGAATATACCCACTAATAAATCTCTCAAACCTGAAGTGCTTATTTTCAACATTATTTTCTGTTGTATCCTCTTAGATTAGCACCTTACATACCAAATTTTCCTTTATTAATTTCATCTTCAATTTTCACAGGCAGCAATTTGTCAAATTTTTCACTGGAAAGCTGGCAGACATTTTGCTCATTTCTTATAACTGGTAACCATTATTTATTTCAAGAAAAGAACAAGCTTAGACAAATGGGAATTAGTAATGAAAAATTCTTTTTCTTCCTGCTATTTTCCATTCTATTTATTGAGGAATTTCCATTAGTTTCCAGTCTTTCTTGCTGATATGCTCAAAGTTATTCCTTGTATGCTAGCATATTATTTATGTGTGATTAACAGGTTTTATCTCCTTCTCAACCTGTACAATTTTCCTTCTGACTTTAAAGACTGTTGTTTTCAGTTCCCGTTTAGAAAAGATGTTCAAGGACTTCAATAGGGGAAGTTTGGATTTAATGACTGTATAACCCCCAAGTGAGAAACAAACAGTTGAACAATGGATTTTCTTGCTTCAGTTGTCAATTGGAAAATTTTAGCTCAGGAAGAACAGAAGTTTAGCTGATAGAACCTAATACAAATTTTGCACTTACTGCCTTTCCCTATTTTTATACCTTTTACATGAGTTCTAATAAAGGATTCACAAGGAAACCCAACTGGCAGTCACTTCCCTATACATTTTATCACATATCCCAATAGAGTGACATTTTTAGCATGCTTTTCCAAGTTGTTACATTAACAAATTTGCACTGATTTCTTTATCCTGTCATCTAAAGACCACCTTGTAGTAAGACAGTGAACTTTTACAGCATTCCATAGTTGATGCACTGTCTAATGTCACAGATGTCTGCTCAAATTACTTCACTAAGACTTGAGAAGAGTCTACATTGTGCCTTCCATTTGAGCTTGATTTGACAGAATCAGTCCCTGCGCTAGCTCATGGCACTTATCAGTTAGTCAGCCTTCCTCAGGGAAGAGAATTTAGAGTGCACCATATTCAGTTTTCAGATCAAGCCCTGTCCCCTTAGGAAGCTCTGTACTGCATTATTAAACAAGGTGCCATCAGCCGTAGCACCATGCTTAAACATTCACTCAAATAAAAGACGACATCATTAGATTAACTCTTTTTTCACCAGCTTCATTTATCGTTCAGTCATCTAAAATAAAACACCAAGACAAAGGAAAATTTGCAACGTCTTTCTTTTTGTTTCTCCTGAAGATTTGTAAATGTGGGCAGGAAAACCTCTCTGATGTTACAAAATAATGATTAAATGGTGCTATATGAGGTGAGGTTTTGCAAATTAGAATTTTTTAGTTATTAGGAGCGATGTATTGTTTATTTTGCCAGTTTTATGTGTGGTTCTCACAGAGAGTACTCTTGTGTGTTTTGATTTAACTGTCATAGCTATGCACAACCAAATTCTGAATATTACTGTGACTTAATTATGTCAAAAACGGAAAAGTGACATCAAGCTAATATTTAAATGAGGGAAGAAATTGATCATAAATGTAAAACTCCATTTATAAAATATATTGCCTGTTATACTGTCAGTGCACTGTACAATAAGGAGTAAATAGATAGTGATCAAATTATGCATATATCATCAAGAATTGTGGATTTCAATCAAACCAAAAATCATGTAGAAGGGAGGTATGCTCTCCCTTGAAAGTGAGTAGACCTAGGATATATATTTTAAGATTTGCATTTTAAATCTCCTTGGGTCTTCTCCTTATATTCAAAGTGAGTTTTTTATATGTTTATTTATCTTGTCAGACCAGAAATTGTCGAGATTCTCTGAGAAAAGGAAAGATATCCTTTTTAAAGCTGCATGTTGATATAAATATGAAAATGGATTAAACTCTGCTTCCAATTTTCAAACATATGTACTTCAATGAATATTAAATGGTAGACCCATATCATCATCATGACTTATTTACTTTGTAGAGTTTTTATCAAAAAAGGACTGGAGTTTGCTGTGGAGCGTGAAACTCCACTGTAATTGAGTTTAGAGTGGTAAAACCACTAAAGAGGCCATGGCCCCAGAGAGTTCCCTGAAACCCACCTGTCAGCTGGTGTTACATCGCTGATCCAACAAGCCGTGCCTTCCTCTTCCCGCTAAAGATTTCTGTGGAGAAAAAAAAGGAAAAAAACCCCAAAAACCCAAAACAAAACACCCGAAGTTGCTCCTAGAAAAAAAAATCCTCTGCAACAGCTGCACAGTGTCAGCAGAAATAATGATCTGAAACTCAGCCTCCAAGGGATGCTAGTCTGGGTCCTAATTCTGTAAGGTGTCATTTCTTTCATTGCAATGCCATTAAGCATGAAAGTAATGGAGATGACATGAGGTATTCTTTCACCAAAATATAACAGGAGGGAGAAAGGGTACTTCAGCATATTGACAGGAAAAGCTGTCTTGTTTTGCAAGAAGTGTTCTCTTAAAGGATCCATGCATAAAAGTGGCCATTTAATTCTCACTATTTTATTATGAAAATTGCACATTTTATCATTCTAGCATTTGAAATGTACCTTCCCATGAAACTTGAAGTTGTAAACAGGTTTAGTTCTTTAGTTTCTTTGGGTTAAAAGCTGTTTTTTGCAGGTAGATTGGCCGCCAATACCAGACTACTTTATCCTCACTGATGAAATCAGTCCTCAGGTCAAGTGTTCTGCTTGCAGAACTCCATTTACTTCAGTGGAGTTTCACCTGTGCAGGATCTGGTTATAAACCAGTAGTGACTGGTGATATTTAACAAATGGTTCCCTTGCCTGTTTTTTGTCCAGCAGACACTTGCATCTGAAGTACCTCCCTACCACTACTACAATTTAAGCACCTGCACTAAACTTTTTGGAAGAGATGATGAGACAAACTACCTGGGAAATAGCTCCTCTGTGAAGCTCAAGGTGATTCCTGCACCAAAATGTCAAGGCAAGCTGGCGGGGCTGTGTGAGCAGTTTTCTAAAATGGTGCATTTATTCTATTTTTGGCATGAAAAGAGGATTTTGTTTCAGGCTGTCAAGTAAGTCCTGTGACAAAAACGAACACCAAGCTTCAAAGACAGCTAAATGCCCCAACCTTAAGATCTTGCCTCCACTGAAATCAGCACCATTGTGACGTTGGATCAAAGTCTGTAAAAGCAAGGAGTCCAAATGTTTTCTTTTGAGAAGATGTAGCTGATCATATTGAGTCCCTTTTTCAAGAAAGGGAAAGAAGCTGCTCTGTTAGACTTGGATTTGTTTTAAAGATCATGGCTGACAGATGCATTGTTCTGAAAACTACTCCTGCCAGTTTTTTTATCTATTACACCTGCATTAATATTCAGTGCAAATGAGTCCTCAGTTTGGTCTTTGAATTACTACTGTAATCATTGATGCTGAAATTGAGAAAGGAAATTATATTTTTCCTATATCTTTGCTGCACATTGAAGTCTGAAATAGTGCTTCCTTCAGGAGATGTTCTGCTTTAAGGAGTTGTCCTGCTGTAACATGCTTCAAAAAGAGTTGTTGAGAGGAACATTGCAAATTGGGAGGAACATTGCAAATTGCTGTGCATTACCTACTTGACCTTGGCATGCAGACTCCCCACAGGTAGTAACTTCAGACTGGATCACTGCCGGGAAAAGGATACCTGGGAACTTCCAGCTTACACAGTGAGTAATTTGGGCTTCCAGCGTACTCCTGAAGAAGAATTAGGGCTGTTGCTAATGTGGGTACTCTCCTTTCTTCAAATCCAAAAACATCACTACAAACATGGCATCTTCCAGTGTTTCTGCTTGCTTTCAGCTTCTGTCTTGAGTGGTTATGAGCAACATTGAACTGAAGAAAACATCTAATGGCTTTCACTGAAAAAATATTCTAATTGCCCATCTTTACAATATTCTATACATTTTTGCAATGAAGGAAGCCTTTAGGCACATAATGAAATCAAAAACTGCTCAGAAGAAAAACATTTTGATTTTTGATTTGATCTTAATGTAAAGAGGCCAACTTTTTGTCTTCAAAGGATACAGTTCAAACTTCTAAAAATATCACTCTATAAATAATTCTAATTTTAGTATTGATTCAGTCTGTAGTACTACTGTCTTGGGTATGGTTTCATTTGTTCTTAAGCCAGTGGGAACTGTGGGCTGCTGCTGAAAGGGGTGATTTCCCTTGAAGGATCATGCTGCTTTTTCTGCCCCAATATCTGCTGCAGGACATAATTTTTGGTGGCTTCCTGATAGAAAACTTTTTCCACCCTCAGTTAGTTTTCAGTTGGATCAACTCACTGACCTGGCAAAACCTGATGCTACAGCACCACTGGACCTGACATGAGGAGAGTGGTGGGAGCACAGTACCATGGGAGGACAAGGGAGTGACTGTTTTGGCATCAGTTTAAGATAAGGTGTGTCATAAAGCCACTTTGCAGTTAACAGCAATGCAGTTTTATTACAAACAGGGGAAATGTGACTCAGTAACTCTGAACTGCCGTTCTTTTTCTCCCCTTACTCTGCCCATCAGTGTAGTGCCAGAATTCCCATCAGCCTTGATTCTGGTAGTACATCAAGAAGATGAGAGATGCTTAAAATGAGTGTTTCCATAGACTTTCACAGGCAGTCTTTTCTTCATCTCTGACTGAAATACAACTTCTTGCTTCCAATCCAGCTCATCCCCAGTGTTTCCTGGCATTTCTGCTTGAGGGGCCTGAAATGGAAAACCTGAAGAAACAAAAACACCTTACCCTGAAGAATTTACACTTTGGTATTTATGGCAATGCACCAGATTTCAGGTGTTCACACTTGTCTTTAATGTGTCATGAGAGGTTTTAGCAGTTGTTTAGGAGAACTCTGTGGTAATGTATGTCAGAAGTCTGTGCTCCTCAGTGGTAGCTGAGTATTTGTGCTAAGACATCTGCTGGAATGACAGTGGTGCTGTGGATTTGAGTGATATTTGTCTTGTTGCCTGTACCCAATAACTGAATATGGAGTAGCTGACAAAAGCCAAAAGAGCAAAAAATGGCAGCCTGCATGTCTTCAACTTTCTTTACCCATTTTTCCATCATATGAGGGTGGTAATTGGGTCATTGTTCTCCTTACTGGAGTTTCAGGAAAAGTATGTTGTCACAACCATAACAACTGGGCTATCAGTTCCCACAGTTTCCTGAAATAAGTGATCATCAAAAAGGCCACAGTATATTCAAGGTATTTTATTGGAATTTTGTGCAGCTCTGTTTCAGCAGATGTCTCATTGCTTTTTGGATGTACTCACCAGCTATTGATCAGCAGCTTTCAAATAAAAGGTGTTCACAAATTATTCACATGTACTCCCCAAACGTCACGAGAGTGAAAAGTTGTTGTTATTATTATTGTTGAGCCTTACATTTAAGATCAGTAGCCTGTCCAGTAAGTGATGAAAGATATGTTATGGATATTGAGAACCTTGTGGAGATGAACGGACGCTTTCCCTTTGCCAAACGCTATCCAACACTAGATGGCACGCTTGGCCTCAGGATCACAGTCCCTTGTGCCTGTCCTTGCGTCGCCCCAGTGCTTTCCCGCTTTGGTCTCTTTTCCAGTTTCTAGTAAGAAATGTCCGTGAAGTTACAGGGTACAGCTGGACAACCCTAGTAGAGGAATTTTGAATCCTCTGTTATGTGTTCTTCCCCAAGCTGCTTCATTCTCCAGATTGTGAAAGAAAAATTTTAGAATCTCTGAATATGGAGAGAAAATAGGAGGGACTGGAGTGCAAATAGTAGAGTTTTTTAGTAAGTCCTAAGGGGGGACAAAAAAAAAGGAAAAAAAGAAAAGGGGATGCAAAACTATTTTCACCATTTCCCCCCTCCTCTATTCCATCTCCAATATCTATTATTCTTATGCTGGCAGTTTAAAAATGGTTGCATAACCTAAAAATAAATTGCTTCATGTCAATTTGGTGCAAGCCAAAAATTTATTTTGTTACAATTCTTGATTTGATCACTGAACCAAAAATCCACATTTTCAATGTCCCTAAAGCAAAGTGATCCATGTAGCCTTTGCCTGTGTCAGGAGCTGCCTCTGCCTGTGACAGGAGCTAGTGGGACATAATGGAATTGGGATTAAAGAGCAAAGTGGATGAATGTAAGGATCCAATGTTCACACAAAATGAGATTCAGGGAAGTTACTTTGACTGGCTCTAATCTGGTCCTGTGGGGTGGATTCCCATATATCTGGCAAGGCCTTGGAACTCAGTCTCTGGTGTAATTGCATTGGCCTTTGTGATGGCCAAGGACCAGCTGGAACTCAATTTGACTACTGCTGTGAAAGACAATAAAAACATTTCTATAAATACATTGTCAACAAAAGGAAGACTAAGGAGAATCTCTATCTTTTATTGGATGTGGGGTGAAACATTGCCACAAAGGTTGAGGAAGACTGAGGTACTTATTGCCTTCTTCGCCTCAGTCTTTAATAGTAAGGCCAGTTGTTCTCCATGCACCCAGCCCCCTGAGCTAGAAAGCAGTGATGAGGAGAAGGAAGAAGCCCCCATATTCCATGGCAAAATGGTCGGGGACCTGCTGCACCACTTAGACACACAGAAATCTGTGCAGCCGGGTGGGATCCACCCAAGGGTACTGAGAGAGCTGGTGAAAGTGGTAGAAAAGGATAGAAAAGGACCTGGGCGTGCTGGTCAACAGCCAGCTGAACATGAGCCAGTGTGTCCAGGTGGCCAAGAAGGCCAATGGCATCCTGGCTTGGATCAGCAATAGTGTGGTCAAGCAGGACCAGGAAAGTGATTGACTATCCATCTGTACTCAGCGTTGGTGAGGCCACACCTCAAGTGTTCAGTTTTGGGACTCTAACTACAAGAAAGACATTGAGGTGGAGAGGGTTCAGAAAAGGACAACAGAGCTGGTGGAGGGTCTAGGACACAAATCTTATGAGGAGCAGCTGAGGGATCTGGGGGTGTTTAGTCTAGAGAAAAAGAGGCTCAAGGGAGACCTTATCACTGCCTTCAACTGCCTGAAAGGAGGATGCGGCCAGGTGGGGCTATGAGAGCAAATGGTCTCAAGCTGTGCCAGAGGAAGTTTAGATTGGCTATTAGGAAAAAATTCTTCACGGAAATTGTTGTCAAGCACTGGAACAGACTGCCCTGGGAAGCAGTGGAGTCACCATCTCTGGACATATTTAAAATAAGTGTAGATATGGTGCTGAGGGACATGGTTTAGAGATGCTCGACAGTGCTGAGTTAACTGTTGGACTCAATAATCTTCAAGGTCTTTTCCAACACAAACTATTCTGTGATTCTGTGATCTTTTGAGACAGAGCTTTCCATGGTATTACAAAATCTCCTTTAAAACCTGGTTTGGTTATACCTGAAAAACATATACTACCTTTTCCATGTATAGTTCTTAGAAGTTCTTAAGAATGAAAATATTTATTTTGATGCCATCAGCACAGTGTTCAGACACCTGAGTTTCTCTGTACTTCTCTCTGTCTCTGAACTGTGGAAAAAGGCATTTGACTTAGCTACTGGAGATAGAAGCTTTCCCAAAGCCCTTGTCTCACTAAAGTATCTTTTAAAGCTGTTCTTTACCTCAGTTTTATGTGAAAATACATATACCTCTGTGGTATTTCTGCCCCATTCTTCTCCGTTGTAGGTGGCCTGGACACATAGTCCTGATGCTGCATTGCTGATATCCAAGTACAGACTTCCGCCGTTCTGTTATGCACCTTCTCATCTCAGCTGGGATTATTATCAGAGTATGATCTCCCCCATGAGAGCCTGGGTTCAGATGTTGCTTTTTGCTGAAGGGCTGGAAACAGGATGCAAAGCATGGCTTTCTGTCAGAAGATGGGAGCCCTGACCTGGCAAATGCAGTGCAGAGATATTTTTTGCACTCTGGTAACTCTTGGTACCAAAGTTAGCTCTAAATGTTTTAAAATAATTAGGCATCAATTACATCTAAATTTCTGCCTTTCCACCACTGTAATTTACATAATTTTAGCTGCATTGTTAATGATTTACATCAACCAAAGTGGGAAGGAAATCAAAGCATAGAAATCTTAGGAAATGAAAAAGAACCTTATTTAACTGTCCACATGCGTAACAAATGCATTGATTTTAGGAGTTCAGCATCCTAATTTTTACAAGCACTGAAATATCTCCCAGCTGGATTAAAAAAACGCAGGAGAGCCAGCTCTGTCTAGCTGACACAATGCCAGAAACCTAATAAAAGGAATGCACCATTGGAAAGTACAAAAGTCAACATGTCAACATAAATCAACTTTGTCAGAATGAAACAGATGTGTCCATTTGTTGGTAGATCAGATTAACGTAAATCAAGGCAGTATAAAGGTTACACATTATAGGGATTTGTGACTGGTAAACTTTCATAGTGGGATCAGAGATAGTAATCATCTGGCAGTGGGAATAAAAAAGTCAAAGTGAAGCTTAAATGCTGAATCAAAAATCAGTCCTGTTAATGTCTAACACGCTGGGGTCAAAAATTCATAAGACTCCAGCTGTGAAAATAAGATGGGAGCTGTATTAGTTTTCTCCATTCTGTATCTCACATTTATGTGTTGTCAGCTGATGAGGGTTTGTCCCTTGGGAATTGTCATGGGGTACTTTAGTTCATGTAAAGTGAAAATTTTGCATCACATAGAGGATCTTGTGAAATTCTGTAAAGCATGAGGACAACATGCTGAGATTCATAATGGCGAGGAAGGAACAGTAGAAACAGTAATCTGCCACATGCCCTTATCTAAAAGTGGCTCTTGACAAAGAAGGCAGCGTGTTTGTAGTGTGGAAGCCAACAGAATCTGGGACACATTTTAACAGTCAGTGGTTATTAGTGGATAAAAACTGGTAACTTTAGATGGATGTTGACACATTGACTGTTTAAAGAAAATAGAAATTCCAATAGGCCCATTCTTTTCATGCCTTTCAATACTATTTCTGTTTGTGGCATTTTGTGAAGTTTCATTACTGAGTCAAAAGTTCGATGTAAACAAGCAATAAGCTCTCTAGCGGGATTTATATACTGAGAAAATGTGAAATAAGAAAACAAATCACAGGCAGTTTCTTTAAGGCACATTGTGCATAGTGTCAATGCAAAAATTTTGCAAAGATTTTTGTACTTTATTTTCCCCCTTTGTTTTCAAATGATAGGCTCACAATTCATTGTTTACAGCGCCATAAATTTCTAAATTTATGTAACATTTTAATATCATGGTTGTACTGTGTACTCGAGAAAAAAAATCTAAATTAAACAAACAACAAAGTTTAAGAGAAATTAATGCAGTCCTGCTTCTTTTCTAAAAATTATTTGCGGTCCTGGGCAAATTGTTTAACCCCTGTGATCCAAATTCAGACCTACTTAAGAAGCACTTTGCTCTGAATTTGGCTGTACTCTCTTACTTTGAGTCAGTACTGCTTTCCAAAGAGTAAAATGCTAAGAAGAACATGGACACATCACATCTGTCTGTGAGGGATGTATTATGTCTTTACACAGAATTGACTATTTAAGGTATGTGAAGAATTTTCCAAGGCATATGTATCTACCTCGTTTTATAGATGGGGCACTGAGTGACATAAAAAATGTTGGCAGATGATGCCACTACCTAACTTTTCCTGTGATGGTCTAAATGTAACCAAAGGAAGGTTGTGAAGATGTTGGCTGAGGCTGATGTGCCCCTGAGTCTGTTTCCCCAACTTTATGACTATTTATTTGTGAGTAACTGAGGCTCCCAAACATGGAAGTCATGGTCTGAAATGGTGATTTGGTCAAGATAGTGATGACTGTGGCAAAATCACAATGATATTACCCAGATATCCCAATTCTCATTTTACCACCGTGGTTATGAGATCCTGTTGCCTCCTGCCCTATAACTATAGTGAAAACAATATTTCAACAATAAAAATACATCTCTCATGCATCTATTTATCCTCTGGAAAGACAAGCTGAGAATAATGTCCATAACTAACATAAGGTCATGGTATCAGAAGCACAGGTTCCATGATTGCTATTTAAATATATTTAAATATATTTAAATATATTTTATTCAATATTCCCATGACTCCCATGTAGAAGACAGTAATACCTTTTGTGAATAAAGTTGGTATGTGTTTTCCAAATTATCAACAATGGCTTTCAAAATGCCAACTGACTTGTCCACAACATTGTGGGGAACATACTGAGTTGCACAATTTTCCTCAATACAGTGAAATGCCAATGTCCTCTGAGGGAGGCAGTCATTGATAATTGGAAGCTGATCCTGTGGCACTATGAGTTGTGGTAGGCCTAGAGAAGAAGGAAGTCTGAGCTAGGAGCTCTCAGTGACCATTATCAGTGAAGGGAAAATACAGTATTGGCAGAAAGATTGGCAGACAGGCAATGGAGGCAACCACAGCCTTGTAGGACAGCTGAAAAATGAAAGATCCCACTGAAATAAATGTTGTTGTTTTGGAGTGCTCAAGAGGAGTTTCATTTCAGACATGAAGCCTGTGAACATTGGTGTTGGTTCAGCAGTGTCAGGTACTGACAGAGGCTGAAAAATACAGTATAGGTGGAAAAGTACTCCTTCCTGCAAACATTTGAATTTTCTTGGAAGTTTCCTGTCTGAATACTGACCTGGCCTGACCCTATTTAGTTTGTGAGATCTGATGAGATCAGAGCCTGAGGTTATGGCACTAAACTAAGAAAAGTGATAACAAAACAAAAATGGCATGATTGACAGGGTAGTAGGCTGAACACAATAAACCTAAGGAGAACTATGTGTATGTATTCCACTCCTTAATATCCTCTTTGTAGATAAGAAAAATAAGCCTCACCCTGGAGCCAAAATAGTAATGGGATGAGGGCTGCCTGCCTTACTTGCTGGCCATAAACAATAAGTATATTATACAAAGATGGATTACTGAAATGGAAAGTGGGTACTCATGAGATGCTGCCTTGAGGCAGGACTGAAGCAGGAGCTATCCTGGCCCCCTGTGCTGTCTACAGTTATCTCCTTTTGGTGGCCCCACATTTCTCAGTAAGCTGTGATATGACCCTGTGTAGTCCAACTTTAGTGCTTTTCACTGTCAAGTTCATTGAGGCTATAGAAGACTACTTTGCTTGGAGAAAAAAATAGATATGTGAACTAGTCACTGAAAGCATTTACAGATAAAAGAAGAAGTCATCAAAAAGCTGTATAAAGAGGTTTCTTTTGTAGTGCACCAAGGAAAAGAAGCTCCTTATGACAATAGAAAAAATGGCAATAGAAGAGTTACATAAGAAAGCTCAGGTTTCTTTTTTGTGCCCATGTTGTTCACTATCTTGAAAATTATTGAGACACATGCTATTAAGGTTGTGATGTAATGATATTGAACTCATTTAACAGAACTCTAATGGCAGATTTTTCCCTCTGCAATGAGTACTGGAAGCAACTTCAGAAATTAGGCCAAGTTCTGATGTTACTTGTAGCATAATAAATAGAAACTCAAATAATATCAAAGAAATTGTTTTAGATTGTTGCCAAATACCTATATCTGGTCAATGCTCAGAGCCTCTATATTTCAGTTTTTCAGAAATTTTGCAAGTTTTCCAAACATCTTTAATTTCTACAGACGATTTTATATGCAAGCTGTAGGCTCAGATAGATCTTCTCTTCACTTGAAACAAGCCAGGACAGATCAAATGTCCCTGAGGCTTTTTTCTCTGGTATTCCAGTTCAAGATAGAAATGCAAATACATTTAATGAGAAATTACTCAGAAGGCTTCCTATTTTAGAGACTCAGAACATGTTTGTGATTTCTGGATGAGAATTAGAGCTGGTGGGAATTTCTCTGCTGAAATAATGAATGGAGAATTCAATTTCTGAAGAAGCACAAAGTTCCACAGAAGAGACAATTAATAGTTTTAAAATTATGAATGAATAAAAGCTACAGATTTAATGGATTTTAGACTTGTTCTGGTGAGAATCTCACAGATCTTCTGGACCTGTTAAATTGAATATAAAGGCCACAAATGTTTGGGTTATCATTTTTAGTGCAACCTGGAATTTACCTCTTTACTAAAAAATCTGAAGTTTTGGGTTTTGTGCTTTCAGAGGACATGAATTAGCTTGGAGAGCAAGGGATCATTTTCATGGTGACTTTTCCAAGTACAGTTTTATTTTCCTGTGAGGCATACTTGTGATTGTTATTGTTTTACATTCTGTATAGAACTGAAATGCAACAAAATATGTAAAATTCTTTTAGTACTGTCATTTCAGTCACTGCAAAGTGCAATCTTCAGTCAAATTTGTAGGCATAGTTTTGCAAGTACTGAGAAGTTACTTGCTCCCTGAGGATAAAATCACTGTGGCAGGAACACCCAAAATCTGGAATATAAATCATTTTATAAAAGTGAAGTAGTCTAACCTCAAGACTTTGTAGCTAAACCCAAGCCTTTTAGGCATCTGAGGTTACTTCTTGGGAAAGACAATATTGGACAAATCCATGATTAGAGCTTTTGTGATGTTAACCATCCCTACCTCACTGGAGTTGATTACACACATTTGATGAAAGGCAATTGGGATGGTAAGTCACTTAGTCATATTCTCATTTTCACACACCATTCATCTTCTGAGCATTCACCTTCTGCTAATTTTTTTCTCTTTTCTCACAGCAGTATGCACAGCATGTCCCCACATTTGCTTTGCATAGTTTAGGGTGGCATTTAGGTAGAAAGATTGGTGTAAATATGCAAAAGAAGCTGCCAGTGAAATGTCTAGGCTTCTCCAGTGCACACACAGCAGCAACTTCCTAATGTCCCTGAAGAAAATGGAGAAATTAGCAGCAGATTACTAATGAGGCAAACTAATTGTTGCAGAAGGTTGAAGCCCAGTGCTGCAAGTCACTGGGCATTCTTATCATACCAGTGCAGGTTGAGGGAACAGAGCATACTCAGCAGCCATATTTCTTAAATTTTGATCACTTAACCAAAGAAACTCTGTTTCCTGCTGTGTAGAATACTTGGAGTTGAAAACTTGAAGATCAGAACTGGGTCAAAACAGAACCCAGACCTCAACTCTAAAACTGCATCAAATTTAGCTTTCTAAATATTTCTGGATGTGAACATGAACTTTGATGAATTCTGAAATGTCTTGACTTGCTTTTTACCAGGAGCAGCATCACAGGAAGGCTCTAATCTAGACTGATCATCATCCACTACTTCAAATTCCATGGTTAGTTCTTTCTGTTGGGACTCTTACTGCCACACAGCATCACAACTGCTTCTCGTGCTGATGTTTCTGTCACTCAGATGCCAAACACCGAGGTTATTTAATTTTGTTTAAAACGATTGGCTGAACTGCATGACAGCACTTAAACATGGCTACACATAGCCATGGTTCTAACAGCTTTGAGGTCTTTTTGTGATGGTAAAGCTGTATTCTGAGAACTGGGGAGAAACACCTGTAGCTGCCAGTGCAGACCTAATTAGAGGTATTTATCCAGAGGTTGAAACTGAAAAGTGTATTTCTCAGTACTTGTGAGCAGCATCAGCATGGCACAATGCAGCTCTGAGACAAGAGTGAGCTGCTAAAATGGCAGTATGTTAGCACAGCGCTTTTCTCTGACTTAAGAGCCCATGTTTCTTGTAGAATCAGTGTTTGGCCATGTGAGCTACCTGCCACAGTTTAAAAAAACCACCAGTACAGGTGCAGAAATACAAGATGGTAGGATGCAGCCATGGAAGTATCATCTCAGAACACCTTTCAATATGAAACTGCTCTCAGGCCAACACCTGCTTTTTGGAGCTGAAGACCTCATTGGCAGCTTCACTGTGCAGGCATGATAGTCCCATAGGTCTGCTCATGCTCTCACTGCATGCACCATTAGTATTTCAGCTGAATAAAGGCTGGGCAGTATTGTCACAAAGTCTAAGAGTAGAGGCAATTTGAGAAACTCCAGAACACCTCAGAGAAGTGATATCTTCAGAAACTGTATCTCTGCAAGAGCTAAAAATGCTGAGATTTCACCAGCTGCATGTCAGTGCTCTATACAGATAAGGAGAAAGGACTGTCTGGTTTGTGTTCTTGTACAACACAGAGCAGAATTTCCCCAGTTATCCTGGGTTTATTGCAAACATCAATCAATGCATAGAATGAGAGGGAGACTTATACATAATATGCTTCCTATGTGATGCCCAGCAAATGCCAGATTTCCCCAGTAAATGTATTTGCTCTCTTTTACAAGTATATTCAAAAGGCCTGAACAATCACTTGCATCCAACGAACCTACCTTTTACAAATGTATTCCAATCTTGGAAAGGTTTTTAAATCTGTGTGGACTGGAGGGTGCACATCATAATTTCTTTGCTGCTTCTGTGTCAGGCAGCATTCCCTAGCATTCCTTTTTTACAGTAAATAGCTCTGTGCATAAATAAGACCCTAAAAATCATTTTCCTTTGATAAATATTTTAGCGAATATTCCTGCTTGCAAAGGGCTCTCTTCGGTTTCCCTGAAGCCAGATCTGGCCCACATACAGTGAAAATGAGGCTGTCTGCTCAACATGCAAAACTCCTTATGTTCAAGCTAACAGTAAGCATCAAGTAAAAGGAAAAGGACTTTTTCTTCCTTTGTCTTCCAGCAATGTTATCTTAGACAGCCACCAGCACATGATCATTTACATAAGGAGGGAACCGCAGAGCTGCTGCCAACTGCCCATAGTGCCTGCCAAAAACAGATGTTAGATGTTACTGTTAGAATAATGTCTTCTTCAGCTTGACGTGTGAGTGCTGCAATCTTTATTTAAAAGGAAGAGGAAAAAATATGGTTGAATTAATGAAATGGAGCACACAACATACGGTCTGAAAAAATTATAATCTAAGGGAAAGTACTGGTTGCCTAAGACTGCTAAACTCAGCTGGGTGAATTTGTCACAGGGAGCTGTTCTGGTCTGGCACATAGATGGATTTGGTGACCTAACGGATCTGTTATATTTTTGTATTTTTATTCCCATGCCTTCACATCATTTTTTAAATAGTTTCCAAAAGGCAGAAAGTAAAATTTACTGTAAAACTTGTTAAAACTGCAAAGCCCTGTATTGAGTAGCATGGTGCTAAATCCAGCATTTTTTTTCCCAAAAAAATCCTCACAATATGTAACAGGTAGCATTATCAAAAAAGCTGTGATTTACACATGGATTTTGCTATAATTTTGCATGAGTCCTGGGATCCTTATAAAAATGCTATTGAGATAAAGCCTTTGTATTTTATCTATGAGGCATTTTCTTCATGTATCTTATGGGACAAGAAAGAAAATGTCTACAAAGGTACAAAATATTATAATTTATTACTTTGTTTTCCTGTTTTCCCATGGTCAGGGAACTAAACTACTTGGTCTCCAGAGCTGGAAGGATGACTGATATTGCAGTCAGCCTCTATCAAGTCTTATACTCATGATGGTTCTGTGGGGTCAGTAGAACCAACAAACCCTTGGTTTTACCCTTGTGTGTCGAGATTGAGCTTTCACATAGCCTCACCCAAACAGTCAGTTCACTCCAGCCCTTCCTTTGGTCAATACCCACACTTTCTCTTCTTGATAGCCAGAGGAACTTAACATCCCTGAGACCTCTATCCCTAGTCCAAGTGTCACTGGAAGTGATTAAAAAAGTAATAAGAAGTGGAGATAGACATGTAGGCACACAAACTGTGTGATGTCATCAGTCAGCATCAGAACAAACTAAAATGGGTTTGGATCCTCAGCTTTTATGTGCTGGTTTCGTTGCAGGTCCTGTAGTTAAAGGAATCTGAATCTGCGAGGTGTCTGTCCCCAGGTAAGTAGAAGACGAGGCAAAGCATCTTTCTCTCCCACTGCAAGAGTAGCCAATACAAACTTCTTCACAGGGTATGTTCCTGAAGCTTTTGGGATTCCAACTTCAAGCTGTTGTGTGGAAAAAGCAGCTGCCTAATTGCACAGCTGCCTGCTCTGTGAGGATGTGCAAAGTGCTGCAACCTGCTTCTGAAGATAGATGGGACAAGAAAACGTGTGAGCGCTTTTTGTCCTGCTTGCCCTCCTTTTCCTTCTCTTTGGCTGGAAAAAGAGGTTGTCAGGGTGTTCTCTGTGTGTTCTACTTTGTGGATAGGTCTGGAGGAAGTGAGCTCTGCAGCCAGGTCATGGCTGCCAGTAGGGGAAGCCCTTGTCCTCTTCTCCTCACACTGGCCATGCCTGTGGCAAACTCTGGTGCCCCTTAGCTCCTGCACTGGGCTGTTTTACCTCATTATTATGGATTTTAGGTGGGTTTTGATTTTTTTAATGGGTTTGGTGGATGGGGCCCTGAGTCAGTTTAGTAATGAGCTTCTTCCAAAGAAGAGAAAGAGAGGTTGCACACTTTGATAGAACTGCTTTACTGTATAAGGTTGCCTCAGCCATCTTGCTTAAAAACACCAAAAGACTGTGTTGAGATGTTATCACCAAGGGAGGGTTAAACAAAAATTGCACTTTGTGATATGCTTTCAAAACTGCGATAATCTTGGCTTTTGGTCCTTCTGGTTCTTTCAGCATTGTCAACCCCTTTCCTTTTTTAAATTACAGACTGTTTCTTCAGCCATTTGCAAAGGGAGTATGGGAGGACACAATAGAGAAATGTGTGTTGTTGCAGCTCTCTGTGTTCCGCGGTTAAGCCCTTTTTCTTTGCATCCTCCTATCCAAAGAAGTATTTACATGAAATGTCAGTCACCCTGGGGAATTATATGAGAATTAATTATCTGTGGAGAATGATTTGGTCCTATTAATTATGGGTCTCACATAAGAAAAAGAATGGGCTTAATGTGTCATATGGTTTTTTTCAGCCAGTGAACTAGAACTCATCAGCATCAAGTATCAATAATGGTTTTGTTGAATACAGATTGATGACCTCTGACAGAAATTATAGGAGAAACTTGTATCATTTTGTCTTATTATAGCTTACTAAGACCTTAGTCAAGATCGGGGTCTTATTTTCTTAGGCTGTCATGCAAGGGTTAAAGCTGATGTTTATCAGATTATTGTTTGCAACCAGTCATGAATGAATAAAGCTTTAATGTACGTAGAGTCAGAAATAACTGATGTTAAAATGCAATCGCAAATCAAATACAGTATTTCATGGAGACAGTTAAAACATTATGTCTAATTAAGTCTTCATTTAAACATGGGTGTAATTTTGTTGTTCAGAATTATGTACAGCCTTGTAGACTGTTCCCTGCAGTGCACCACGATGCCTGTTTGTATCTTGCCATTTGGTAAAAGAAATCTTGAACTTTTTCTGTTGCAGATATAGTCAGATATAAACAAAATCCTAGAGAGTTTTCTGAGTTACTCAAAATCTTTGTATTTCACCATGAAAAACTGAGTGTTTATCATACTGTACTTTTAAAATACACTCTCAGTATTTTCTTGTTCATGAGTTTTTTCCCTTCCTTCTCCCATTGTTCAGCAACTTTTCTGAATGGCTGCAAAGCACCATACTGGCACAGTAAATTTGCTGAAATAGGATAATTTCTAATGGAGATAGCTTCTTCACTGCAACAGAAAGCCATAGTTAAATACCAACAAAATAGCTATCAGCACTGCATATATGAATTTCTGATTGAAGCCTAAATATATTAATAAGATGAAATGACAATCTGTTGTGGGTTGGGTTTTTTGGGGGAGTTGAAAAGTCCCAATAGTTAAAGTAAAAATTGAAAGAAGGCTGGGATTTGTTTTTCCCATGGGCCCTGCCTCACGTTCTACAGGAAACCTGTGGAAGAAGTGTGCAAACCTTCACATTCTGCAGGGTGGATCCATCAAGGAAAGCTTTTCCTGCATTTATTCACTACTGCAGAATGAATTTCCCAGGAATACAGTGCAAGCTTAATTTTTGTTCAGATTTGTATTTGACTGATGCAATAACTCACTGACTGTTCTTGAAACAGCAAACCTGTGAACAGAATTTGCTTTTAGGAAACAGTGCTCTGAGAGGAGCAACTAACACTGTGAAGCAGATGGTTCTCAGTTTTCAGGCAGTTGGGCTGGAGGTCAGGGAAACACATTGGTACATTTATCCTTCACCCCATTCCTTTGACGGTGGTCATTTAAAATTAAAATTAAATGGCAAAAGAACCATCAAGGGAACTCCTTGCAACTGGGAAGTTGTGTTTTATACTCTAGAAAAATCATTTCACTTACTAACTTGTCTGGTGAGGTTAAGAAATACAGTTAAATGAAACTGTCAAATTGCAAATCAGTTACTTAGAAACAGAACAGAAAGAAAATTCTGAAGGAAACTAAGATGATATAAATACTTTGTCAATATAAATGTTGTAGCAGTCTGTTTGGATAGCATGTAATGGGCAGTGCGCAGAGGAAGACCCATAAAAACACTTAAGGGAAGAAAAGCTCCTTCTTCTGTGTATTTTTCTTAAAAGTGTTTTTGTTGCATTTAGTGCATTCTCCACTGTGCAAACCTTGGGGTTTTGTGGTAACTTCTATGGAAAGGATAAGTAAAAGATGTAAATTTTCATGTATTTTCAAGACAGCTTTCCTTTAAGTTTCCTTCTTTCATGTGTGTGTGTGTGTGTGTGTATACTTTAACCTTCTTCCCAGGGCAGGATTAGGTAGAGTTTTTAGTTATAGTGAGGACCAGGTGAAAAAGTAACATTACATCATAATTTGGGTAATTGTTTATTTGCATTCTGTATTGATGGAAATTATTTTTAATTCCACAGGAGAAAAAAAGAGTCAAGTATTACTTCTACCCTAGCAAAAATGCTATTACCTATTTATTTCAAAATAAATAAAATAAAAATTTATTTCAAAATAAATAAAATAAACACACTCCTCAGAGGAGTTGTGCTCCAAACCCTTTAGCAGCTCCATTGCCCTTCTCTGGTCTCAGTCCAGCACCTCTGTGTGTTTCTTGTAGTGGAGAGGCCCAAAACTGAACACAGCATTTGAGGTGTGGCCTCACCAGTGCCGAGTACAGAGGGACAACCATTGCCCTGGTCCTGCTGGCCACGCTATTCAGTGTCAGTATTTTACATACTTAACACCAGAATGTGGGTGAAACATCGTTGCATTTGGTAGCATACAGGGCCTGAGTACTCTGCCAACTCTGAAGAATTACAAGGTGTCAAAATGTCACAGCATGGTTTCTTATCAGTACAAAGTGAGGACATTTACCACAAATTTTATTCTGTATTCAAAGAGCCTCTTTTGTGAAATGAATATCACACTAGTGTAGCAAGAAATCAGATTGCTCTGAAGTCATTTACACTTACATTCAAGGAGATGTTCAGTTCTCCTTTTAATTTTTCCTTGAAGGGAAGCTGCCTTCTTTCCCTCTGCCTTCCTGCTTCTTCCAACGACAGTCTTGGACTTGTCAGAGCTTCCTAAAGGCTCTAAATACCCTTGATCCTGGTAAACTCAGCAACAGATGAATGTGCTTGGGTCCTGTGAAGAGGTGACTTGAATTTCTGTGTTTAGTGCCACATGGAGGTCCCAGAGGAATTGTGTGTGGCTGTAAGATCACACACTGCATGCACTCACACTGGAGTGATGGTGATATTTACAGAAGCATCAAAGTTCACAGCTGTCTGTCCTTTCATAGATAATCAATAAATCATATGTCAGCTCTGGTGATTGTGCATGTCAAGTAACAAACAAGTCATCAGCATCTAAGCTCTTAAAGATGGTGCACTGTTTTTGTGGTGGAAATCTGCTCTCGCTAAAAGAAGGAAATGGGGGGAGGAGGGAAGAAATTCCATAATTTGCTGCTATTTCTGACTTTGGTCCGGAAATGCAACATGTTTATAGATAAGAACAGAGCCCTCCCAAGTAAAAGAAAAAGAAAAATCTGCATGATCTCTAAACTGCCCTACTTGTCACCAGCTGACAGATCTGAAAAATGAAAACCACTTTTGACATTTACTGATTTTATGCTACCAGATGGTGCATGGCACTTCCAGACCAATGTGATGGGGAAGATAGGAATGGATGGAAAACAAAGCAGATCATAATTGTAAGCATCCTCTTTTATAATTCTGACCATTTGCCACTTCATAAATTAATCAATCTGATTTCCGATGTATGGTTATAATTCTGCTGAAAGTTGAACTAGAATAAACAGGTCCTAATCTGCATCCCAGATGAAAATAAAGATTAAAAAAAAATAAACATAATTCTGTGAGACTCTGGCATCAACTCTTTGCTTCCACTGATTCTCTTCTGACACAAGGGTATTTATGGTCTAAATTAGTGTACATGTTTTGCAGGGCTTTATTCATTTTACTAAGTGGCTTTGCAATAAACAGCTAAAAGTGGAAAACATTATGATTCTATTTCCCAGACTATAATTTTCTACAGCAATAGAAATGCATTAGTCCTGGCTTTGACTTCTCTTCTGCTAATAAGGGCATGTTTTAATGCATTTCTGAATCTACTGTACCTCATCTTTCTGGGGTAGTTCATTGACTTATTTCCAACTAATAAAACACAGGCAAGTGCTGGTGATCTGAGATCTGTAATAATACTTAACATCAAGGAGCTCCCCTCAAGATGGCACTACTGAACTGCTTCACATACCTCTGAACCCTTATGTAATCTTGTTTATACAGCATCAGGGTCATTTTAAAGCTAAGATCACACGATGCTAATTTGGCCAATGATTTTCATTTTCATTTTGGCAAAAAGCCTCCTTTATGTGTAAGCACAGACATTTAAGGCAATATTTTTTGCAGACTCTGTCGATAGACTTGTAGTCAGAGAATATTTGTTAAAAAATAGCCAGAATTATACTTTTTGATCTGCTTTAGAAACCATGGACCACTCTGAAATCTGCTATACAGATTTGTGTACATGAGATTTACAGGCCTCTTTTCCTGTTGGTGGAGACTCTGGATCTTTGCCTTAACATGTCAGTTGAGAAGGTCAATACAAAGTAAGAGTGAGAATGAGAAGGATTTATTTTTCCAGAAGTTGCAAATAGAGGGAGTCCCTGCACACTTCTATCTACCACTCTTAAGGAGGAAAACTTGCCTTTCCATCACCCTACTAGAGTCTCTTCAAAGTGTATCTAGAGGTAAAAGGACTGGACCAATGTCATTACTTCTCCTCTGATGGTAGATTTGGCAAGAAATACACCTGAAACCTTCCCTTTGCTGTTCTGACTTCTGCATATCCACTCAGTCTTCCAGACTGGAAGTTTCATTGCAAAGAAATTCTGGATTATGATGAGCAGAGGCAGTCTGTAGAAAATAGGTGCCTTTCTTGGTGTTTCCTTTTCTGACTTTCCAGGGTCATCCTCAAAATCCTTCTCTCTGAGAGGGCAGCTTTTCTTGACCATGTTGTAATGAAATATTTTTCTGTAGGGAGATCTCCAGAAAATTTCTGTATAGTTTGGGAGAAGACATCAAGGAACACCTCGCTGATCTATATCAATATATCAATGACCCATAGAAAGAAACTGAGAATACCAGTGAACTGTAGGGAGAAACAGATAGTATCATTTAGCATTGGCAATCACTTTATACATCACAGGAAAGAATCTTGTTATACTTCATTCATGTGTTGTACGAGATTAAATGAAGTTACCCTCATTGCAGGACCAAAGAATCTGGCTATGCTATGCCAAAACCATGCTCTGCTTTGAGTAGCTGATTTATCATAGAAAAACCTCATCTGTGTACCTATGAATGGTGTGAAACAATCTGAGTAATGCAGAACTAGGAAAAAGGTTTTGCAGTGAAAGATGGGTAGCATCATAAGCCCATATTCAGTTCAACATATCTTGTGTTTTGTAACTCCTAAATGTCTCCTCCATGTAGATGAAATCTGGGTTTTTATGTATAAAAAGATGACTAGATTTTTTTTAAGCTGTAGCAATCTGCAAGAAATGCAGAAATTTGTGTATGCCCTCCCTGTTACATAGCACTGATACAGCTTAATCTATGCTTAGCACCAAATTTATTCTATACGTATGAGAGTTCTGGGATCAGACCCTGTGGGACCAAAACCTGGTCTGCTTGATTTGATAAGGTATATCACCTCTCCCTCAAAAATGTTGCCTTCCCATAGGTGCAGTTGCAGAGATCTCAAATTACTGTGAAAGGAGCTTTCTGTTTGCATATGATGTTGCAACAAGAGGTGGCCAAGACTCTCCACTGCAGGTGAACAGGGACAAATTTTGCCTAGCATACCCTGAGCTGCAAAAAGCCCAATTTAAATAAAGGTTCTTTAGACAGCACTGGATATTTCTGCAAAGGGTGTCATGCTGAAAAATAATAATTTAATATGAGCTGTGATAGAACAGTTGAGGGAAGTAATACAAAGACAGCGTGTGGGACCTCTGCCTTGAACAATGATCCCTGAGGGAATCCATAAGAAGGGATTACCACCCAGGTTAAGTTCTGTACTCACCGAGAATCACTGAGCATTATTACAAATCCCCAAATTAATACCATGGGTTTCACTCTCCACATAATACAAAATGGTATTTTCAGAATCTGGTGAAGTTACTTGGGAACAAGTGGGTATTATCCACAGTATGTTTAACAGGAAGCTTGATTGATTGGTACATCTAACAAGCTTTTGGAAGAGGGAGGAAGAAGTGCATATTGAACTACATTTGCTTTATAACAAAAGCCCAGACTCCAATCACAGTGTTAAATACACATTATAATTCCTGGGGTTTTTTTGTAAAGGAAATTGCCTGAATAAATCCTTTTGTCCTTCTCCTTGTATGAAAAATTTCTGGGCCTTAATCCCAAAAGCCCATATGCATGTGCTGCACTTCCCAACATGGACCTTCTGACTGATTTAAGACAACTTAATGGAAATATTTTCGGAATTAAGATCCTAGTTCTACTATGGCTGAGCTGCAGGACATACTTTGCTGAATGACCACTCAGTGGTAGAACTGTTACTGATTGCTGATGTTACTGGTGTGCTCACAGTGTCCTAAATGCTGTCCATACGAGGCACAGCCCCTTCTACAGAGTGTGATTGTTGGAAAAAGTATGAAATGGGGGATGAAGGGTAAGGGAGGAAGGCAGATAAAATGTGAAAATAAAGCTAGACAAACTGGTCTTCCAGTATCTGCTGTTCCTTTTGCTCTGGCAGACAGGGAAACAATTGCAGAATATTTCTGACTGTATGAAAGAATAACAGTTTCTAGGTATGCAGTAAGAAACTCAGAACATCACCTTAAAAAATTACTTTCTGAAGGCATCATTACTGTCTTAGAATGACAAAATTTTCACTCCCACTGATCTATACCTATTATACTTGTCTCTGGGTTTTTTGGGTTTTCTATCCTTTCTCTTCCCACTCCTCAGGCTTCATTTCATGGCTATGATTTAATCGCTTACTGAATGATTTCTCTACTATCCATGCATTTGGTAAATATTACGTAAAATTATTCCCAGATTTAAGGATAACCAAAAATGAAAAAGCAGAGGATGAAAAAGTGAAAAAGCAGTGGAAGAAAATAAGGCATAAGTAAATCTTTGCACCTCAGCCAACTCAGCCTCTAAAAATGACCTACTTTTAATGTATTGAAGTTCCTTTTGCTTAGAATATAATAGCTGCTGGTGAAAGGCACAAGAAAGTGAACATCTAACTGCTAAATCTGTCATATCCAGTCATGCATGGAATGCCTCTACTCTCATACTCTGCAGCAGTACAACATGAAGTAACATCGCAGGAATTTCTGGTGGATGCATGGACTTGCAAGAATGGACATGGGCAACTAGTGGATGTGTGATATGTCAGTTTGATCCCGATGAGAAAGCAATATTCTCATGTCCAAGCTGAAGTAAGAAAGGCACTACTAAGTTAGGCTTTCTCAGACAAGCAGCTCCACTGCTAGATGGAATCCAATCAATGCAAGCCTGCTTACAGAGAGGCTGGCATCAAAACACAACAGCTGAAGTGTAGCAGATGGCTTGATCTGAAGGAGATGTAAACAGAGGAATAACTAAGCATTGCATTCTGCAGATGTCAAAGTTTCCAGGCTGTAAAAAGTTTAGTCTAAGTGCTCTCCTGAAGGCTCTTTTTGGCTCATGCTCTCTCCATGTGATATCTTAGAGGCATCTGAATTGTCTGGTTTTCCAGTATGTGGTTGATGAGAAGTTGTCCTTGAAAGGCTATAGAATACAGAGGATTATCATTTCTCAGCTTCTTGTTCATGGATCCTGTACATGGATCCAGCTAGCTCTGGGTTCTCTAGGGACTTCATTCTCAGTAGCAAAGGAATACTGCAAAAGTGACACTGACACCGGTATGGTTAAAGGATAGAGAAGTGCAAGGATGGAGTGGTTGATTCCAACTTCCTGTGGATCAGGGAAGTAACAAGATACCCTTTTCCTTCCCCTCACATTCCCAGCTTGTTCTGTGGGGCTTGCATATGAGGAAGGAGGTTTATGCCCACAGAATGGCAGAAAACCAAAAAGCAAGGCGGTGTGCAGCAACTGTCCATGAAGCAAGTCAATCTCTAGTAGTCTCCAAAGAAATACACAGACTTGAAAGCTGCATGAGTCAGTCCTGATCTGTGCCATGCATTTTCTGCTGCCTACTTCTTTTGTCATCTTCTCCCACTTGTGGCTTGCACTTCTTTTCATATCACACTTCTGCTGAGAACAGGCCGCTACTTTACAGGTTATAAGGACCATTCATCTCTTTCAATCTTCCCTTAAAACACTCTGCCATTGAAAAGAAAAATTGTGAGATCTCTTCACCAACAATAACTGGCCTATGCCTCATATTCTGCAAGTGAGATAGTGAGTTGTTCATTCTCAATGTGCTCTCCAAAGGGTGTACTTGGTGCTGTATACACAGCAGTATCTTCCAAAGTCAGGTAATTCAAACTGCGCAGGCAGGTGTTTTGATTAATCTTCAGAAAAAGAGCAGCAAATGGCAGTGCAGAGTGGAATAATAGCTAAGAGGCTGAGCCACTACCTGGAAACTGATACTAAGAAAGGTCTATGAGAAGACCTCACTGTTTCCTGTCTTATGGGTAGTGGAGAATCAAGTTCAACAGAAAAAATACTGTGAGAAAATGTACTCAAATTTAAAGAGTATGTCTAGTCTCTTGCTCTCATCTTTAGTTAATTGCATTAACTAAGTACATTATAAAGGATTTTTTTGTCTCATTTCTACCTTGCTTTGCTGGAATTCCAACTTTATGCCTTCTTAACTTTGGGCTACTGCCAGCAATGCAGCTTAATTAGAGTAATATGCCTGTCTCCAATCATCAGCGGTGCAATTCTATGTCTTCTACTGCCGACTTTGTGAAAGGTCACCAAACAACACCTACAGTTGTCCCTCCAGTTCCTGCTCAGCAGGAATCCTCCTCACCTCTGAAACAAAGATTTTTAGGCCATTCTTTTGACTCCTTTGGCTGTCTCTGTGGCATAAAGAGCAAGAGTATTAAAATTAGAATTGGATGCCCCCCAGGTACTGACTGAATAAAGGCTAATTTCAATATTGACTTTGGCTGATACAGATAATCTCAAACCATGCTATAAGGGTATTTATGGTACTAAAAGAGATGTACTTTACAGGAAGAACAACAAATGACTGTGCTTCACCAAGCATTCAGATTGCAGTATTACCTAAAAGGTTTTTTTTTCTCTTTGTTGACAAAGCTAGAGGTAATCAACTTCAATCTGAGACAGAATGTCATGGTAGAAAATAACCATGAATGGCATTGGCCAATGAGATGATTTTGCTGGTGAAATTACTGTTAAAGCTGACAATTCAGTTCTGGCATGTTTACTGTAGTCTTGGGCACAGGCCACATAGGGAAATGAAAGTCTACATCTCTCTGAAAGTGTAACTGTGTGTTGTATACATAGACTATGGGTTCACATCAGCTTTGGTTTTAAATTTAGATGCATAGGTAAACATTCCCAGTTGTGAAGGACTTTCTTACAGATAAATATTTTTAAATGCTAAAGTGATCAGAAATAAAATTCAGAGCCAAACTGAAATTAACACTTTTTGGCAAAATATGTTTTTAAAATTAGGTACAAGTTCACATTCAACTGTAGGAAATGCTCTCCCTTCCTGAAAGGAGGAAAATAGTGAATTATGTAATTAAAGAATTAATAGAGTTAAACAGAGACAGCCGATGACTGTGATTGTCTTTGAAGTTCTGGCTCTTTTCACACAAGGTGTCTGAGTGCTCTGGTCACTGTCAAACCCAGTGCTTTATCCTGCAAAACCCATTTTACCTCCCCTTCCCTGAACATGCCATGTCACTGAGACTTTGTCAGTACCCAGAAAGCCCAGGTGCTGCACTGATGGACATCAGCAGATTTGAGACATCAGTTTCTGGGCTTAGTTTTGTCCTTTTGGACCGAGCAATTCCTTGCTTCTCTAGCTGCATCTTCCACTGGAAATCTTTCATTGTAAACTTTCTGAGTCTTCTGGCTATGAATGGACACTTCGGTCTTCTGGTGCAAATTCAGTCTTTCTCAATTCTCTGGCACTCACTTAGGAGTGCTGCTCTGTGGAGTGCTGCACACTCTCAGCTCAGGTCTGATGCAGGGGAGATGCTGTGCCTGGGAGCTACCAATGGGAAACCCGGTTTTGTAGCAGTTTGTCAAAATTCCCCTTCCTTCTGCTGCTATGGGATGAGTTCAGCACCAGCCAATTGCTATGCTTCTCCTTAGGGATCTCCTGCAGTATTTCAGACAGTGTTTCCTGTAGATATATATTTATGTACATATTGATATATATATATTTATATTTATATATGTAGTTATATATTTATGTACATTCACATCTGTCTGTATACGTAGAATTGTATGTTCCAGCTTGTTCAGATTCTTTTGGAGTAGATGCTGCTAACACACTGTTTGCTAAGCTTCAAATGTGGCTATTTGCCATATGCAAGGAAAATGTTATGACTTTGTTTAATAAAACAAGGAAGAATTTCCAAGCTGGTCCAAAATAATCTAGGATCTTACCCTGGCCAACATCAGATGCTTCAGAGAAAAATGTAAAGGATGCTACAGTATGTATTTCTGGAACAAACTCGTTAATTATATAGAATAAAACAAACTTAGCTGCCACAGTTACTGAGTGGATATTAACCATCCATTGTAAGAAGACAAAACATGAGTGGAGTCAGCTGTTACCACCCCGACTGATGTATGGAGTGTGAGGAGGTCAACACTGTCTCCAACTCACTCCAAACTTTCTGCTTCTCACACAAACAGATCATTTGCTTCAGTGTGGCAGCAAGGACTGCACATCCCTGTCACTAATTAAACTGTGGAGTTGTTTGTCTCAGCTGTTTACAACTGAAGCATTCATATATATTCTCATAAATCTTGTTCGACTGGTTGCTTACCCAATTCTTCTCTGTGGTGTTTCTCAAACACACCAGTTTTGCTTTCAGTTTCTGAAGCTCTGCAGCAGAGGAGTTTCTGTACACTGACAAGCAGATACCAATATTTACAGCATATAATAAACTCAGAACATCCAGAAGCTTAGCCTCTGTTGGACAGCTTTCTTTCAATATCCTTTAAAGAAAAATCACTGGTGTGGGGTTCAGCTCAGAAAATGGGATTTCCTTCCCAGAGGCTCAGAAATGCCTTGGAGTCATATCCTTTCCCTGGTGTTTCATGTGAGTCTTTTGGATCTTCTGTGAGCCTACAGTTTCCCAACAGTGAGTGGGTGGTGCCAATCAAGCTTCAATCTCTGCTTGTCAGATGTGTCACTGGACCTGACTGCCACCTCAAAGTGAGCTGGCACATTTCTGCCAGGGATCCACTCACCACGGCTGACTTGCCCACAGTTACAGCTCATCGTAACACAACCATACCATCAGCTGCTCAGAAGGGCAGCTCAAACACCAACTGTGGGGTCTCCAAAAAGGGTGGCAACCTGACTGCAAACCTGCTTTGCTGGACTCTTCCTACTTCCCACATGTCCTGCACCCTCAGGGAGAGAAGGATAGAGAGAAGATAACACAGATGGGTGCCTCTGATTTCCCTCCAGTCCGAAGTCCCTCTCCTGATGACTAGCTCCGGACATGTGCCCAGAAGAGACAATACCTCCACAGCCATTGTGTTTGGGGTTATATAATGCTGAGTTGCACAGTTTTTGCTGTGCCTGTTTCTGCTGGGGGCTGCCAGAACCAGCAACTCTGCATGTTGCTCCTGTACCCAGGACCTCAAACATCTACATTGCTGAATGCACACCATGCTAGGGAAACATTATTTAGAATTAAGTTTTTTGAATGAGTAATTATGAATATTAATTCAATGTTACTGAAGAAATTTAAAAAGCCAAATTAAAACGTGTGCCTGATTTGAAAAACAAAACCCCACAAAACCTGAAAAGCATCTTTGTGAGGTCTATTTAAATGTTTGGAGGCAATTCTCAGACAAGCATCTAAATATAGTCAAGTGATTCAAGAGTTACATTAGCCTACATGATACCAGCTCTAACTTGTCTGGCAGACAGCCAAAGCTGCAGGGCCAGATTGAGAGCTGCTGGAAAGAGGACTTAGTTGTCTTAAGGAAAGCAATAGATTTTATTCTTTTATATGGATATTACATGACTAAAATATGTAGAAAAAGAACACAAGATAGAACTGACACCAAATGGTCTTAATTTCAGACTCACTGACATTCAAGTATTTTAAATGCTCTTCAAAAATGATGTGTTTAGCTGAACACTTTGCATTATGCAAGTAGGATACTTGTACAAATAAGTACTCTATGGCACAGCAATATTTCTCAATATTGGAGCACCTCTCCTATGAAGACAGGCTGAGAGACCTGGGGTTGTTCAGCCTGGAGAAGGCTCCAGGGAGTCTTTATAGCACCTAAAGGGGGCTGCAAGAAATGTAGAGAGGGGCTTTTTACATGGGGAGGTGGTGATAAGACAAGAGGGAATGGCTTTAAACTGACAGAGGGAAGGTTTAGATTAGATATTCTATATTTAGGAAGAAATTCTTTACTGTGGGGGTGGTGAGGCACTGGGACACCCTGCACAGAGTAGCTGTGGATGCCCCATACCTGGAAGTGTTTAAGGTTGGATGGGACTTTGAGCAGCCTGGTCCAATAGGTGTCCCTGCCCACGGCAGAGAGATTGGAAAAAGGTGATCTTTAAGGTCGCTTCCAACCCAAACCATTCTATGCTTCTGTTACACTATAAATAAGTGAATGCATATTTTATGAAATAGTGGAAGGGTATTCTGAGATCTTCAGTTTATTAGAAGCAAAGATCTCTCCAGAAATGTTTACTCACAACAGAAACTTCCTGAGTGACAATTTATGTGTTCCTTATGATCTAATCTTCCTCCTTCTGAGTTACTATCCTTTATGGAATTGTGGATGGATGAAATAGTTCTTTCTGATCAACAAAACATTCCTGGCATCTGCAAGGCTATCGAAAATCTGTTCCCATTTCACCTCAGCTGTAATCAGGTTTTTCAGCCTTTCTGAGACACTGGGAATCTCAGCTCAAATGTTAGACCTAGTCTCAAATCACTAAATCCTGTCAACAGCAAAAGATTTCCCTTATCACAACCCTACTCTTTTTGGTGAGATACATCACTGGGAAATGGCTGCAGCAGTCCAACTTCTGGCACTTCCGTAAAAGTGTTGGCAGTGCTGGAAGACCTGGCCATGAGGTAGAGCTGGCTCCCAGGCTCTGGAGTGACTCAAGTGCAGGGTGGGCTTTGTGGCAGGCCACTGTGCCAACTGTTATACCCAGACAAGATCTTAACATTTCTAATACTGGGACATTTTATCCAAACCCTAGGTACCTTATCTTATTATGTTCTTAACTCCTGTCCCAGCTTTGGATGCTTTCACATATCAGAGAATGCATCATTTTGTAGTTGCTTTAATAAAAGTGCAGGTGAAAATCAGTTAGAGCTGCACTACTGGCAGCAAATGAATTTCACTTAGAAGCTCTTACAGCTACCAACCCCAAATTATCCTCATCTCAGATGGAGTGGTGCCTCAGTCAGCAATTCACCTTTTAAAATGTTCTTTGTGTGAGTAACAGGAAAAAATACCTAATTGTCCTTTGTTGTAATTTTTACTGGTGCATTTCCAGTGGATCTTTTTGCTTAACATTACAACAGAGTAATTCAGCAGCTTTGTGTGAACCCAAGTAACCATTTGGATTAACGTCGCTGCCATGGAACATGGAAGCAAATCCTCAGGGTGGAGATTCAGCCCTTGGCTCATGCAGAATCTGACACAAACACCAAGAAAAGGTGATGTCTTCCCTGAATTTTTGACAGGTTTTCAGCTTGAACTAGGTCAGTTGTGGCCACATCTCTGGTGTGGGATTCTGGATGCTGTGGTTCAGAAAAGCACTGGCAAGTGCTGTGAGGTACCCCGAGGATGTGAACAGCAGTCCCAGAAGCACTTCACACTCTTCACTCTGATAGAATGTTTTCCCCACTGCTGCATAATCTCTGTTCTGAGCTGGCCATGGAGCCTTTTGGTACAGGGAAAGCAATTTGGGTCTGAGGAAGCTCAGCAATGTCATCCCCAGCCAACAGCACTGCAGAAGGCAGTTCCATTCCTCCCCCTTCCCTGTGGGTACACTGAGGCATGGATCTTGGTTCCCTATGGCGCTTATAGGTCCTGGATGGAGAAATACTGAGGGGCTTCAATTTCCAGTGAGTGCTCAGGATATTCAGCACTTTAGGAGCTTTTAGAAATGTGAAGGTTTGGTTGCTAATACAGGACTTTTCAGGCGCATGTCCTCCTTTTCCTTGTAGGGGTGAGAATCATTTAGAGAGCAAGAAGTGCGAGATGGAGAGGCTGAGACTCAGGGACATCAGCATCAGACTGAAAGGCTTTAGAGGTGCTTGGGGGCTGTAGGGTCTGTGTCACACCGAGACAAGGAATAGGAACAGGAAACAAGACATCCCTTTTTGGTAGTTGCATGACTTCAGTGCAAAACACCTCAATTCATAGAACAGGGCAGTTGTTTGAAGATAGGTAAAAATGGGAGCAAATTGGCCACTAGGCTGCACTTAACTAAGGACCCAACTAATAAGTTTGCTGTCTTTGGAAGGAAATGTGTATTTCTGCAAACCTTTCTACACTCAGGGTGAATGAAGCAGGCCATCGGTAGCTCTGCTCTGTGCAGCAGTGACAGAAGAAGGGACAATGTGGAAGTTCAGCTATCTTTAATGTCCAGCAAAAATTAGGGAGATTTAGCTCATACAAGTCTGGACAAAGAAAGTGTAGGAGCAGATTTTAATTTCCCCAGAATGTGGTCATTTCAACATAATTTTACTTCTTAAATCTGTTATGTTCTGTCCAGCAGTTTCTTGTGTTTTTCAGTTCAGATCAGCTCTTTCAATGAGGTTATTCTCAAAATGATGGTGTTATGTGACCCATGGCTTCTAATTTCCATATCTAATTATTCAGTTTGCAAATAAATAAATGGGCTTTCTTTCAGCACAATCTTATCTTATAAATTGAATTATAATCAGCATCCTTGGCTTGTCTAATCTTTGGAGCCCTTTGAGCTACAACAGTTAAAATACATCAAGTTCTGTCACACCAGAGAGCCATGCAGCTAACATCTAATTTATCTGCTTTTAATTTTTCAGCCCAACTTCGAGCTTACAGTTTTGGGAGGAGACACTCTTTTGGAACAATCTCACTCATCCTAGTAACATGCTAGTAACCCCTTTTAACCACTCCACTACTGCACTCCCATGTTTTCCTGTTATCACTTAAAACATGGCATTTTAAAACCGCACCCCTCTTATATACCAATACATTCTTTGTGAGATATTAACTTGAGGGTTACTGCTTACCCTTCTGATCAATTCAGACATTTGCCTACATCCAGGTGAGATGAATTGAGACCTAAGACATTATTCAGTTATGAGACATCCAAACATCCAGACTTCAAACTCAAGACGTTTTCAGTCCTTGTCCTGACAGTGACAATAGATACTCTGTCAAATTATTCTTCAGCTGTGCCTGTGTGTGGGTGATTATGGTTTTTGGTGAGACTCCACTGAGTCTGCTGGCTAAATAAGGTTTCAGAAGCATAAGTCACTCTCTCTCTCTCTCTCTCTCTCTCTCTCTCTCTCTCTATCTATCTATATGTTATGCATAGTATAAGGAATAGATACATAATAGTAATCCCCTTGGTAATACATGAGACAAAAGCAAAACCCAATTAATTTTGATTCTTGGCAGTTTTGCAGAGGTGCTTAAAAAGTAATAAGTGTTCTGTAACAAAATAACATTTGTGATACAGAAGACACAAATGAATAGGTCTGTTTCCAAAAGTGGTAGCAGCCTTACAAAACAGTTTCATAAAAGGGTTGCCCTTTGTTAGTCCAATAGAAATTTTTTTTTCAACTCACTCTTTCTCTTAGGTTTCTGAGGCCAGCTGAGTTGCATTGTCCTTGCCATTACCTCAAAGAAGATGCACACAACTAAACATCATGGAAGGAAAATAAAATTTATTGTGTTTCCTTCTGATGTGCTAATATTTGTTTGAAAGTCTCCTAGTTCAGCGTTTAGTATATTTCCACAATCTGTACATCTGTATCTGCAAGAATAACCAGAATGATGACATCCTGTTGTACCTAAAATAGATGGGACTAGCAAGAGGAGGTACCATGAAATGACATTTGGTAAAAATTATTCACTCTCCCACAATCCTGTTCCCTGCCATGTCCTTTGTGTCCATTATTGATCAGACCTTCACTCGATTCAGAAAGTCTCTGGTTGAGCCCATGCTTTAACTGCAATAATAAAGTAGGTCATTGATTAACTGGAAATATGACAGGCAGCTCCTCCAGTCAGGTCGTGACGTACTGGGAGTCTTGAGGGAGGAGAGCGAGTGATGAATCAGTAATGTGAAAAGAAAGAAAGAAAGCCCACAGGTTTTAGTCTTTTGGGAGGACTTCTCTCGGCAGCATAGTTAGTAGCATCACCCTCAGCAAGTTGATGGCTATGCAAATTCACCAGAGAAGCTTTTCAGGTTTCCAAAAAAAGAAAAAGAAGAAACAAACATCTAAGATGAAATTCTCTTACCCAACTACAGTACCTAGGGAATTTTTTACTTTGCAGGCAACCAACTCATATGGGCTACTCCTACTCATTGTTCTCTACATTTAGGTATAATATATATAATTAAGCACTGTATAATTAAGCAGTTTTACATGCATTGGTTTCAACTGCAATGTCTTTTGGCAGCAATTCCTTAAGAGTCCTTGTCCCCAGCTCTGCTCCATGGCTGCCTACCCTCTCCTGGCTTCCAAGCCCTCAGTGAGGAATCCTTTGCATTGGCATGCTCAGGGGAAATCTTGTGGTTGCTCAGCTCCAGCAGCGCAGTGCAGGACAGTCCTGCAAGCAATTCTGCCACCCTGTGCATCTCATTATCCCAGTGTGATCATTGCCACAAGCCACAGATGTCCTCTTCTTTCCCGTGCCCTTGTACTTTCCAAACAAAAATTGCAGCACATGCTGGTCTCATTAGCTGGCTTGCACCATTAGTAACATCTAAGGAAGGATGGTGCTTACACCACAAAGCAACTCCCTGTCAGACTCTCACTGGGAGAAGAACAGAGATGTGTCTTTGACTGAGCCAGAGCCTTATCCTGACCATGCTGAGTAGCCACTACTCCCTCTTCCCCTGCCCCCACTGTTTTTGGGGTTTTTTTTTGGCTTCAAAGTTGCACACATGTTCCATGTCTGGCATTGCTAGATGTCAAATCTGCTCATCAATCAGTTCAGAAAGCAGAACATGTTGCCTCAGCACTATGCACTGTGTCACCCAGCAGCTTTTACACACACATTTAATGTGATTTTTTTCCCAAAGCATGGAAAATCCACAATTTCTACTGCTGCCTCCTCACTGCCTCCCACTTTCCTACCCAATAAAAGCTAGCTCAGCCACTTGCAAACGTTTTTTTCAGATAGTAGCACTACCCACAGTCAGTCTATATATTGTGTGCAGAAAGAGAAAATGAAACAACTGGCATTTATTTAGCTATTTTTGACTTGCAGAGCTGTGGGCCTCATCAGCTCCCACGCACTGCTGTCTCATGTCTGAATCTCTGATGCCCTAACAACTCCAGCCCTCCTCACTCTGCCTTTAGCTGCAGCAGCCTGAGCTAAGCAGTGGCTAATTCCATAGGTTTAAGGGGGAAAATTATACATGCAAACGAACTCAAGTAGCATTGACCAGTTTTAATTCAAATCTATGATATTTATTTTTATCACAATTACATAAACATGCATATACTCAACAAATTATATAGACAGCTATAAGATAGTAAGATTCTCAATATATTTGTGCAAAGAACTTGAGGTCGCATTGAGCATTGCCTAAGTATGTGGGTCACTGTTAATGAACAAACATAATTTGATTCTGTCATGCTTTAGCTTTTTTTTTAGATTTTTTTATCAACAAAGTAGGAAAATTAAAGAATGCTGAAAAATAATTTCACATATTTCTGTGTTTGTTAAAAGCTTTATATGTAATAAATTAATTAATGAAAAACTTTAGTCCAGTCATTTTCTCTGGAGCTTACTAGCTTGTTTCCTTTCTTTCCTTCTTCCATTCATTCTCTCTTCTTTCTTTTTTATTTGAAATGTCAGCATTTGTGCCTGATCTTGACATCTAATTTATCAAATGTAGCACTGCATGGCACAGCTCGCAGTATTTGATGCTATCAGCAACTCTTAGCTAATGATTACCTAAATGCTACAGCCATGAAAAAGATGCCCTAAACTATATTGAATGAAGCAGCATATACTGGAAAATTACCAAGATTACTCAGCAGTTTCATTTAGGAAATCTGCCTGTTGCTAGAATATTAAAAAGCCTTTACTAGTCCCTTTCCAGCAAGAACACAGAATACAAGGATACAGAACAGGCATGTATTTCCTTAGCTGAATTCATCCACTGTCTATTTAGACAGAGAGTAACATCTGAAGCGCATTCACGAGTTACTTAATCAGAAAAACACTACACAGGCTACAAAGAATTTTAAGAAAAAGCATTCCAACCCCTTGGAGCAGGCCTTCTTGAACCCTTCCACTGTCATCCTGCTAGTCAGTCACAGCAGCTGGAGTTTCCCTGTTCAGAGTACTGTGTGTGGTCTTGAGAGGACTGAGGTACTGAGATGCTTTTTCAGGTCAGATACATTCCATGGCTGAGGAGCTGGAGTGAGGAGCAGCTCTTACCCCAAGATATACCAGAAAACCTAGACATAAAACCATCCCACCCTTCCAGGCAGCCTCCATGGGAGTGAGCAGAGATTGTCACAACACTTGGGAGTCTCCCCTGCCCAGGCAGGTGAGATGCTGGGCTGGGACAGTGGCACTTCCATGTGGCCCAGGGATTTGCTCTTAAATGCACCAGAAGGGCAGAAAGGAGATAAATAAACATGTAGTTTCGCTCTTGTAGGCCTACTCACTGGATTACTCACTCACAAAGGCTCTGTCTCTGGAAGTATGACTGGAAGTTTTTAGGTGTGAGTCTGTGAACTCTGGTTTTGATGTTTCTCCTGGAAGAGCTTGTGGTGAAAGAAAAGGAAATTCCATGCACCTCCTCTAGGTTCTGGTGGCCTGTGCTGGCAGAGAGATCCCTTTTCAAAGGTAACTCAAGAATAATTACTTGTTATGTCATCTGCTGCAGTTAAATATTAAATAATCTTTGAAAAATCCTTTGTTCTGAATCTGTTGTATGGTTACCAAAGTGGATTTCTCCTACTCATAACAAGTTTAGAAATAAACTCCCCCCAATTACAGAAAATATTAATTTCAATATCTGATAGAAAGCATAAGGAAATGAGGTTTTTCCCTTGTTTTTGATAATCTAATCTAGTGTTCATCAACCCACTTTAAGTGTAAGGAAAACTGAAGAAAGAGCAATCTATCAGAAGACTGAGTGTTGCTGACAGCAACATTTGATAATGAGTTTACTAAAATAGACACTACTTTACATTTTTGTATAAAATACAGCTTAAAATATATGAAGCATATTGAATATTGACTCTCTGTGGAAAGACTACATGCTGAGAATATATTCCATAAAGATACATATATGCATGTGCATAAGGGTATATATATATATATATATATATATGTAAAATTATGAGGTTTATGGGAGAAAATGTTTCCCATTTTCCCCTGGTTACAGTCAAAAAATGTCCTGCAAGACTTGATTTTGAGTAAAATGTTCATAGTAAAGCTAAATAGTATTATTGAGTGACCATGCTTGAGAAAAATATTTATGATTTTTTTGGGGTGTTGTTTTTGCAGACATGCTATACATTGTTAACAGATATGTTGCTAACTGATCCCATTTACAGCCTGGGTTAAGTGCTGAAATCTTTGGGCTGTCCGTGGGGATTTGGCAACCCTGCCTGCCCCGTGAGTAAACAGCACTGATGGTTGGTCAATGTGGCTCTGAGTTTGTCCTTGTGGTTGTACTCATAGCCTGGAAGGCCAAGTCCAACATTATGGTGTCTTTGACACTCAAAAACCATTCAGAGCTTCTTGCAAAACCTTCACGGGGCCTGAGTTCCTTTGCAAGATGTGCCTAAAGGTTACCTGTTCTAATGACACTCATGTTCACTCCTCCATTCAGCAGGGTCCAAGGCCCAGTAGAAAAGTTCCAGCTGTGGCTAAAGCCTTATAAAAACAGGCAGAGTCAGCAGCATTGCCAAGGGTACCCTCCTTCATGCAGTCTAGAGGAGTTAATAAGTAATTCACAGAATTAAGAAAAAGTCCAAACAAACACAAGATTTTACTAAGCCTACTAGAACATGGCAATAGCAAATGAAGAGCAGCACTAATTGCCTGAAATACTAAGTACATGATGTAGACACAACCTATAACTCTGGAAAGAAGTTAGTTAGTGAACCAAAACATAACAGGAATAAATCCAGAAAACATCCTTCACTTAGAAATAATGAAAGAACAGGTTCAGAATGCAACCATGGCATTTGCTGTGGTTGGGAGAGTGAGAAACAAGAGTCTGCAGCCTAAACGAAGAGGTTAAGCCATTTCTATTTACACAGATTTTAACATATCTGATAGAACCAGGGCCTCTCTTTTGTAACTAGATTAGCTGATGTGAATCTGGCTGCATCTGTGTAGCATCACTGCAGTAAGTGGGATCCAAGTGGGTGACTAATCATGGCAGGGAATTGGGTTTCCAGACTGGGCTGTGGGGTGGTCAGGTAGCCAAACAGCTGTGTATAGATATGCCCATGAGCAATCCTAGTCCATTCACTACATCCTAAGTGCAGACATATGGCTGGTGAAATTTCCCTAATCTTTAGCAAAATTAAAGAAAATCTATGTATTGAAGCTCCAAAAATTAATATGAGAAGGAGTGAAATGTGCTTTTCCTATATTGCTGTATAAGTTGGGGTATTTGGGGTAATTATATATCCTATATGAAATGACAGGCTGGAAGAAAATGAAATCTGTTTCAGAGGAAAATGAAATATAGAGTATACAATTTAACTTTTCCCTGGAAATTAGGAAAAGTAGAAGAGAAGAAGAAAACAGCAGTAGTTTTACAAATGCTCATCTAATTTATATTCAGAGTCTTTCAGTAAATGCAACAATTAAAAACTCCTTCAGAACAAAATTGACACGATTTTTCTTATTACACAGATGGTGATGTCAGCTACATAACTTCATTTGTCATAGCATCTTATTACCCACTTGAAATTCTGAGTGATGGAAACAATTAAAATTAGAAGAGTAAAAAAAAACCCTCCTTGTGTGTCAATCAAGTTATGAGAAATCCACCTGATAAGCAGACATTGCCCAGTTGTTTGCAGCTACCTAAATGGTTTTATTTACAACCTGAGGCTTTCTTAGCAGCTTATCATATCTGTGTTAGCTTTGCTTAATGAAAATAGCAAAACAGAGGGATTTTTTTTCCTAACCCCACATGTTGAGCTGAGCACTCCTACAATATTTTAGGAAAGTCAGGGCTGTCATTATTGTCATCTAGACAAAAAGCAGGAGGATGGTGTTATTTTGTTACAGTGACATGTTTCTAAATGTACCTTGTGGATTCATATAACCATAGGATGGTATGTCTGCTGATGACTCATGCTGACTCACCCACTGAGCCAGAATTTACTGAGCCTTCTTCTGTGCCCACACACAGTGATATGATTTCCAGTCTGAGTGAATTCTTTAAAATTTAATTTAGTTGGCTTTAACTACAGAGACAGATACGCTTCTTCAATAGTCGCCTTAATTTGTTTTTATGTCTTATTAAATGTATGTTCAGATTATGTTTTGCAGAATCCTTTGAAATCAATTTTGAAAATAATGTGGATAAATGCAACTGTGCTTTCCAGAGATGAAGGTCTGTCTGAAAGCACTGAAGGGGGGAGCATTGATAATCTACTGATGCCATGGACCTAAAGGCCTAATACATAATCACTGCCTCTCTGCTGTGGCTTTAGCAGCAGTGCTTCTGGGCCTCAACTCTGGTAAGTCCCTAGGCTTAGGCAATGAATAATTAATTTTAAAAAAAGACAAACTGACCTGATTCTGTTTTTATTTTTAAGACTGAAAATCGTATATTGCTCCACTGCAATCAACAGAATTAAAAGGTATGGAACTAGGCGTGAAAGCAATTCTTTAAACACTACTACAGATGTCTTCAGAGTGATTTTACTTTTTCCTGAAATAATAAAAATTATATGGAAGATTTTAATGGGAGCATAATCAGTCCAATTATTTGTCTCTCTCCAAATTCTGGTCAAAATCTGCTATGGTGTAGCAGCCTGAAAAGTAATTCCTGTCGTTACAGTAAAGGCTGTCCTGACTGAGGAGATAACCACCCCAGTGAGATTCTCTCTTGGAACCAAATAAAAGCTTCTCTTCAATCTCATACTTTTTGATGAAAACTCCTATGTTTTGTTAAGTCAGGATTTATGAAAGTCTCATTCTGACTCCAGGATTCTTTACCCACCACACAAGCTAAGGGAGAGGAAAAAATATTTTGCTTGGACTACTTCTGCATAATTTGCTTTTTAAGCTCTTCTGACAAATGACTAATGAATGTTCAAGCAACATATAATGAGATGCATGTATCCTCCTCCAAAATAAAAGTTACCAAATGCTTCAGTAAGTTGATTGAGGTCTCTAGACTTTTCTCCACCTTTCCAATGTTCTGAAAGAACAGTTGATGCCCCTAAGCCACATACCCTTCCCTCTTTCTGTGGGATTTTATGTCATTTCTCAAAAGTATGTCAGCTTTGACAGTGTTCTGGGGCTGTGTGTTTTCCTTCTCTTGCTCCTGCAGTCAGTCAGGCATGATGCCTAATCTGCAAGAATTTGTCTATGATTCTGTCTTCTCATCTCTGGGGTTTACTAAATTGCCCTGTCCTCTCAATCTAAAATCGCTGGATGAGTGGACACTTATCTCCAATGGTTTCAGCTTCGCTGACTTCCTTGTACTTTGAGTGTACAGTCCTTTGTTCTGCTTTTGGAGAACAAAACCCCCAGACTTAAAGTCTTTAGTCACACCTTCCTGCCTGCATCATTGTTCGCACAGGACTTTCTTGTAATTCAGTCTCTAAAATTCAGAAGCTGTTGGGTTTGTCCTTTGAGTTAAATGTGTTTGAAAATAGAATATGACTTCTTTTTGTTGCTTCAGACTTCAGTGATCATTAAGATTCTGTATGTAATGGAGCATGATACAGGAGAACCACACAGCTGTATGACAAGGTTTGAATAGAAGTGCTTCTCCCTGAATGTGTTTCTCCCTGAGTCCCCACTTGTTCTGGGCATTAACATTCTTTCTCTTGCTGGTGCGCTGCCACTCACAGTCTCATTTGGTCTGAGACCATCCACGATTGCTATCAAACAAGCACAAAGAACTCAGCTCTGCTGTACTCCTGTGAGAGGGATGCTCTCTAGCAGAGCTGCCCACTTTTGACATGCTACAACTTTCTCAAAAGGAAGGAGAGGCCCATACTCCATCCTTTGCTGTAAGACATGGCAATTTCCTGAAAACGCCATAATTAGTGAATATATCCAACAGGTTGCTTGCAGCAAGTTTCCCATGTTGAAGACATGAGTGCCCAAGAAATATAGCAGCTGAATGTAGATTAGTATCTCCAAGTAATTCAGACATCTCACTGCTGGTCTCCTGCTTTCCAAGCAGTGCTACAGAGCTGTGAGGAGAAAAGAGTGATTACTGGATTAATTGTTCTGACAGTAGCTAATTTCTAAAAGCCCTCTTTCTCAAGGGGCTCTGGTCCTTCCTGTGTTTTATTGCTGAGAGGGAAAGGGCTTCTAGAAAGAATGGTGTGAGAAATGGGCTATTTCCAGTACCAGAGCAAGCCATCTTGCCTACAGCCTATTCCAGAGAGCCACAGACTGAATAAATAAACCTAGAGGTCATAGCCACTGGATGCCCCAGGTCTATTTGATGTCTCTGCAAATACTGCATCTTCCTTTCTTTTACTCCTGATTTGCAAAAAATATAATGACAACGTGAAAGCGATGTGCTGGTAATTGAAAAAAAGCAACATTTTTCAGGGAGTGAAAATTCCCAAGCCCCCTCTGGAAATGCAAATAAGCAGTTTATGGTGCTTAAGCTATTACTTGGCTATCTTAGGTAAACATACATGATTGCAAAGCCTGTGTCCAAAGGGCCCTCTCTAGCCCAATAAACAGGCACTGAGATTTTCTGTACCTCTGTGGCACGTTCACTGCTAGCATCCAGTTTTAAGCACCATACTGTGATATGGCAGTGCCAACAGTGTGCTTGGCAGTGTCCACTATGTACTTACCTCCATGCTTATTACACTTCAGCTGTGGAGCCTCTCTTAATTGTTTTTATTTCCAACACTTTATGAAAAAGCTGACCTTATTAACCTGTCAGAGCTTTGTGCAGAGTACTGCTCTCTGCCTATTATTTTGTTATTCTTTCTTTCCCAGCTTTCAGAATTTTGCTGTTCTTAGACGCTTTTGAAATGGATTGTAATATTTACATTTCTTGAATCTTTTTAGAGATGTAAGACAGTCACTAGCCTTCTCCTGGCAGTTGTACACTTTGTGGTCCCCTGTGGCACTCTCATTTGAATGTCTTGGGGTTCCACCTGTTCTTCTGCCTCACCCCTCCTTCCCTGTGATTTGTTGCATCCATGGCAGGGCTTCAGCACTGTGTAACTTTCAAAAGATTTAATCTCAGTTGAGCACCTGCAATTGTGCAATCTCATGTGTTCGATAAACACCCCACTGGAAAGACTTCTCCCATAGTGTAGCACTGTCTTGCTATTTGTTAAGAAACACTTTGATTTTTCAAATTTCTCCCAGGTTATGGGTATTCTAAAGGTTTGTGTGCCATTTATTTGGACATGACACTTCTTTAGAAATAAAATTCCTTGTGCTTGCCACTCTTACTTGAAATCACTGTTACAACAAAGTAAAGCTAAATAAGAGGAAAAAAATTATACTAGTAAAGCAAGTGTCAAGGTTCTGATAAAAACATGGAAACAAACACACAAACAAAAAGCATAGAAACAAGTAAATCCAATTTCAATACATACATTGTTCTGGCAGTTACTCAGAGCTTGCCTCCAGGAATCAAGGAGCCAGTACAGGATCAGGATCAGGATCTACTTCTCTGCTGGGTTTTTGCCTGCCCCCCGCCCAAAGCATGAGGGACTTCCCAACTGCGAGAGAGGCTAAACCTCAGAACATTTCTTTGGACCATCTCCCTTCTCTTGTTTCCTTCAATTTAGAGGCAATCCCACTATATGCTATGGCAGTTTTGACCAACCAGAGTTGTTTAGGTGAATGCAAATGAAATCTGTTTTCTCTTGCCTCAAATGGAATAATCTCTGAGATGCAGTGATCCTTTGACACACTGATTTCCAAACTTAGATTTACCTTCCTGCTTAGAAAGTCAGTTGAATTATAACTTGATTTAGGTCTCCATTCCCCAGGCAGTGTAACTTCTTTTATGAAATTCTTTTTCATACCTTTTTAAGATCTCATAAATTACATATAATAAAACTATCAACGGTACATCAGACCCTAATCTCATAGCTTGTGAATAATGGATTGCTTTATTCATAGGGTTCAAACATGTGATGCCACTAATAATGATGATCAGTTTAGGGTCTGGAGCATTTTGTCAAATAATTTCATTCCTCTTACTTCCTCACTTTATCATATCAGAAACTTTGCAACTATCACAGTAACTTCCAACTCTAATTCCCTTAGCCATAGTTAATTATGGATACCCTGGCAGTTGCAGAGTTATTTATTCCAGAGTTCCTTGATCATGAGCAGGCTAATCAGAGGTCTTCTGGGGGCCCTTTCACTTTCAGAAATACTGCTTTTAAAATGTCAAATCCTATCATCAAGGCTTTGTTGGTTTTGTTTCATTTTTGCACTGCAGAGTATAAAATTCATGAAACTGCTCATTTCTGCAAAGTGGAACATTCACATTTAAATTCTGATGTCCTCTTGTCACTAGCTTTCAATTATCTTCAAAATTAGAAAATATTGTCTAATAATTTGAAATACACTTATTTAGTTGGGGGATAGGTAGCCTATTATAAAGGTGGGCTTTACACATTTTGCTGACTTAGTAGCTCTCTAGTTGGCAAAAAAGGCTTTCTCAATGCTTATAGTAACTGACAGTCCTTTAGTGGAGTGTGGGAACAGAGTTTGTAACATTCGTTGTGCAGAGAGTCAACAAGACTGTTTTTATTTTATATTCTGTCTCAGATAACTGTAACTACTAATGTATTTTTGTGTTTCAAAAACATCACGAGATTTTATTTTTCCTTTGAGGGGAATCAGTCCTCTACTTCTTACCTGGCTTGTATTCCTGCCAAGACTGGCGGCTTTAGCAGAGCTGACCCCAAAGGCTGTGATCATGATGCTGGTTTGTCTTTGCTGTAACAGGAGGGAGTCAGAGCGCTCAGTACCTCAAAGGAAATCTACAGCACACTTCATGTTGACACTGTTATTATGGCTGGCATATTTTGATCATCTCATTTTCTCTTTGATATTGATGTACAGTAAAGTGTGAACATTATCTTTAAGCTGCAATCTGAACTTACTGAGGTTTAAGTGCGGCGGAGGGCAGTGGATTTTCTCTTCAACAGCAACATGAACAGCAGGAGCTCTGGAAATTGTAGTGGCAACAGCAGCTTCTGTTGTGACAGTTCTCTCATAGGTCACCATGGTGAGAATGTATCTGAGTGTTGAGTTTTTTTCCCTGTCCAGACACTAATATAATTTCTAGAATCCAGAATAGCTTATATAAATTATTGCCCTTGTCATGAATTATATTCATGCAGATATGCTAGCAAAAAATACACACATTTTCTTTTTTAGGAGGCATTTAATACCTGGACAAAGGATTTGACAATACTTTTAAAATCTTAAAACCGTTGTTTTGTTGGTATACAATTGGAACAAAACCTCAAACACCATTAATTGAAAAAAAAGGTAATAAGCAACAACATGGAACCTGGCATACATTGTTCTGCTGTTCTTTGTGAAGATTCATTATATGCTTATATATTTTAAAATTAAAAGTGTTAATTCTTGAACTGTGGATACTGCAAGACAACACAAGGTGTACCTGGATTTTGCCTGCAGAAAGCAAAGCTCTTTGCTCAGAGCTTAATATTGAAATAGCTGTAAAGTGACAGTGTCTGACATGGGCAGCTTTGATGGTCAGGGACAGCACCATGAAACTACCCTACAAAAATGCAGGAAAGGAATAATGAACTCTTTTTATTCTTGAATGAGGGGCTCCATTTGGAGTGAGTGTTATCCTACTCATTATCCTTACCTTCCAAGCTGGTGTGCAGCATGTTGATCCTACTGGAAGGGTTGGCTGTTGGTGACTCTTTAACTGAGTCACCACCAAGGGTTTCCATTAGCAAGTTCACAACAGTCCCATCTGCAGCTCTGACCTGCTGGGCCACTTCTTCTGGGGTTGTGCACCGCTGGCATGGATACCAACAGCACTGCTTAGGCATTATGAGATCTAAGAGAAAGAGGGCTTTCCCTTGCCAAATTTTCTTAGTTTACTTGATTTCTTGCCACTTTTCCTTTCTACTTAAACTGGTATCCATCAGTTCCGTGCATGTATAAATTACTCAACAGCCCCTGCTGCAGTTCAGCAGAACCTTCAGGAAAAGGTTCAGTGACCTACTGGACATACATGAAGTTTGTCAGAAGATATTTTTCCCCACTTAGTCTCTTAAAAAAAAAAAAAAGGAAAAAAAAAAAAAAGAGGCTTTTCAGGACCTGCTTTATTCATTGTTAATGTTTCAAACCTGTATAAGAGCTCCCCTTCACGCTGCACTGTGGTTGCTGGTGTTTTTCCCCTCAGAAGGATGGTGAGTCACATCTATTCCAGTTTAACAGCTCCTCTGATCTTAACAGAATGCCCTCAGCAGAAACATATTTGAATAATACAGGCCACTCACATAGATCAGATTGCTTCTGTCTGATGTGTTGGCCCATTCCAGGCAGCTTCACTTACCCATGAGAACAGTGTGTGCTACAAGCCCCCGCCCTCAATGGGGTCCTCAAGCTGGTATTCTTCCTCAGCAGTTGGGGAAAAGAGAGATGACAGTGAATGGAAATGTGGGAAAGTATTTTTAAAGTGCCACTGAGTTTATGTGGGAAGGTATTTTTAAAACGTTAGTGGTTTTATGAAGCAACCTTTGCCACTCTCCCAGGTAATTACTTCTCATAGTTACGGTAAGGAAAGGTAAAATATTAACAGTAGTGATAATTAACAGTAATGAATTAATTGAATTAACAGTAATGATAATTCCAAATGAATTAGGAAAATATCACAAAGATTAAATAGGTAGGTGTTAACTTGTCACTAGATTACTATTAGAGACTATGGTTAGGAAAGAAGTGTAAGTGGGCAGCAAAAAGTAGCAATGGAATTGCATTGACAGTAAGAGATCTCAGTTGATATCTGCATATTTGATATATTTGATCTCAGTTGATATCTGCAACTCTTCAGGCTTATTTTTATTTTTACTCTCATACTTACTTTTAAATTTTCTTTAGAATGGTCTCAGCTATAAAACATTGTGTCTATGAAGCATTTGAAAGATGTTTGAAAATTGAGAGGATATTGTTACCAGAATCCATTTATTTTATGGAGCTTAAAAGCAAGCTTGTTAGACCAACTCGATTGAGTTCTTCAATAACATAAGCTTAAAAGCTGATAAGAACATAAATATTTTACTGTTGACATGTTTAAGCTTTTGAATTATCTTAAAACATACTAAGCTCTCTTAAAATACTTCATTCAAAGGTAGAAAAAATAATCTAAAGTCTGTAGTCAGTGAAGAACAAACCAGGGCAGTAATAAAGATGAAAACACATTAGGGATGGCAGATGAGAGTAGTCTAAGCAAAAAGTGGTATTCTAACACCATAGCAAAATGTTTGGCAATATTTTAGACTGGAAGAGGAGACACCTCAGCAAGAAGTTAACAAAACTAACACTTCTGGTCTGTATCCTGTGCTACCTACAATACTGCACTGAGGTCTGAGCTTCCCAGTGGCAGAGAGGAAAAGTGAACATATGCTCACAAGTTACTGGGTTACCCAGGCAAATTATTCCTTATCAGCAAGGATGCTGTGGCAGCCTATCATGGCTGAAATGAACACATTTTCCTTCGGCAGCTGGGTGAGCTGGGAGCGCACACAGAGGCAGCTATTACAGCCTGTCTGTGGCGTAGTAACTTATTAAGCCATGCTAAGTCATGGCTTAATTACAAACTGGCTTGACAGCTTGTGGCTGTCTGTCCCTACCCAATTTAACAACACGAACAAAGCTGAAATGGAGGCAACAGAAATAATCATGGCACATCAACCCCTTCAGTTTGTTACATCTCAAAGCCAGCTCATGGCTGCCTGTGTGCATCTCCAAATAAGTACTTCCACACGGCCAATTAAGTGCCTGTATGAAGGCACTTAACCTGTTGCCCAGCCACCCTTAAGACTGCATTTGTCATTCTAATGCTGAAGCTGAATGACATTTCATATCATGCTGTGACAAACTACCATATTCTGTCCTTCTTTGTCATCTTTTTGAAGTGATGAGCTCCCAGCAGCTAAAGGAAATTTCTGATACTAAGGTCTTGCTTTTACACTCTTGAAGTTAACTGCATTTCTATTCCTCCATCAGTTTAAATGTATGTGGTTTCCTAGTTTTCCTTACTGTTGGTGTCCCTAAGCACTGGGTCATTTACAAATTTATTTCCCACCACTCTCTTGTATGAGTGTCATTAAGGAAAATATCTAATAGGTTTAAGCCCAAAGCCTATCCTGGGCACTGGGGGAGTGTGAGGGATTGTGATGATAGGAAGAAGAGAGAACAACCTTTACTTAGACACCTCATTTCTGATCATTAGATTTTGCTTTATCCTCTATGGATACTCCATCATCTCCATTAATCTCTGGTACTGCTCTGCTAATTCCTGTCATCTCCTCCTTTATCTAGAAGTTGAATGATATTATCAAAGGAAGATTTTAGGTTAACCTGGTAAGGCCCACCTTTAGTAAACAAACATTACACTTTCTCACTTCCTGATATACTTACTTTAAAAAGCTTGCTACGAGACAAGTAATTTCATTTGGCACAATTTTCTGACTTCTGGAATGGGCATTATCTGTTCTTTCTGCCCAGAAGCTGTAGACTGTATTTTACTTTCATCTTATATGTAATACTAGCAATTTCCTTTCCCTCCTAGCTATTAGCCATCTTGCCCTCCAGCCCCATGTTCAAGATCACTATCTTTACTGAAAATTGAGGCAAAAATACGCATTTAGTTTTAGAATCAGATGGAGTCTATTTCTAAACCCCACTTCTTCCTGAGCGGAAAGCAACATCACTTCCTTCTTATAGTGTTATGTCACAGTTGGATAACATCTTGCTGGTTTTTTCAGTTGCCATATACCATAAATCAACCTGATTTTCCAGATAAATTCTACCTTCATTCTCCCACTTATTGATGTTTGAGATCCTTCCCAAACGAGACTTTTTTTCTGTTTCATGCTCTCCACCTATAATTCTTACCTCTCTCTTGATGCCACTTCTTTTCCACTTATGCCTTGAAGCTTCTACCTCAGAACCATTTTGCCTTCTGTGAGATACAGGATCCTAGTCACTTGGTTTCAAGCTACCTAAGGCTTCTTTCATGTTCAAGTTTTCCTTATACAAGATGATTTTGTGTTCAAGACCCTTCATTTATCACAGTTTCCCTTTCTGAAGTTGAGAATATTCTATTTTCTTTCACCCCTACCTTTCATCAAACAAGTTGTGATCACTGACTCCAAGGTTATCATTTACCATCAGCCCTTTGAGGGCATATTTCTGAACCCCTCAAAAGCATTACTTTTTGCAGCTCAGTGACAATTTGGAGGAGAATTTAATTCACTACCACAGTCTAGAATGTCTGGCCCCAACTATGAGTTGCATGTATTCCCCAAATTATTAAATGAGAATTTGAAATCTCACTGGCTATTTCTTTGAACCAAGCAGTACCATCTCTTCAACAATATAGAGTTTTCTAACTACCTCCAAACTTTCCGCCTAGGGTCTGGAATCATCTCAGGGCCCTCTTCTCTCAGTAAAATCTGCAACCATCTTTTCCAGAAATATATTGTAACTAAATTTTGAGTTGTTTTATTATTTACCTTTTATTTGCAAAATGCCACTTCTCTAACATAGAATATTACCACACACTTTTATTTTTACTTCTCTGTTTGCTCAACCACAAATTCCCTCTAATCCACATGTTCTGGTTAGGTTTTCTTTTATCACAAGGAAGGCATCCTGAACTGTTTTCTAAAATTTCTCCATTTTTTCCCCCAAAATACTGGAAATAGTATATACATGTTTCAATCATTTCATTTTGACACAGTAACATTACTTTTTTGCCTTTGTCTGTATCTGTCCTTTTGTCTTTGCTACCCATTCTACATTCTTTCTAGTCCCCATTATTGCTGTATTAACATTTAGTCTTCCTCTTGTTGAGCAAAACCAAGGCAAAAAAATACATGAATCTTTCAAAATTTTCTCTGTTCATTTCTTCATGTGAAGATGACCTTATTATCTGTGGTGATTTCCTTCCTTTCTTCACAGATGGTGTAATCTAGAAGGGGTACAGAGGCAACTGGTGAAGAACTAACTACTGTTGTTTAGTGAATTAGTTTCCATGGGAAGTTTACTCAGCTGAAAATAAAAGAGTTTGTTTGCTTTGCAGATAAAAAAGTAACCATGCACCATGAATATTGTCAGTGGCTGAGAATGCCTTCTTGTGAAACCAGAGCAGGCACCATTTGTCAGACTAGTAGGAAGGCCAGTTAAAACACTAGATGTATACATGCTTCAGACAACCAGCTAACATAAAAAACAGAGGTAAAAAATGACATGAAAAACAGTGCAGATCAAGTAGCTTCCCAAAGGTACTGATTTTTGTCAGGACCTGGTTTATAGTTCATTAATTTAAACATTTAAAAAATTTAATTATTGACATTTGTCAACAGCTACTGCTAAAAGGACAAATTGCCTCACCAATAACAATAGAACATTAAAAATGGGAATTTTAAAAACCTTGTAGAAGAATTCACCTTCATTCCTCTTTAGTGCAGTATCAAAGCTGTTTGCAAATTACTTTTATCCCATACTATTTCCCATTTATTACCATTTCTGTAGTTCATAGTTATTTTCATCACCACTAAGAATAAAATGAGCATTGCATGTATTAAAAAATGCCAACTCTTTCAGGCATGCATATATCACCGTTGATCCAACACACAAATATTTCCATAAATATCCTGCCTTGGTAATCTTAAACGAAGCTTAACTGGAGCCAGCCATGAAATGGCACAAAATCCCTGGATTAGCCATTAACTCCACATTGCCACATACAAACCATTATTTCACCTACTTATTACTTCACTACCCACCCCTGCTGCCTGTCACTGCTGCTTTCTTCTTGCTACACATACCTCTTGAGCAAGGCCAGAGTGGAGTTTTAGCCCACAGAAACCAGCCAGATATGCACTTTTTCTACTGATTAGGAATGTGCTGTTTACGCTGGGTTACAGGCTCGTGTGCACAGAGTAGGTTTTTGGTTAATCTCTAACATTTAAGCAGGTCGTGTTTGAAAGGCAGTAGGGGATAACACTTATTATTTTAGAGAAAATGTAGGGTAATATTTATTATTTTGGGAAGTCCGTTTTTCCCAAAGAATTGTAAAGGTTGTACAGCTAGTGAGATGATATGGAAAGCAAGTATTTTATTTTTTTTCTAAATTTGTTATAGAACCATATACGAAATTAGAGCTGAAGGTGAAAGTAAGGGGATCAGAACCCCTGTTAAACCTAAAAGCAAGGAGAAAGGCAGGGTCAGAAGGTTTGAATGACAACTGAAAGTCTAATTTGTATTTTTGTTTTAGTTCTCACTGGGGGAAGAGTGGCTGCTACAGTAAATTAGAGGGAAGAGTCAGTAGTAGCTGAATATATAATGTACATACTGAGCAAAACTATCCAATGCTACCCAGGGTATCTCTCTGGCAGGTGCCCAAGAAGCAAAGTAGAGGATGCAGTCAGGGACCTGATGAAATTACAGCCCAGTTCCATACCCGCTGAAATCTGTGCAGGATATACCATTACTTTAAATAGTGCCAACCTCTCAAAAAATTCCTGATGAATCCCTTGAAATAAAAACAGTTTCAAAAATCCAAGATATATCTAGGCTAAATAAATTTTGCATTCATCAACCCTAAGATACCGCAATTTTTAGCCAGATCTGTCATTGCTTTAACAATACCTGAATTATGTTTAAATGTCTATGAGATATAAGCCTGAGGAAAGGGGGGGGAAAAGAAAAAGAAAAAAGATCCCTAGCTGTATAAAAGTATCTTGAGTCCCAGATCGTGTGGACACTGCAAAGTTAACTAGGTTGATTGGCAGCTGGGTCTGGGCACTCAAATTAGCTTGTCTGTGAACAAGTTTTCTATGACAGAAGGGTAATCGCAGCCTCAGCATTCTGGCTCTTTCTGAACTGGCTCACGAGTGCCTGTGCTGAGGCAATCTGAGTTTCATTCTCATTCAGCTCTATCAACTGGTAGGGAGCTGTGGGAAGCAGCGCTGTCACACAGGGATGAACTATCCCATCTTTTCGGTGTGGAGTAGATGCATTTGAACCCACAGAAAGCAAAGCTTCAGCTCTTAGAGCTGCAGCTGCATCAGTCACCTGAGAAAAAAGTACCCTCTGAGCTCCGTGCAAGGATTTTGTAACGCCATGACCTTGGAGGTAAAAGATGCATAGTATTTTCTGCTCTGTAGACATACTTCCAAAGGCCCTGGAAAAATAATCCCATCATGTGCCTATGTGGAAGACTGGGAGAGAATTTCAGCTCTAGAAAGCGAAGCTCTCATCTTCTTAAGGGTCAGTTCCTTTTTAAAACTGTCCAGAAAATGAATAGATGAATGAGTAAAAATGCTATACAAACAGCTTTTTGAGCCGTGGTCTCAAGTCCTGCGTGTGACGGGTGTTCATTCACGCCGATGTATTCAGTGTGTGGCCAGGAAACACCTCAGCCTGAGGAAAGGGACAAGGGCATCAGCGAACTATGGTGTGGGAATTGGAATGACATTTGTACTGACAGCACATTAAAGTTTGGGTTCTCGGGAGTGTGAGGCAAGGACAACCCTTCCAGCTTTCCAGGAAAACCTACAGGGTATGACTGCAGCAGCTGAACCGTCATACAGAACTACATGTAGGGCAGGAGCAGTTCCCTCTCCAGCGAGGTGAACCGCCGGGGCTGGCTTCAGCCAGCCATCCACTGAGAAAGGTGGGAATAGCACGGGATCACGAGGGATCAGGCAGATTTTCATGTTCTTTCCTGAATAAACAGTTTTGGTTTGGGGCAAGACAGAAGCCGAAGGGCAGGCGAAGCAGGGTGTTCATTACGGCCTCCCGCGGCGAGGCTGTCGCTGCAGCCGGAGCGGCCGGCGGGAGCAGCTGCCCATTCCTGCCCTTCCGTCCTGCCGTGACTCAGGGCTAAGAGGAGATTTAGGGGTGACCTTATCACTTTCTACAAGCACGGAAAGGAGGCCGTGGGGGTCGGCCTCTTCTCCCAGGCAAGCAGTGACAGGACGAGAGGAAATAGCCCCAAGCTTTGCCAGGGGAGGTTTAGGCTGGGCATGAGGAAGAATTTCTTCACAGAAACAGAGATTAAACATTGGAATGGGCTGCCCAGGGAGGCGGTGGAGTGTTTAAGGAAACACTGGATGTGGCACTTGGTGCCATGGTCTAGTTACATGGTGCTGTTCGGTCACGGGTTGGACTCGATGAACTCAGGAGTCTTTTCCAACCTAATCGATTCTGTGATTCAGTGATTCTACTCTTCAGGCGGCCCCGGTGTCAGCAGGGCTCGGTGGGGTACAAATGGCGACCCCTCACTCAGGACCCGAGCGGGGCCGCGGCCCCTTCGTCCGTTGAGCCGGGACAGGGCACTCGCGCCCCGCGGGAAGACAGGAACGCAGAGGACCGAGAAACCTCCAGCCTCGCTCTCTGGTGCGGTAACACCGGCAGCCCCAGCATCCCCGACCGGCCTCGCCGCCAACCCCGGCTCTCGCCTCCCGGGCCGTTCGAGGAACATCGGCTCCCGCCGGGGGCGCCAGGCCCCGCCCCCCTCGAGCGTGACACCTGCCTCCGCGTGCACTGATTGGCTGGAGGTGATGTAATCGCGCGCACATACGGGTACTCCCCACTGCCCCCCCGTGGGGCACGGGGCAGGTCGTGCGCCTCTCGCCCGCCCCGCGACCAATCGCCGTGCGGAGCGGCTCGGCGCGCGGGCCGAGCCGCGCTCTGCTGCCCCGCCGACCGCGCTTGATTGGCAGGGGCGATGGCCAATCAGCAGCAAGCACCCGCGGGTCAGTTCACGCCCCTTGGCGAAGCGGCGGCCAGGGCGAGAGAGGCTGCGGGAGTGGCGGCGCTGGGAGCCAATGGCCTGCAGGCAAACCGCGCCGCCGGGAGGGAGGGGATGTGGCGGCGGGAGGGAGGCTGGGAGGGGCGAGGGTCCTCGCTGACAGCCGCTTCCGTCAGTCTTGCCCGAGGCTGCGAGGCCGGAAAAAAAAGTGCGGAGAAAGACGGAGTCCGTGCGCTGTCGTCTTGATTGACGAGAGCCGCAGCCAATAATTACCAAAGAAGAAAGGGGAGACCCAATCAGAGAAAAGCTTTTGGGCGGGTGCGGCGTGTGAGCGGCGAATGCATCTACCAATGACGGCGAGGAAGGGCTGTGCCGACGGGGCCGGAGGCCAATGGTCGGCGGGACGGGGGGCGGGGTGAGCGTGGTCCCGCCCAGCCCTCCCGAGAGCGGTGACGCGGGCGGGGGGACGGCGGCTCCAACATGTCCGCGCTGCTGGCGGCGCTCCGAGTGCGCGACCGGGCGGCGGCGGCGGCCGGCGGCGGCCAGCGCGGGGCGGCGCGCGCCTGAGCCCGAGCCAGCACCGCCCGCACCCGCGCCGGGCCCCGCAGCGCCGCCGGGCGCCGGGGGAAGCGGGGCACACAGGTAGAGAGAACGGCCGGGGCAGAGCGGGGAAAGGGGCTGAGCGGGTGAGCCGGAGCTGGGGCTGCGGCGCCGGGCGGGGCACCGAACACGGCGTGCGGCGGGTGCGCCCCTGGAGAGAGAGCGGGCGCCGCGAGGCCCGGCCGCCGCCTTCCTCCCCCCGCCGGAGAAGAGAGAGCCGGGGCCGCGCTGACAGGGCCCAGGCCCCGTATGGCCCTGGGGCTGGGGAGCCGGTAGGCCCGGCCTCGCGTGGGTGGCAGCGGCGAAGGCGCCGGAGGTGTCCGGTGCGTGCCGGCGGCTGCGGCCGGAGCCGGGCCGGGGGGCGGCCGGCGGGCCGGGCCCGCGCACGTGCATGGGCCGGGCCCTGGGGAGCGCCGGGCCGGGGCCGTGTCACCGACTGGCTGTGGGGGTGGGGGAAGGTGGCGAGCGGCGGGCACGGCCCCATGTCGGGGGGAGAAGCTGCCGTGAGACCTGGGTGCTTGTGATGAGCTGGGGATGAAATCACAGGCAGATGGGCAGTGCCTGGGAGCCTTTAGGAGGAAGGAGTTGAAGGCAGTTCTTGCTCGTAGTTTGGAGCCTGCTGGTTCTGCGAACCCAGTGGATATGCTTTGACTATAATTTACAGTATTGCTTTTCTCGGAAGGAGGGAGTCGTTTTGATGAGCTGATTTGGAGGCAACTAGAAAAATCTGTACCTGTCTTGTTTTGTGTGCTGCGGTAGGTTGAGGGATGTGTTTATACTGTGGGGATGCAGGTGCTTGGTGAAACCACATGTGTTTGGGAGTAGTGGTATAGGAAGGCCTGTGAATTTAGGAGTAATAGGTAAACAAGCTTCTGTGTGTTGAGAGAAGTAAGGTGGTAAGTTGGCAGGCATCTAAAGGTTGTGGAGGAGGGAGACTTTGGGTGGTAGGGAAGCCTGTGTACAAGTTACAGGCATAGTGGTAACAGGTTGCTACAAGGTTCTGAACTTGTTTTGTTTCGTGGCCAGTGTGGTTAGATTTAATGTGCCAGACCTTCGTGTGTAATATGAGCTGGTATGTGGACAGCAAGTCATGCGTGTTCCTACTGCTGTGCTTTAGTTTGTCTGTTGCTCACACTGGGAGCTGAGAGAGATGCCCGGCTGTCACCAGCCTGGTGAGCTCTCTGTCTGGTGTGTGGAGATGGGCTACGGCAGTAACCAACGTGGTCTGTGTCCCGAGAACTTGAGAGGGACTGTGAGTTGATGTTTCACCTGTAATGAAATGGAAGGGCTGGATATTTGTTCTTTGGTCCATGGAATATGAATGGGGAAAACACGTAGCAAATGTCACGTGTTTGAGTCATGAGAGTACTTTTTGGAGAAAAGTCTGCGTGTGCTGGGAAGCTGTAGAACGGTAGTTATATGTTTCTGACAGGTATCATGTACTCTAGATTTCTGCCTATTAGGTCATCAAAGCTGTCTTTTTGTAGGTAAATTTTCAGGGATGACTGTGGACTATAGGAAAGTGAGGGGGCTTGGGTGGATATTTGGGTATGGTTGAAAATGGGGGGGAAGGATGGATTTGTATACAGGGTGAAGATGATGTTAGGCTATGTATACACGTGTGTATCAGGAGAATGGTATTTGTGCAAAAGGGAAACTGGAGTTTTCGTATTGCTGAGTTAGTCAGTTTGTGTATAGAGAGAGGAGGCAGGCGATTTTGGCTGAGGCTATGAAAAGTTGAAATGGTGTGGGGGAGGGATGATCAACTGCTCCAGGGTCCTATATAGATTGGAGGCTGTGGGATTCTTTGCTGCTCATAGTGTGGAGAGAAGTATTTTATAGTTATGACACCTAGTGCAAATGAAAAAATTGAATAAAGGTGATGAGGCAATTTAGTACTGTTATGAATATTACTGGATTAAAGGAGGTTGCAGGACAGTCAAGGGGTTTCTGGTAAAGTGCTGTTTGTTTGTTTGTTTATTTGTTTATTTTTTCTATTTGTTTCACTGGATAAATTAACTTTTAGGGTAAACTTTTGCTGAAACTAGCACTCCTAATGGTGTTGACAGGTCAGCAGCTAACTAAAAGCACTTAATGTAGTGCTTGTAGACAAGCTCCTGTGTGTGTGTGTGCGCTTAGGGGCTCCAGTACATCCCTATTATGTATTTATTACGTGCATTTTCATGTAATATATATATTTTATATACCTTAATACTTAACTGAGTTTGCATATCCAGAGTATATGAAATCTTCTATACTGGATGTATACTTGTGTTTGAGAAGAGGGTTACTGCATCAACATTTGAGGGTCAGAGATTTGTGAAGAGGTGATCCATTTAGAATGAAAAACTGCTTGGATCAGTTGGAAATGAGGAGTAATTGCATGTGTGCATCCCATGTTCTGCAAGTTTGGGATAGTATGTTCTATTTATTTGCATAGCCCCTCATCTGCTGTTCTGCAGATATTTAGAGGAGGCTGTTACATAGGGCAGTGATTTAATTAAGACACACAACATCAGGATGAGGGAAATGTAATTAAAGTAGGATGGAGAGGGCTGCATAGAGGGTGCTGAGAACCCATTTTTCTCTTATAGTGGTAGCCACGAGGTGCTCAGTTAGTGATGTAAGGAATGAGAGAAAGAAATGAGTAGTCTTGTAGTTATCCTGGACAATCCAGTTCTCTTCTTGTCTCTGGTGTGCATTGCTCTTTTAAACTTTTCCAGTGATAATCACTGTTGTGTGCTTCTGACTTAGTAAACTTGTCTCAAGAAATAAAAACCTATTACAATTGAATTTCAAGCCTGTGAAATCTGTGTTCCCCAATCATTTCACATGCTCACTGTCAAGAACTACTGCTCTCAGGGGTCCAATGGAGAGTAGAGAGTATTTCTTACATGAATGTGTTGCTTCCATATTGCAAAATGGAAAGGCACTAAAATCCGCTCTTAGTAGTGGACGTAAAAATCTGTGTTTATGAAGTATTTGTATTACTCTTTGGAGCAGGGCTTATTCAGACTGCAGCAAGGGATGGGGATGTGCACAGAACAGTGTTCAGTGAGTACCGAATGTCCTCCTTAAATAGAGCAAACTGCAGCACACCTGGCTGAGTGCTGCCATAGTGTTCTGCAGGGCAGGGATGGGCTTGGTTTGTCAGTGTGGTTTCTGTTGCTTGGTTTTGTCTTTTGTGTTTCTTTTCAAAAAAATCCACTAAAAATGAAAATTGATATTTAGTAGTGCCTTGCATCATCAATCCTGTAGGAATGCTTAAATCTGCCATATAGATCTACTGATGTAGCTTAGGAAGTGGGAAATGGCTGTTCTTTTCCAGTCAGCACTGGATGATAATTAGCTAACCATTGGTTTTCACAAGCATGGTCTCTTCCAAGTGAATTGGAAAGCCTTGGTGAAAGAATCCAAGCCGGAGACTCCGTGTTTGGACTGTGGAGAGTGATTACTCTAACAGGCCATGCATATCTGTGTGTCCATAGTTGGTTTTTTGTGTGTTTTTTTGTTTGTTTGTTTGTTTGTTTTGTTTTGTTTTCCTAGTATTGATTCTTTCTCCCACTACGTTAATCAAATATGCTCCATTTAGTTTAGGGTTTGTTTTTTTAGCTCTTGTCACTTGTCCACTGATATCTCTGAATTCAGTGCTGCACTTCCCTCTCCTGTGAAAAAGAAGCATTCTTCAGATCTTGGGCCTTTTAGCAACTGAAATGATTCAATCTGAGTATTGTTCTTATCAGTAAATTGGAGGAGAGCAGTGGTGATTTCTTTGGAAAACTGTTGAAATCAAAATTTTGCTGTCTTGGTTCCTTCCCTATGTATTATTTTTTAATTCTGTGCTTCAGTTTGTGCTTGATGGTCTTCATAATTTGGCTTAGAGCTGTATGGGGTGTGAATTGTGGCTTCTTTCTCACTGCCTGTTAGCAGTGTGAATGCAGCATAAATGTTTTATGCTCTTAGAGGAGTCTGGTTTAGCCCCAACCTCCAGCATATCAGGTATACATAAAATGTTCAGGGAATTTAATGTAAAAATCTGGACCAGTAATTGCAGCTTCTTAATTGAAAAAAAAAAAAAAAACAACAAAAAAAACAACCAAAAACAAAACCAAAAAGCCACTCAAACAGAATGACCTCTGGCTAGAGAAGCCCAGAAAGGAGAAACTGAAAGATGATCCCTGATGTAAGAACAAGGATGCAGAGTTTCCAGAAATATTATCAGTACTGCTTTTACTTAACAGACAACTTTGCAAACTCCTTAGCTGTTTGGATGATGTCTTTCAGCCTTAGACAGATGTCTAGTACGGGAAACTTTGTTCAAACTGCTTATAGTTTGCCTAAACCTTGTACAAATTTATGTTTGTATCATATGATAAAGTCAGATAAATATTTGGAAGAATTTATGGCTGTCACTCCAGAAGAAAACTGGTCTGAAAATCTTCGTGAGATGGTAAGAAATTACTGAGCTGGGGTAGCTCATCTCTAGTTTCTTGAGATGAACAGTTCAGCTCATCTCAGTTTCTTGAGACATTATTGGCATGTTGAAGTGTAAGGGTTGCCAGTGAGTGGAGGTTAAATTAGTCTTCTGGCTCTTGGAAACCCTGTGTTGGGAGGGAAAGCACAAAGATGTTTTAATGTAGAGAATGATGACAGAAGGGAAAACTCACTGTTTGAGCAGACAGCAGCCTTTCTTATAATTTTGAAGGAAATTACTCAGGCCCAGGTATTTTTGTTCTGCTATGAAAACTGTTATCCACAACTCTTCTTCCCTGTGCACCATTAGTTTCTCATTGACATTGCTCCAGTGTGTCATTTTATGATGTCACTACATTATCTCCTGGCATAGGTTCTCTTCATCTTTGATAACTTTATTCATTGAGTTTTCTTTCAAATAAATAGTACAACTAGGTGCTTAAGTCTGTTTTTTCAAGACTTAACATGAAACAGATCAGAAAAACATCATATAAGGGTGTTTCAGACTGGGCTGCTGGAGAGTTTAAGATGGCTCTTTAGTGACTATGGTAATGACATGTCAATAGCCACAAACTTCCAGTTGAATCACAAAGGAAAGTGTCATTCCTTCTTTGCCATTTTCATGGGATTAGTGTGTTAACAGAAAATGTCATCTTCAGTAATCCTACTTTTGTGTCTGCACCCCAGTATAGGAACTTGACTTTTACTCAGTGTAGAGCAAACATGGCTCTGCATTGTTAGCATATGAATTAATTGTTTTTATCAAGGAGGTAATGAAGTAAGATGATAAGCATTTGTTGAGCAGGGGAGGTAGCATGTTATTGTAAGTTTCTCATGCAGTACTGCTTTAGTCTGTTCTTACCAGCTTGTTGGTCCTGCTAAAGGCAGATATGTTTGAAACTCATGATCTTCTATTTAAAGTTTTATAGAAAAAGAAAAATTGGTAACAGGGGAGAACAGCTCAGTGACGGAACTATTTGTAAAGAACTGATGTTTTGATTCAAGTGAAACAATATTATGTTGGTTTCAGCTTATTCAAAAAGAAAAAAAAAACCCTGTTCTGGGTGGCTTTGTTGGTTAAGCTGATGTGCAAGTTATAGAAAGCAATATTGCATACATGCTGCTCTTCCTTTCCTATCACTATCTCCAGTGCAGCCTTTGATTGACTTGTGTTGTCAATGTTATTTGAAAAGTTTTATAAGACAGTAATCCTAGGTGAAGCATGAAGTATGTAGCTCTTGGATGGGTGTGGTGGTTATTTTTTTCTTTATTCCAAAAGCTTTCCTGGAGTATTCTGCTAGCTTTTGAAACTCCTAACTTGTAAAAGGGTGGAAAAAAAGTGGATGAGTGGTGGTACACTGCTGCTATCATTCCAGAGAAAGGAGCACCCTGTGCAGGCCTCCTTTCTAGGGCTTTTGAGGTGTCAGCAGCTTAAGTCTGTGGGTTTTACTTCCTGCTGCTTGAGGCTTTCGTAAATGAATGGACAGTATCTGCCACTTGATTACATTAGTAAGCAGTATGCTGCACTTGAAGAATGTTGTAGAGTGAAGCTGTAAGTTAGGTAGACTCGGTGTCCCTGATGTGTGTACTTCGTGGGCTGTATTTTAGACTAATTGTAATCTGGTTCTGTGGGCTGAGTATGTTCCAAGCTTTCCCAGAGTTTTGATGTAGGTTAATCTTGGAGATGTTCAGATCATGTATTCAGAAACATCTGTGAGGTGTGAACTAAAATACAGGAAGTGGGTGACAGATTTACTTCAAAAGCGTGTTCCTAACTCAGACTGAAGTGACAATACAGCTGTACCCAGTGGGTCTCCAAAGGGCACGTTAGAGCATTGCAGAGGGTGCTAAGCTGTGTAGGGGGAGTGAGTTCTACCCTCTGTGCTTCCTAAGTGTTGCCAGGCCTACAGAAATTGTTCTGCTGCTCTCTGACTAAGAATTGCTTGTTTATATTCACTGGTAACTGAATATCTGTTCCTAAATTATTGTCCTTAGTTTTGAAATTTTGTGTGAAAATGACTGGTGGTAAAACTACAATAAATTCTGGAGAGTAGTTCTTTCATGGTTTTACTTCAGTTAATCAAGAATGAAACTAGCTATGTGAGCAGCAAGTTATGAAGCCTAACTTCCTGTGGCTTTGTGTCTTGTGGTTGGATTTTTCTGGGTGTAGGGTATTGTGAGTTCTGTAAGTATTTTCATGTGTTTAGGGCACTATCTGTCCTGTATGGCATGATTGTTTTGGTAACACATCTGAGCTTCTGCTGCACTTGTCCTCAGGGGCACTAGTTTGGATGTCTCTCCTTGATGTGACTGTTTATTTCCACAAAACTCATAGGACCTGACTATTTGTGAAATATTTACCCTTGTGTAAACTTTTGAGTTGTGTTTCAGTTAAACTGGGGGGACACAGACAACACGCACTGTAGCTTGGCTTGCTGGGGTTTTATTTTATTTTCCACTAATGTTATTTCTTGTTTTACTGTTTGTATGTGTGGTTGGTTGTCTGTTTTATAAAAAATAATTACCACTGTTTAAAGTTTCTTCCAAAAGAGTTAAAAGTATATTCCCCTCAACATTTCAGGGAACATATCTAGAAATAGGAAATTGTGTTCTTCATGGCAGCTTCTTGAGGGGTGCTGAAAATCTCTTTTTTATAAGATAGATAAGATTCTTCAGAGTATTCAACATGTTAAACCACATCCAAATAAATATTGATGGGTGTAAAGTTGCCTTTGTGTATTGCAGCTGTATATATGGTACCAAATATAGTAGTTTTACTCCTATTACTTTATAGGACCATGATTCTAGGAGAGGAGTGAATGAGGGTTTTCACATTGCATAAGTCTCTGGAGTACAGCTAGACTGGATTTAGAGGGTGGTGGATTAGTAATTGGAGGGGGCAGGGACTTGTGTTTGTGATTGCCCTTGTGACCTTGAAAAAACTGCTGAAACTGTCATGTGCTTTGAAACTTTTCAGATGAGAAGTACTGTACTGAAACTGTGGTACGTACTGTGGGCTGTTTTGAGACTTCTGTCTTCAGTATGTAAACCTGAAGAAATTGTTCCTTTTGCTCCTGTTTGAAGTGGGTCTATACTCAAAGCACTGCCTTCAGAGAGCTGTAAAGGTATGAAAGGTGCAGATGTTACTCAGGGTTTTTTTCCTGTGTCTTTTCTTCTCCTGCTCTCTTTACCTAGTATAGTAATAAGCTATGTCTGTAACTATTTGTTCTGGTTCCTGACAGGAAAATCTTATCCTGGTTGAAAGATGCTCTGCATACTATCTTGTGCACAAGACCACTCTTCAGATATAGTACTAGTTGCAGGCACTGGTTTCTGGTGTCTGACATGAAGTTTGGTTCTCTGTGGAACATTTGATCAAAATTATCTATAGCTGGCTTTTCACTAAAAGGGTACTTTTTTTTTGAGCATGTTCAAAGGAAACGTGAAGTTGTCTTTTTATTTCTGCTGTTGTAAAACTTGAATCCAGACCTAGCAGAGGTTGTCCATTGACTCCCCACGTAGTGTTCAGTCCCTCATCTTGGAAAGTTAAGCAGCTCCATCTAGCTCAAGAGAGCCCCAGTGCACTGTACAGGCTGTTGAGGCTCACAGATGTCTCACTTCGGGTGTTGTCAGTAAGAACTGAAGTGGTGCCTCTAAGAGGTTATTAACAATGTCTAATTACAGGTGGGATTTACACTCAATGAGTGTTATTCAGTAATTGTGGGACTACTGCCTATACATGTATCAAATGGACTCCTCAGATGGGGTGTTTATCCATTTGCTAGCTTGTCATATTTTCTGTTCCTTTATCATTTTTCCAGGAGACATTACAGCAAGAGCTTTTTTGTTTCACTTTTCCTTTTCTCTGAGACAATGTCTTTTCTGCTCTTTTCTTTGCTGATTGCTTACGCTGGTGGATGAATTTATTGGACTCATCCAAAGTCTAGGTTGTCTGATTATGTTACTTTGAGGAGTAGTTATCTAAACAAGTAGAAGGTTGTGCACAAGACTTCAAATAATAGAGGTTTTATACATAAACAAGATGAAAACAATGTTATGAAAACAATAGCTAGAGCTGGGAGGAAGAGGGGAGTGTGAAACCTGTTCTGTAAATCTTCCCTAAGTGCACTGCAATTCAAACTGCTGTTCAAAAGATAACCTCCAGTTCATCAGCATCCAGTCATTTTTAAAAATACATTAATATTAGGAATTGTTTGCTTTGTGTGAGGTTTTCCAACCAGCCCTCTTTTAGATTCTGTGCATCTCTCATGGTGGAAAGAAATTGGAAGCAGTTCAATGTGTCTGTCTCTTACAAGTAATTTGTGGGATCAGGGAAAAGACAAGCATACCACTTTTGTGGATGATTACATTGCAAAGAGATGTTTCACAGTGTTTGCTAGAGTCAAATAGCTGTGCAGTCTCCTCTGCACGCAGGCCTTAAGAACTCATCTGCTTTTCTGTAAGTGGTAGAAGTGATAGTTTAACATTTTCCTGTGTTTTAAAATTGAGACAATAATTTGGCATGCGTGTGATGTGGAAGGAAAGCATAATTAGGACTCTGCTATAGTGCCAATGGTGTTTTGTATCCAACTTTTGTATCATAGTAAACAATAAATTTATTTTACTTTTGTTTGGCGTTTGGTTTGTCTTATGTTGAACCATGTCTGTACCATTATGTCTTCTTCCAGTATTTTAGTGTGAAAATAATGGAGGTTAAGAGCTGCTCAAGCTTGGTAACTAGTTTGTAACATTAAATCAAATTGGATGACATCTCAATTTCTTAACTAGAACATACCAAACACAAGTAATTCCAGGCCAGAGAACTTCTCTAAAATATTTAATGAACTACAGTAGCTGTTGTTACACAAAACAGCTTATTTTGTGATTTTGACTATTGTTACAGTATTATTTTAATTTAAAGGAGAAAAGAAAAAGAATGCTGTCAGCTTAGCATATCTGACTTATGGAGGGAAGGGGATAAGGTTACAAATAGTTGAAACAGTTTGTCCTGATTTTTTACATGAAATGAGTGTGGTGCTGTACTTCTGGAGTCAGAGGGGAAGAATTACAATTCCAGTATAGTTCAGGATTCTTGAAATTAGCTTGTGGGCTGCTGTTGCCAATGGCAGGAAACAATTTAACATAGTTAGAAAAATGTCCCTATGGAAGGTATTCTGCAATTGTACCTTATTAATTCATATTTGGAAAAAAAAAACCCTCCTTGAAAAATATGCACAGATGTATTTAACAACCACACTATTTTCAGTCTGAAGTTTTCTGTATTTCTGAATCTGTAGAGAGGGAATGTAGGACTCAGTTACTGCTGGAAGTAGTCTTTTTTCACTGTTCTGTTTTGTTCAGGCTTAGCAGATGCAGATGTGTTTTGTATAAACAAAAACTTGGGGTTAGCGATGTCATAACTGAAGTAACTAATTTTTTGGAAAGGTGTCTTAAGGTTTGTCCAGACTTGAAACCTGATTATATTGTCAAGTTTCAGAAAGAACAGGAAGTTAATGAGGAAACTTGTTAATAAGTCTCGCCCTATTGTCCCTTGCTCCAAAGGTCTTGTTTGTTTGTGTATTGAAGCACTGATTAAAACGCTTTTGCATACAAAGCACATGTGACAGCTTAGATCTGTCATGAGTTGTGAGATTTGTGCTTAAAGCCTTTATCTAAAGACAAGTAATGGTCCTAGAACACTGTATTGGAAACTCCATCATCCTGTTCTGCCACTTTTCAGTAGTCTGCATCTTAAGCTACTGCTGGTACAATAAGTGGTGGACCAGTCTCCTACCTGTGAGCAGCCTTTCCTGCACAATTAATTTTGTTCCAATTTCAGGAGGTTTTTTTTCCCAGTCAGTGTTTATCCTCTCCTTTCCCTGACTCAAGGTCTGATGCTGTTACTGCAACAGAGAAACTGAAATAAGTCAGGAGAAGGCATGAAAAGCAGTGTTCTCAGTAAGGAAGAAAACTACAATGCTTTCTAAAGAACTTATTGCATAAATTCACTGATAACTTCAGCTAATCCAGAGAATACTTGAGTAGGCAGAGAGCTCAGTGTTCATCAAGGAGTATTCCTTCTTGCTCTCATCCTGGGGATCTGTTTCTTGTTTGTTTGTCTGTAGATAATTTTAAAGATTTCTTTATCAGCACATACACTGCCTTTTATTACCAAGTTCTTCTGCCTGCCACTACCTCTGCTTGCCTTTCAGGGGTATCTTGACTCTTTCCGATACTGGCATGAGAAAAACCCAACAAGTAATAATTGACCGCTGACATTGCTGGGTGAGATGTGGAGGAGTTCTTGCTATTAGTCTTCTTTCCCTGTCCTTATTTTTGTTTATGTTTGGTTTCTTTGGGCTCATTTTCTCCTGTTGAATCCACTCTTGAGATGGACTGGGAGGAATGAGAGAAGATTTAGTCTATAGTGCTTTTCCTTCATCTGTACAAGTTGTTGGGTTTTTTCACCCTGAATTGTGTAAAAAGTCCTGCAGATAGTGGAATATGTAGTGCTTTATGGATTTAAGGTGTCATGGAATTGGTAGAGTTGCATCACTGTTGCTGCAGAAGCAAAGGTTCTTTTAAGGTCTTTGGATGACTGAAAAGATGTACTTTGAACTGCTTAGTTCAGAAGAGGAAAGTAAGAGTGAGCTGATGTGACCCCAGATTAATTTTTACGTTAAGAGGGAGAAAAGCAATAAAGCTTATTAGGTCCAACTGCCAAAGCATAGTGCCTTCAAAATTCTATAGACAAGAGAGTTCATGTAGCTAGCGTGTAATTCAGTTGAAGCTTAGCTTTTTCTGTCTTGGTTTTTGGTCATTAAATCTTATGCTACCTTGGTGAGAGTGCTGGGCACTAGATACATCAACTTCTTTGTCACCCAGGCACCGCTATTATGTTTTTGTAGCTGTTTAAAAACAATGGGTATAGCATCTTCTTGGAAGCTGAGTCACTTACTGTACATAAAGCAGATTTGGTTTTGTCTCTCGTTATGAGGTGTTTGTTCCTCTACCCAAACAGATTTTTTCTGCATGCTGCCCAGGTGATGAGTATCTGGTATTCCTCTCTCTGAAGATCCTTAGAGTAGTTTGGTTTTTCACCCCTTTTTAGTGTTGATACAGTACAGAAAAGAGTTTTTGTTAGGCCTCTGCACACGCTCAGGCGTTTGCTTCTGGAATCCACTCATAATCCTGACTTTAATTAAGGAAGAGGTTCTTGTGTAGTTACCTAAGTATGTTAGTGCTGTTGTATTTCTGCAGTTTTCTGCTTCTGATGTTGTGGGGATCCTCTTCCTTCTCATGGCTGTGTCTCATCTCATGGTGAGAGTTGGGTCATGTGCGTATGTTGGGTACATATTGCTGAGATTAATTTTCTTTTAGTTCAGCTTCTTGAGTCAGCTTGCTGCATGAGGATGTGAGAGCAGCTACTGATGCCAAAGCTGGGGTAGAAATTACCGTGACAGGAGGTGGGCTTGCAGCAGTTACCAGTTCAGCTTAGCCTCGCTTACTGTAAGCCTGCATGCTGAGGTGTTTCAGATGAGGTTCTTGTGTAGTTATTGACGTTGGTTGTTGACACTGGTGATTTGGATACCTGATGACCTATCTTGTGAATGGAAGTTCTGTATTTACTTGGGATGTTGCTGCTGCTGAAGACCGTGGAGGAGTCAAAAAGCTGTGAGAGTGTTAGCGGTGTCACCAATCATGTTGCAGTCCTAAAGAGTGTGGAATTAAATGTTGACATTAAAACATCTATTAGAACTAAATTAAAAAGGTCCACCCCTCTTTTGGATTTTCCCTAAATGCATAGCCTGCTACAGATGTTTATATGACTCCCTTCATAGTAGTCATGCCAGTTTAATTAAATACCAGCATTTGCTGACAAGAATATCTGTAGGTACATGAGAATGCAACAGAAACCAAAACTTTGCGTAGCAAAGGTCATGGTAAGGAGTTGGTCAGAAAGTTTCTGAGCAAGTCAAGCTGTTTTTCTGTGCTTTTTGTCACATCTGCAGATTTCCTTAGGGGTAGGAGGACTGCCTCAGCTCAACCGCTGTGGTGTTTGTCACCACTTAATGTGCAGTTAGAGTATCTTACCCACTGCCTGTTTCAAGCCTAGGTTTTGATGAACTGCAGAGGGACTGAACTATTTTTGGTGAAACATGAGTAATGTCATCACTAGTAAAGAATAGAGTTTGCAGTTGTTTGTCAGGCACTGGCTGATTCTGTGTCCAGGAGTTTCCGTATTCGTTCCATTTTGGAGGTCTTTTGCAATAAGGCTGAGGAGAAATTCAAGCTATCTCAAAAGATGGAAGCAATCTGAATTCTAGAAATTCTTTACAATGTTCATGATGAAACATGTTTGAATTTTCTTGGTCTTTTGTTGTTCTTTTACACTTCTTTCTCTTTTTCTCAGCCGTCCATTTCTGTAATAAATTTTAGATACTGTAACAAAGACCAAGTTTTCCCTTTTATAATCTCTGCTGTTTACTGTCTTGTAGCCAGATACCTTGAAAACTAGCCAGAAACTGAATTGTTTGATGTCTGTGTTTTGCATGTCAAGACCTGGGTTGTTTTTTTGGTTCTTTTTAATGCACAGAGTTCTTGTATTTAGGATTTGGAAATTTGAATTCTGCAAATTGTTGAAGCGTAGAGATAGTTTCTGTTTGCTGTTTCAGGCATCTTTGCTATGTTATATAATAAAGAAAGCTTTCCGTGTTACTTAATAAAAATGTTAAATGTGGCTTTATTGGACAGCACTATCAATAATAGCTTATATAAATCTGTAGAAAAGCATTTTTGAAAAAGGTATTTCCAGTCTGCCTGGCTTTGCCGGGGTCAGTCGTGCTTGCCTGACCTGACTGCCTTCTGTCCAATGACTGCTTCTTCAGCTGAGGATAGAGCAGTGAATTTTTTTATTTTTTTTTTTTTTAAATCTTGCATTAGGAAAATGTTTTGGTGTCCCTCAGCATACTCCTATTTACATTCTCAGTGGGAGGATGACTAGACAGATGAAAAATGAGGAGTAATTTTAAAGGTTGGCTGGTCCATAGTTCATACTCTGTCTGGACAGCAGTTACAACTAGAGGTGTCTACGTTCTAACATAATTGCTTACTCTTGTTGACTGTGTATTAAGCAGCAGTTGTTTAGAATCTACCTATTGAGTAGGCTTGGAATAAACAAGATACATTCATTGAATAAACATTCACTCTAAGAAAGGAGAAAATACTCATTTTCTGTGTCAAAAATGAAGTTTTAGAACATTATAGTTATCAAAATGTTTTGTCTCTTGTGTACCTTTGGTATTCTGAACCTTGAGGTAAAGCAAGGTGATTTGTAGAGCATTTGAAGTTGCTGGACAGGGAGGGGTGGGCAATATGCTGGATGATGAAACTAAACCTCGGTTTTTCTGAGATGAGTTACTTTTCACAAGCCTGGAAAAAGAGGAAAGTGAACTGTCACCTTAGATGCTAGACGTAGACAATCTCCAGAGATGACAATGCTTGAGGCAGATTCCTGCTGCAGAAACAGTGTTCTGGTCTGTGAAGGTGTGGTCGGTTTAACTGTGGTAGCCCTTCTCATGGGTTTGGTGGAAATGCGACTTTGGGTTTTTTTTTTTCTTGTAACTAAGAGAGTTTAGATGTGTTTGTAAAGGAATCTGCAGTGGCTGGTAACAGACTTGTTTGTTTGTCGTCATTTCTGTGCTTTAAAATAAATTCAAATCTCAGCTTTTAGTCTTCCTTTTTCTTTGCATCCAGGATGTGGATATATTATTGTAAACAATTGCATTAGCATGCCAGACTTCTCCATTATCTCTGCACTTAAATGTGCATACATACACATGATTGTATGCAGATTCTCCCTGTCATATGGTTTATGTTTCCTGGTTTGGAAATGGATTTGCTTACATGACATCTGTAAAGGTGGCACATATTGAGAGTGGGAGGTTTTTGGCAAGCAGTGGCCATCGAATGGTTGGTATTTTAGATCACTCCATACTTTCATCTTTAACAACTGCTTTTCAAGCAGTCACTTGATGTTTGATGACATTGCTCCAGGCAAATAGGAACTTCTTGTCTAGCTTGGCTTCTTCCAGTGGTTCACAGAGTTTATTAGTTTCAGTTTAGCTGTTACTATTAAGCATTTGAGTTCGAGATTTTATTGACTATTGTATTGAACTAGGACGGAAGTTGGTCAATTCTTCCATCTTGCTGCTTTTAGACTCATCAGCTCTTCTCCTTTATTTGCCCCAATGTACAAGGAAGAGTCTCTAAAGTAAGTCTTAATCAGAAAGGCAAAGATCTGGAAGAAATTTTATTTTTGTACTGCGTTCAAGGTAAGACTTTCAAAATTGTCCATAATCAGATGACACAAAGCATGAATACGGAAACTTGGCAAAATGGTACTGTTTCTGAGTTCTTGGCTTGTATATTATATTATTCCTGCAGAATGCTATCGCTCTTTATTAACCATTAAATACTTCTGCATATTTCTGTTGCAGTGCATTAATGATCAGAGGTATATAAGCTAGCTGTGGTTGTGTCCTTTAGCTAAAATAGTCAAGTAGGTTGCTAATTGTAGCTAATGTTTATTGCAGAGATGTTTTGAGTAGTATCAGTGTCGCTAATTATAAAACTGATATACTAAGTTGCATTATATGGCATGTCTTGCTAAAGACATTATATTGGCAGAGTCTTAGTAACTCTTTTGTTTACTTTGTGGTCCCATGCTGGGCTCACTGTAATTCTCTCTGAATGCAGAGAGTGAACACACTTTTGAGTAATATTTCAGTCACTTTCAAAATATCAGGAAATAACTGGGATTCAGAGGGCAGGTTTGCTGCATTTTGGAGGAAATGGTAGATGCATTTCTTCTATTAAAGCCATAGCTTCAAGCACCTGCCCAGTTGTCACCTTTCTCTGAGTCTGAGCATTATCAAGTAGTAGGATCCATAAGCATTGTTCAGCAGTGATGCCATTGTCTTCAGCTTACATGCACAGTTTAACAAAATATAATTAATGTTTGTTGTGTCATTCCCACACCACTCCAAGGGAAAAGTGGAGTATATATATGAACATTTATATGTGAGGCTGTGAAGCTGATTAGAGGGCTGGAATACATCTCCTGTGTGGAAAAGCTGATAGAGTTGAGGTTGTTCAGGCTGGGGAAGAGAAGGCTCTTGGGAAGACCATAGAGCAGCCTTCCAGTACCTAAAGGTTGCCTACAAGAAAACTGGAGTGGGACTTTTGACAAAGGTGTGTTTTAATGGGACAAGGGATAATGGTTTTAAACTGCAAGAGAGTGGGTTTAGATTGAATATTAGGAAGAAGTTCTTACTGTGAGGATAGTGAGGCACTGGAATCAGTTGCCCAGAGAAATTGTGCGTGTCCTGTCCCTTGCGGTGTCCAAGGCCAGGCTGGATGGAGCTTTGAGCAGCCTGGTCCAGTAGGAGGTGTCCCTGCTTGTGGCAGGTGAGTTGGAACCAGGTGATCTTTAAAGTCATTTCTAACCCAAGCCACTCTTTGAGGGTTGGAGAAGCACATAGCTATCCCTTTACAGAGCAGGTATTTGCATAGAAGAGAGAATACGAGGCCATGGTCTCCAGTCATAAAAGTGATGTTGGAGGCACTCAGAAGGATGTGGGAGATGTTTTGGGGACTAATGTGTAAGGAGCACTTGATATAGGCAGCTGGTTGCCTAATGCCAGCTCTTCAGTTTTGGGGGCGTGGAAACCTACTGAAATTGGCACTCGTTGTGCTGCATTCAGCATCTGTTTGAAAGCTTGGATCAGCAGTCTTCTATTCACATACCTATTTCTGATTTTTTGTGACTAGGGGTTTGGTTTTTATGTAGTAGGTTTTACTGAATTATTTGTGCAATCCACAAGCTAATAGTCTGCTTTCCTTCTAAACTACTAAATTCTTCTTACTCTTTCAGTTGTCATTCTGCAAATGCTGAAATACTTAAGAATATTCCTTTGTGTGCCATGATTATTTTAAGGATTCCTAGTTTGATCCAGGTCATTTGTTACACTATTATAGAATACGTGTATCGAAGATACACGTTGTATAGAACACATGCGGGTTGAGCTTTATGGTAGTAAAGTGGTAAGGCTGATATGTGAGCTTTGGAATATAGAAATAATTTTAATATGTCTTGGCAAGTTGTCTTATAAATGGGATAACAGATAAGGGTGTTTGCCTCCTTGCTACAATTAATGTGTTTTTTTAATGTGTCTTTGTCCTAAGATGTTTCCATTGCTATTCAATCCAGCAAGGACATGTCTTGCAGCCAGCAGTGTACAGGAGCAATAGTAACCTTTGGTGGAGCTGGAGATGGTGTCTTAATCTGTGTTATCCAAATTTCCCTGCAGCTGATGTCTGAAATGATGAGCAGCATAAAGTGAATGTTGAATTATTAACATGCTAACTTTCCCAGAATCTTTTTGACTGTCATGTCTATCATTATGTCATTGAGTGCTTGTCATGCCCTTAAGCACCTTCTCTGATGTTGATTTCTTGAAAATTGGCATGATCTTCTTGTGTGTTAGTTTTAACATTCTTAATGACAGAATTACCCTTTCAATTTTTGCAGGTATAGTTCAACATATATTGTGATACTGGTACAGTGGCAAAATTAGAACAGTTTTTACTCAATTGAAATATATGTTGCAAATTGAGAGTTTAAACTATTGATTAAAAGTTAGTCCAGGTGACTTTTTGTGGAACTGAAGTTGCAGTATGAATTGGACAAAACTTTGAGTTTTTAAGCTTACAAGTTGCCAAGTGGCTGCTTCTTGCCAAGTACTCTTGTGTAGATGACAAGTGAAACAGTTCAGATAGCCAATGCAGACAGCTGAAAAAGGTTCCATGTGTCCAGGCAAGGATGCTGGAACTTGCTGCCAGAAAAAAAGGTAATGGAAGTTTGCTTCACTCTGCAGTTCCTAGAGATAGTAATTGTTTTTAACTAGACTTCTTAAAAAGCTTCTCTAGCCTGATGGAGAAGTAGAGCATCCTGTAAAAGAGCAGTGTGTTTTGAAATAGTCTGGACAAGTCATCTGTGATCTGAAACATGACTTCCCATACCATACTATGGATCGAATATCATATGACTACAGGTGTATCGATTCTGTTACAGTATGGGAGTACATAATTATATATCATGCAGAAACAGCTGCTTCTCTTCAGTGTTGGTTATATCTGCCTTAAAAATGGTTTGGGCTATGCCTTACCTGAAATGAATCAAATCAGGCTGATTTAGGAAAGTGATAAATCTGTGTTAGCAATAAAGAAATGGCTTTCTAAACAAATGGACCCTCTTAAAAAATTTTAATTGCCTTTACATTTCTATGTGCTGATACTGTTAATAGTAATACAGTGCTGTTGCTGAAGTAACTTTGCTAGTAATTAGAAGAAGCATCTTAACCTGGAAGAGACAAAGGGAAAAAATGTTCTAAAACTGTAATTGAGATATAATAATAACTATGTGTTTTAACAATTCCTATTTGGAGCCTTCAGTTCCTGAATTACTTAAATTACTTCTTTTGAAAGATTGTGTGTGTAAACAGTGAGTTGACATAACAGTTGCCTGAATTCTGTCTTTCCAAGCTTTTCAATAAACATTAAAATGCGTATAGCATCCTAATTCCTAATATTTGTCAGCTTGTCACACTGGTTTTCTTATGTTACCAATTTGAACATGCTGATGATTTTATTGTGATGTTGAGTGACCTTTTTTGCATTTAATTTAACTCCTGAAGTATATAAATTTAGCAAGTGGTAACATGGCTAAAAAAAGCCTCAAATAGATCCAAGTGTCTAAGCAGTGAGGCAGAGAATTTATGCCTTCTGTAACTGTCTGCAGATCAGCAGTGGCCAAGTTGTTGGGTTTTGTTTTAAATCAGCTGTGATGGCTCAGTTTTAGTGCATTTATACCTGAAGACTTAATGTTAGAAGTTGAAGATGAGCCTTATTTGGGAGAGAGGAAGTCCTTCCTCTGATCATTGGTATCATACTGTAAAGAAATAAACCCCCATTCTTATTCTCTCTTTTTAAATTTGATGCCTCTTGATATCTGTCATTGTCAAACGTACCAGCATTAGCGAATTCTTTCTGTATTTTTTGTGCCTAGTCCTAACTGAAGTACTCTTATTTTGACATGTTTTAAACTCCACAAAGTGGGGTGAAATTCCTTCTGAAGTTTGGATATACTCGTGGTCACACTTAGGGTTGTGTTATATTTTTAGGATAGTGAAAAATGTGATTAGTTGGCATGCATGTATTGTAATGGCTTTATTCCCCTAATAGACAAAATGTGATGCTATTGTGCCTTTGAGAATCCTTTGTGGGATAGTTGTTCTAAATACAGGATCTGTGCAGAAAGACATGTATAAACCAGGTTTATGCGCTTTTTTGTTGATGTTGTTAGTGTCAGGAACAGCAGAAATTTGAGATATAGTATTGAGGATTAAAAAATGCCTAATTGGCTTCAATAACAGTAGCAAGACTTGATTCAAAAGCTGACCTGTTCTAAATGTGTTGCTATCCAGTAGGAGCTACGGTGAAATTCTCTACCCAGATAAATATTAATTTTTGAGGACTCTGGCTTAAAAATCACTGAATACTTAGGCCATAGCAGAATTAGTCAAGGTAGCCATTTGCAGATAATCTGTTCTTTCCTCTTCTGACCACTTAATATGAGACACTCAAAAGGATATTAATCTTTTGAAAACTATCAGACTTTGGCTGTAACCTATAGCTGAAGCATCTTAAAATTTTGTAGCTCAGTCACCTTTGCTGTCTTAGTAATGGAATTACACAATTATGTCAGTTTTCTGAACTCTTAATCCTACAGGGCAATGAGGATTGTAACAATAGAGTTTATTACCCAAAAGCATGTACTTGATACTGAATTAACTGATCTGAACTATGTTGCTTTCTCTGATTTTGCTTCTGTTTTTTATAGTTTTATGCCTAAGATGCCTTCTTTGAACGGCTTAACTAGAAAGGGCTAAGCCTTTTCTATTGCATAATCAACAGAGGGTTTTTATTTTCAAGATTTCTTCTGAACTTGGATAATACTGTAGTTTACTAATGCTTTTCTCTTCTAGGCTAAGGAGTGACAGACTCTGGATGTTCATTAGTGGTGCTGTAGTAGGTAGAGTGGTCAAGTGAGGTGTGGTTTAGGGACATGCTGTTTTGTCCCAGAGGACTTCACAAAAGATGTGCCTTGTAATATTATTGGGTGACAGGTATGGTGGATTATTTTTCAGAACATCTGTCCAGTGCTCAGGCTGGTTTTATGGACATTTACGAAATTTGAGTAGTCTACCAGTAGTGGTTGTGTTTTTTAAAAACATCAGTTTGACGGCCAGATGTTAACAAGGACAACAAATGGACTGATACTTTCAAACTGACACATTAGGTATTGCTACCCAGATATTCTAGCTAGCTACGTGATACTAAATTTGCCTCATGGGGAGACTGTAAGAATGTGCTCAGGTGATAGGCACTACAGTAATAGTAAAACATGATCTTAGGTTGCCCATGCATATCACTTCAGTGTGTCTGAGCTGGAATTTTGAATCCCAGTCATGGAGGTAGATGATTGTAGACTCTGCCCTTTGTATCAACAAAAAACACAAATCCATACAGAATACAAACACATCTTTCTCAATCTGTATCTCTTGGATTGCTGTGGAAGGCATAATGTGTATCTAGAACTTTACTCGCACTACAGCTGTTATTATGTCGGGTAAGGTAAAAGCTAGTTAGAAACTTTAGCGAGCTTTTCCCTAGAAAGTCCCAGCAGCCCCAATAAACATGTTTGTTCAGAGTAAAATCCCTCTGTTTACAATGCTTTGTTGTTTCAGTTGAGGGGGTTTTTTGAAGAAAGCTAACATATACACGAAATACATTTTAACTCTTGTAGGTACTTCCTTCTCCTTAGTTCAGCTCTTAAAGGTCAAATAACTGAAAATGAAAGAGTTTTGTGCTTTGGTGTTTTTACTGAAGCATGTTAGATGTCTCTGCTCTTCAACCTCCTCTCTTCCTAAAGCTGGCTGTTTGCAAAGCTGCCCAGCATAACTGATAGAGACATGATTCCACATTTCTCTGCTGGAGCTGTGCTGAGCATAACTCTGATCTGTTACAGAAGAATAGATAAGTAAGTGCTTGCCAGTGATCTCCCAGTAGGCAAATGCAGATTGCATACGTGCATTCTGAATTCCAGTAAGGCTGGCTTTTGGTCTGCCTTCATCTTCTGCTTGTATAATTCAGCAAAGTTTGATTTCCTCATCAGCCAGATGAGCAGTATCTGCTTGAGGCATTCCCTTGTACCAGTGTGGCTGTCTGTGTGTCTGCTCAGCCACAGAGCATGGAACAGGAATGGGCTGCTGAGAGCAAGTATCACTTAAGCTACCATTGCTGCCAAGGTATCCACACAGCCATAATGCGAATTTACTGATCTAAAGCTTCCCTGAAAGTGAGTCACAGAGAATTTAGGAATTACAAAATTGCAAATATATATTAGAGACAGGTCTGCAGGAAGAAAGTTTAGAATATCTTTTGTAAGATGTATCAAAAAGCAGCTTACGTCTATCATCTGTGAGGTAATGTTTAAAAGTATGGACCTAATTAGAATGGTAAGCCCATGGTATTATCAAGCTTTTAGGTGAGTGGGAAATACTGATCTAACCATGTACTCCTGTTGAAAATGTATTATTTAATAGTTTAAATTACTAACTGGCTATAGAACTTTAACTGCCAGCTTCAACTTGCTGAACTCAGCTTTTATTGGAACCCCAAGCAAACTTGTTTCAAGGCATTAAGCTTTTCAGGAACTTCTGAGTTTTGCTTCTAAAACCCAATAGAAGGATACTATTGCAGATTTTTCAAAACCATAATATTGTATTAAGTGCTTCAAAAAGGATAAAGCACCTAAATTGCTTCATAGAGTTTTTAGCTTTGAACTTTAGTTAGTTCTCCTTACTTTAATCGAGTAATAGGAATGTTTTAGTGCAGCTTCCACGTTGGAAAAGGAGGAAAAAGAATTCACCAAAAACTCCCACACCTGCAAACCCACAAATCAAGACTTTGTTGAGTCTTGGTTCTGTATAGAAGAAAGAACCACTTAGCAAATGTAGAGGGAATTAATTATCTTTTATTACAATGGATGAACACCTCACTCTTTAGGGTGAAAGTTGTGCATTGTATCAAGTAAGCAAGCAGAAAATAACTCCTGGTTTAGTTTTGGATTTGTCATATAGGTACAATAAGGAAGAACTACTGCATAAATTTGCAGCACCAGTGCATTCCCCTGTGCTCTCACTTTCCCCAAGAAGTCAGGTATCCCAACGAATGCCTATTTCAAGAAAGGGATGTTACCTTCTGTTTACTGTATGTTGGAAACGTGCCCTTGGTAGGTTGCAGTTTACTAGCTAACCTGTGGCATGCTCTGCTGCTCTTTTCTTTCTCCCTTCTCTATTTTACTTCTGCAGAATCTTTGAGTGTGTGTGACCCAGGTTACAGTTCTGGGGGGCACTACTGGCAGTGGTGATATTGTGCTGTCCTAGGATGGCTCAGGACACATCAGATTAGAACTCTTTCTGTTGATGTTCAGTCAGTGAGTTGGTTTGTTTGTTTGCTTGTTTTAAAGCAGCTGTGATTTGGTTATCCGTGAAAGGTCAGAGTCCAGGTCTAGCTGGCTGTGAGGCAGAATAAACACAGTGTTTTTCTGGTACTTCTCTGGCCAGAGTTTGGAAACTTGCAAAGGATTGGATGTTGTGGTTTTGTTTGTTTTAAACATAGGGATTCAGCTTGAGGATCATTAGTGCTTTGCCACCAGCATTATTAAGTGCGTATTTAATATCAAGAAAAAACAGCATTTGATGCCTACACTCTGTAAAATAACATGATAGGGTTCTTCAAATTTCTCTGCACTGTGTAATTTTTTTCTTAATGTGCTTATTTTGGAATATTGAGTTTAGGTCTTTAGCAGTAAATTACTTATGATGGCTTTGTCTGTTTGGTCTTACCTTACTGTAAACATGGTCGAAATCAAATGCTTTATTAGCCCAGGAATATTTAAGTTTTTCTCAGTTAAAAACTATGCTTGCTGATGCTGGCAGATGGTGTCTTAGTAGCAAAAAACTTTACTGAACTAAGTTAGTCCTACTGAAATATTACACGTTTACATAGTACGAAGACTTAAGTAGCCCAAATAAAATGCTTAATACATCTTAAAATTTTGTTCAGCCTTTAATAGGAAGTATTCATCTTTATTCTTGTGATGTAATTCATGATGAGCAATCTGGACAAGACATTTGCATTTGCGTATTTTGAGTGGTTTTGGCACTCAAATTGTTAGGAGCTGATATAATGGTCTGTGATCCCAAAGCTGTATCATGAATCTGTCTTTTGATACTGAGAGGGGACAAACCATGCAGCTTATTTGGAGAGGTAAGAGTCACTACTGTGCAGATTAAGTAGAGGTAGCGTCCCTTTGTTGTGCCATATTCAGTGGTGGAGGGTATATCTTAAAGTGCATTTGTGTTTTGGGACACTGCATACTGTATTCCTCACTTCTGAGAAGTGAGATGGTGTATATAGAATTTGTATAAATGTCATCATATTCTGAGGTGAGATGCTCTTAGCCCAAAACACCTATTTTTGTATCTGCTCTACTGAAGCAACCTTCTGCCTAAAAGTAAAAAAAAAAAAAAAAAAAGCTGAGGAATGCCCTCAAATCCTCTGTAGAGTAGAATCTGGGAGGGCTCAAGGCTCCTGTTTCTGAAAAGCATGATGGTCATCTTCCAGGGCTGCTTTTGTGAGTTTGCCACTTTTAAAGGCCACTGGCCACAGAAGCACTGAGGCTCCTGAGCAGTTCATAGTGCAAGCAGCTTGTAGCCCTCCTGCCTGGGGGTTGTTCTGAAGATGGGAGACAGTGCATGGAGGGAGCTCTGTCCTGGCCACGTGTTTTGTGTCTGTGCCCAAAAACCCTGTGTGTTTAAGAAAAGCTATTTTACATAACTTTGTGAATTTGCACTGGATGTGTTTCATTTTACTCCCGGAAGTTCTTTGATGTGGAAACAACTTTTTTACTGCAAATTTTTTACCTTTTAGGGGAGGCTTTTGCCTTGCAGATCAATACAATGATTTAGGATGCTTTTGCAGAGTTCATTAATGATTTAGTGGATGCTGCTTAAGGTGTAGTTACACAACACTTATAATGAATATGAATTGGCAGCAGCTGCCAGTTCTGCATTTCTGTTGTTGGCACTTGTTTGATCTGGCATTTCCTAAGCTGGTTTGGAGACCTCAAGTGACAGGAAATAATTGACTTCTTCTGGATTAGTTTGGTTCCTTGAACAATCCATGCTATTGTGGTGCATAAGAAGAGAGAATGCTGGGGAAAACACAGGGCTTGCAGCAGTGTAGAGCTATGGGCATAGAACTTACTGAACTCTTGGAATTCTTCGAAAGGTGGTCAAGTAGTCCTTTTGAGCAATTTTGTGCTTATGACACTTTTTAGTAGTTGAAAAGCACTATTGAGTGTTTGGGAGAGGCAAGCCATAAGGAAATGTTGTTGTAGCTCCATTCTTCAATCAGTAGGCCTAAAGTCGGGGTCTGCACTAGGTCTCCTTTATCACTCAGCTCATCCAGAGTGCTGTTATCAGTTTATAATAATCTTCACTGTCACAATACAACTTCTATTTCTCTCCTGTCCCAAACAAAGCTGGCTGTTAAACAGAAATTTTCCTACGATAGTTCCTTCTACCAGTGTATTCTTAGGAAAACTTTGGTAAGATGCAGTGGTTTATAAGATTAGATATGTAGTCCCTTGTCAATGAAGGATTTTGGGTGTTTGCATCCTGTTCAAAACAATGGGCAGTACTGTTGTTGATCCACATCTCTGAATTGCTGGTTATTTGCTACTTTTACGTTTTAAGGTGAATTTCTGGTTAATTTTACAGAAACTATTTTTAAAGAAATGTAATGATTCCTATTTCAGAGGATCTGATGTACTTTCGCAGTTGAAGCTTATTGCTTTTGTTTTAAACTCTTGTGTATTCTTACATCTAAGGAAGCAGAATAAAGAGCTCACAAATTACACATGCTGCACATGGTGAGTTTAAGTCTTGTCAAACACTCAAAGAGTGCACTCTGTCATCTGAGTAGGTGAATAAAATTAAGCCAGCACAGTGGTGCTAGCAGGCATGCAAAAGCTATTCCTTCTGTTACTGAATTTAGGGGCTTGAATGGCAGGTAATAGGCTGATGACTTTTTAAGTGCTTGTCAGTGTTGGTGAGGGAAATAGAGAAAAATATTAATCTAATTCTTTGTTGGCATAATTCTCGAATATGGTTTTTAGAGAGTTTACTGAAAGGTCTTTGCACATCCAGGCACAGCTTTAGTTCAAACACTTCTATTTAGGAAAAAGTTGTATTCATGAAAAAATTAATGTACAAATCTGTTTTATACCATCTGGAGTAGCTAATTACTTCCTTTGTTTCTTTCTAGGAAATACCAAAATAAAGCAGATGTTGTGTCCTGTAGTGTTAACTCAAGGTTTTGCAAGTCATTCTGTTACATGCTTCTTGGCAGCAGGAATGTAAACTAATTCTTTCAGCACTGAACTAGAACCTTGACAAGGTTAAAATTACAGGTAAGAACAAATTCTGCCACTTGGAAATTTATGGGAATATGCAATTCCTTTTTCTTTGGCTGTGTTTTTCATTTGTAATTTGTAATTGACCATGGATTTAACGGAAATTTCTGAAGAGATTTGATAAAATTATGTTTTTTCTTCTTTAAATGTATTTCAAGTTTGCTTACTGTTACTTTTTAATAGGGAGGAAATATAATTTCAAGTACAGCTTCTTTCTATTACGATACAAAGCTCTGTTAATAAATGGGGGACAGGGAAATGTAATTTCTCACCACCTAAAGTGTCTGCTGACCAGATTTTGGAGAAGTTATGTTCTTACACTGAAGACTGTGCAGTGTCAGTAAAAGTCATGAAGTATTTTGCCCACTATGTGCTGAGATCAGTTTACTGTCTGCATGTGGCTTTTTCCCCCACAAGGTCTGTATTTCCTTAAATGCACTAACAGCAGCAGTGCTGCTTACATTATCTGTTTTAATCAGTTACAGAAAATCTCTAAATTTCCCTTACAAGAGTCCCTGTAGTTTCAGCTTTTGAATCACCTTTTCAAGGGTAAAGGTTGATGTCTTTTCTCAAGTCAGTGTTTTCTCAAGTCGGTGAAAATGTTTTGGCTGCTGGTTTTCTGTCGTTAACTTTATCTGATGATGACAGAGAGCTCTTGTCACAGTCTGTCACCTTCTTCTGAACTCATGTATAGGGAACTAAGAGTCAATGTTCTTTGAATCCTTTTTCTAAAAAGGGTAAATACAATGCTGTAAGTAATGGAAAAACTCCCATATCACCACAAATACCTATCATGAAGATTGCATATTTTGGGTTGTATGTTTCTAAAAGGTTTGGTTCTGTTTTTAAACTGTGACTGTGTGTTTTGAAGACTGTCTTTGAAATGGGCTTCTTGCATGTGTCTCTGTTCAGAATTATAATCAAGTGAAGGTTTTTCAGTCTTGATATCACATTTTGATGTATTTGGCAGGAAGAGTTGCTTGCCTCTTTTCAGTAGTGGCAGGCAGGAGTTTGGACTGAAGCAGTCCTATCTGTCTAACTCTGAAGTTCAATAATGCATAGGTTGTAAGTCAGTGACAGGTTTGTGCCAAGGAGGTGGTGTTGATTTTTCTTCTGCTAAAATGAAAGAAGGGTTCAAACGTGGTTTGTTTTGAGGTGTTTGTTATTTTTTTTTTTTTGTTAGTGTTGTGTTGATTGAATGTTTGTACTCGTTTTGCAATGATGTAACATGTTGAAAAAAGGCACAACCTTTCTTATACTGTGCAAGTCACACTTAATTTGAGTGGACCTTTAGCACTCATCCAGCCCAACCCTTGTGTCTGGCTTCCTCAAATTTTTGTGTGAATCAAGAAACCACCCCATAATTATGTAAATAAAAATGTATTGGCTTACTGTGGTTTTGCAGACCTGCTGCAGAACACTCATTCTGATGTTTCAGACCTGTTTAGGAATAATTTGCAGGTGGTATGAATAGGTGATTCATTGCTGCCCTGTTCTCACAAAAGTGTGTCTGAAGCTTTTTGTAAACAGGCTTTGCAAAAGGTGAGAAAAGTTGTCTTAAATGCCTAAATTTAGAGCAAGGGAGAACTCACTCCCAGTGACATAATGTGTCATGCTAATGAGTGAAATTCTTCATTTTTAATACCACTAGTGTACTGGATAAATTTTGGTTCTTTTTCTTCGAAATCTGAGGTGCTGTTTCTGTAGTGAAAATCTGGCTGCTGTTTGTTTGATTGATGATTGAAAAGGAGCGAACTAAATTTAACTCAAAATATTTGGTCTCACTGAATTTAGAGAACCAAAAGAGGAGTTCTGCGTAGAAGTAATTAAAAACTTTATTTGTGAAGGATCACTGTTGTGCTAAGTTAATGCTTTATAGTATCCAAGTGCCACCTGTGCATTTGTTTTGAACAGCCCAGTAAAGAAGTGAGAACTTGCTTATTGGCTACAGGAAAGATGAGCAGATACAGACAAGGAATTTCAGCAAATACCACAGGATATAGTCTTGTCATAGTATGGTCAGGAGGGATAGGGAGCAGTACAGTGCACACTTCCACATGGTGTAATAAAGCCACGCTGAGTTGCAGGGTTTGAGTTAAGGACAAAATGTGATTTCAAGGATAATAAGCCAGGAGAGGTAATATCTGAATTAACCAGGTAGGTTTATTTCACTAAGATGCCAGTGCACCAAATTTCTATTCCAAGAAGATGGTACAAGAGCATGAAGGCTGACTTAGGCTGAACTATCTTTGCTTCTAAAGACTTTAGCTTCCATCCTGTTCCTGAGCAGGTGCTGGCAGCAGTAGTCAGCTTTGCACTGTCTGGGCCCAGCCTTGTTGTATTTGGTGAACCAACCTGGGTATTTTCCTATGTTATATATTACTGTTTGTAGAGTTACTCTGTAACTCAGATAACCTGTTGGCAGGTAACAAATGGGATTGAATTTCGCAGTCTTTGTAGTGTTTGGAGAAAGTATTGGTAAAAAAAAAGCTGAGTATGTTACCTGAAACCTTAGAGGAATGACATTAATTAAGACACTGACAAGAGTAGTCTCTTACTGAGAATGACACTGCATTCTTCCTCAGTAAAGTCCCTAGCAGTGGTGCTAACCTGAGCTAAGGGCTGCTAATAATCAGAAGTCACACAGGCAAACACAGAATTCTGCTTAGCTAAGAAAAGCACTGCGTGTTTTTTTTAAGTTTTCATTTGGCCACAGAACTGTGTGAAACTGACTTCTGCAACTTGAATAAGCTGCATGGTAAAGGTTCTGTGACCAAAAAATGCATCAACCTGGGCACTAATCACCCTGTACGAAGTGCAGTAACTAGAAAGAGAGATTCAGAGTCCACTTTCAAGGTTTTGGTGAAGTTCATCTTGAATATCTAAGGTATGATCTCTAACTTTATACCTATTGAGCTGCATTCCAGAAAATAAGAAGCCTCAGCATAAAGTATGCAGTTTGTCCATGGTAGACAGATGGTTGCCACATAAGCTGAGCTGGAAGATCTGTAGTTAAGTAGCATAATCCATATCTTAGTAAAGTGCAAGAAAGCAGACTATAAAATAATCTCTGAAAGGACCACAGGCATGATTTTTCTAGTGTTAACAATCTAGCTAGAAGGGTTTCTAGCTAGAAAGCCCTTAACCTAGCTCCTGGTGTTCCTTTCTATTTCTTTGTCTTTTCTGTTGAAGGTTACAGCCCCCTTGGATCTGCTGTCTAAGCTGCTGGCTTCCAAACCCACTGCAGTCGAAGTCACAAAGTTACAAAATACTAAAGCTAACTTTGCACTTCTTCAGTGAAACAGTTCAAAGACTAAGGGCAAAAACATCTCAGCCAGCAGTTCTGAAAGAAAAGAAATTGCTGGCACAATGTAGTGGTGAGTAGCTGAGGCAGAGCAGAAGCGTTAGTGTTATCAGGTAGTGCAACTGACGTTGAAAATAGATATGAATCTACAGCATTAAATTACACCTGTGATTGTTTGGTATCTCCAGACCAATTTGAAATAGCTGAAATTCATTCTGAAATCTTCATCTGCTTTGTAACTTGCTGGTTTAAAAGTAATGTGGTGGGGGAAAGTTGTGTTTTTCTAGTCTTTGTTATTGTTTTTTTTCCCCAACTGTTGTAACAATAGAGATGCTGAAAATAAATTCAAAATTACAGCTGCAATTTTTAGCATGTATGCTACCTGGTGATGGGGATGACTTGCAAAATTTTTTTGAATTCCTGGTGTAGAAGCCTCTTTGGCTTCTTGCACAACATCCTAGCAGGACAAGCTTTTGGTAGGAGGCTCTGTATTGGTGTTTTATGTTGATACTTAATTTCTTTCTGTCAGTATCTTTGGTCAGCTGACATCCTTCCTAAAGCCAACACCCATGGCCATTGATTACCTAAAACCAAACCCAAATCCTTCAAATAAAACCCAGGAGTGGTAATAACTGTTCTTCTGTGTAGTTCATTGTTAAGTGAATATAAAATATTCAGATCTTTGGTTGCAATCATTTGTTTGACTCTGCCAGTATTTGTGGCTATAGAGTTAGGGTAGCTGTTACAGCCAAGCTCCAGTAACTTGGCTTAATGTAAATTCATATAGTGCCAGTGTTAAGGTTGGTAAGTTAGAAGCAAGACCAAGTTCCCTGGGATCAAAAAATCAAAACTATCTGCAGTGTGTGTAGACAGATGTACTGCATAAAGTCTGTATGTGCACATAACACACACTAGAAAGAGGCTGCAAGATGAAGGCAGAGGAGCTTTCTACCAGGACTAAACTTTGGTTGAATTTTACTTAAACCGAAGAAGTTATTTCTTCCTGCACTTTCCATAAGTTTTGAAACTGTTTGTCATGGACGCTTTGATTATTTGTTTCTCATTTACATCTTTGATATCTAGTGCAGCCTTTTTTCTTTTGAAATGTCATTCTTTTTTTATAGTTGGAGCACATGTGCTTTGTAACAGGAAACTCTGGCACTGTTTCTTTTCCACAGCACTGACTTATTAGAAATGACTAGCCTGTTGAGTGAATCCTTCTGAGGAAGAGACATTTTACAGTACACTTTTATGACCTAAGCCGGAAAGATTTATGTTGAACCATTCTCATATTATGAAAAGATACATTATTGCATTTGGGAGTGTTGGCCATCAAGGTGGTATTAGTTTAGTTCTGATGTTTTTTATGAAACTGTCATGTGATGTGAAAATTATTTTATAGTATCTACAAAAACTTTGATTATGGCTTTTAGACCTTTATAATCTAATTATGTGTTGGTTGCTGTCATGGTTTAACCCTAGCCAGCCACTGCACAGCTGCTTGCTCACTTCACCTCCTCTCTCCCTAGTGGGATGGGAAAGAGAATCATAAAAATCAGAAAATTCATGGGTTGAGACACAGGCTTTTTAATGGGACATGGAAGGAAGAAAAAGAACTAAAATATGGAAAACAAGTGATCCACGATGCAATTGCTTACCACTTGCCAACCAGTGTGCGCAGTAGCCCCTGGCCAGCCTTGTCCCCAGTTTATACATTGAGCATGATGTTTTGGAGTATCTTTGACCAGTTTGGGCCGGCTGTCATGGCTGTGTCTCCTCCCAGCTATTTGTGCCACTCCGGCCTTCTCCATTGGTAGGATATGAGAAGCAAGAAAGTCCTTGGCTTAGTATAAACACTACCTAACACACTCATATTTTTAGTTGTTGCTATCAACTTTATTCTCATACTGTATCCAAACCACAACTCTATATCAACTCTGAGGAAGAAAACTAATTAATACCATCCCAGCTGAAAGCAGGGCCACCCCTTATTCTATAACACTTGCGTCCTACCAGGTCCCATACTTTCCAATACATCCAAGTAATCACTATCACCTTTCCTGTATTTTGATATATACAAAGAGAATCATTCTCATATACCGTGGGCCATCCCTTCAAAATCTTTGTTGAGTTTTAGTCTGTGACTTTGGGCTTCATCTCTCATAGTAGTCCAGGAGAGAATGTGTGTAGTGTTGGATTGTTTTATGCTGAAGCCAGTTTATGCTAGTTCTATCACTGCTGTGCTTGTCTGGTTCTCTCATCAATATTCCGTTCTTCATTAATCTGGGTAATTCGATTACAGTACCCTTGATATGGCATTTAACAACTGTAGAAGTGACAACCTACAATATTTTATAGCAAACAACATAATACAGTTCAAATCATTTGCTGTTCTTACCCAGAATCAAATCCCCTTGACACATTGGACTGCCCCATCCTTCTGTGTTACCCACCAAGTGCACCCAGGTCCTTGAGCAAATGCAACCCTGTGGATCATTGCTGGGTCTCCTGTTCAGGTCCTTGGACGTTTTTTAATTTTATGGCAAAACTGGTTTTCAGAAGGATTTGAACTACTTTTCCCTCTCTCAAAAACTTCTGTTACTGTATTACCTCACACAATATTGTCATCAGTGTATTAAATGTTCTGGAGCTTTGCCTTGTTTCAGTACTGTTTAGATCAGTCCATGGCTAATAGTAGGTCTGTGTTTCCTCCCCTGGAATAGTCAATTCCAGGTGTACTGGATGGGCCTGCGCTCTGTTGCCAGTGGCTTGAGAAAAGTGCACTAGCAGTGTCAGTTGTGGTGTACTGCTTGGCTGCCTCTGACACCAGTTTGTATTGAAGTTCCAGCAGGTCTGGTGCAGCTGGACTCAGAGGTGGCATGGCTTCATTCAGGCCATGACAGTCTGTTAATCTGCACTGGCCGTATAGGATGGTTTGAGAGTGAGTGAATTCTGCTGATCACTCCTTGGCTCTCCATACGACAAATCAACTTATGGAGAGTGTCAGAGTGTCTTGGTTGGTGTGATACCACTGCCAGTACACTGCTGTGATGGCACCTGTTGTTTTTTCACCCACACCAGGAACATCCTCCAGGAGATGGGGTAAGGTAGACGACTGTTTAGTTTCAGCTGTCTCCAAGGCAGCTCTACCAAAAGGCCAGCAGGACCTTTTTGAATCCTTGAAGTACGCCCTCGTAAGGTAGTCTAGGCTAAGGATGCGCTGGAGTCTCGGGCCAGTCACAATGGAGTGCTTTTGGCACTCGTTCCCAGCCAGGCTCACTTTGGCCTCCAGCAGAGTTATGGTAGTGCCCTACCACTCCAGAAACACAGATGGTGCCTGTCCCTGTGCAGCAGTGTTTGCTAGAGCCTTCAACTCCTGCTGTGGATGTGCTGTGCAAGGTCATCCAATCCACACAGTCCACAAAACCCAGCTGTTTCTTTCCTCCACCTGGCTGGAGGCAGGGCCCCTCTAGTCCTGGTTGTAGTTTTCACTATTTATTCACTTCTTGTAAATGTGAGTCAGAGTCCCTTGAAGATCAGGAGTAAGAGTAGCCCCTCTACTCTGTCTGGGGAACTGCCCACTACAGACTGGAGCAGCAATGTCCTGCAATAACCCTCTCTTGTGATTTTCCTTGCTATTTCCCTACTCTTGCCTGTAGGGTCAGGATAGATTTTTCCATCCCACTTCCTCATGTCCTCTCTGTGGTCACTCAGGGTGGCCTGTGCTGTTTATGCTTACTCCTAATAGTTGGAACACTGGTCCATACAGGTGGGGAATAGGATGCATCTGCCTTCCTTGTCCATAGCCAAGATACAGGCCTGTTGCAAGGAAGAGGCATTTTGTTTGTATTATTGGAGTTGGCCAATTTGTCCACCATTTGTCCACCTCTCCATCTTTCCAGATGATTACTGCCAGTGAGTTAGTGTATGACAATGGTGCATCCCATGCAAACTTCCACCACATGGGTCAGGTACACTCGGCTTCATCTGGGTCTTTGGATAACTGCTTGTTGTCCCCATCATCATAAATCTCCTCCAGCATGGCTAATGGCCTCAGATACTGGATGCCTCTATCCGTGATGGTCCACTTGCCTGGGTGGCATAACGTCTTCCTTGAAGGAATACCTTTCCTTCATACCTGGCAGGAGTCACTTCCAGAGGCTGAAGGCTTGTGCCCTTTTTCCAGTTGCTTTGTTAATGTCCACTTCCATAGAATGGGATAACAGCTGTTTGGCTTTTCTACCCTCTAATTCCAGGTTACTGGGCCTGTAATTCCAGCATTGGAGCAGCCAGGAGATGCCCTTGCCTGGATGATGACTGAAATCTTTTTGCATGTCAAAGCTCACTCAAGGATAGGGATCAGAAGGTTAACTATGTCTTTATGTGTTCTGCCTCTCCTCTCTCTTCTCAGGCTAGCCCTGCTGCTTCATCCCTCCCTATATGAGCTCATCTCTGCATATCTCTCTCCTTATGTTTAGCAGGGGCTGGTACAGGCACGAGTTGGTTCTTTGGTTCAACCACAGTGCCTGTAACTGGGGTTGGAGTAGCCCCTGTGCCCATCATATTGTCATCACATCCAGAGGCCTTTTTTTTTCCCTCAAGGGTACTGTCCAGTACTGAACATGGCTCAGTAGGCCTGGGCCAGGCCACAGCACATTGCTGTGGGTTTTGTCTCTGGAACTGCCAGGGTAGCAGCATAGTTCTTTCAAATATTTAACTAGTCTTTCCAGATTTTGCACTTGTTCAGGGCTGAAGTTCCAAAGCACTTGAGTTGCCCACTGCCTTAGGCACTTGGCCATACTATCCCCCACACCCTGCCACTTGCCACTATCCAGCCTCAGGGCAGATCCCTGGGTGGCATTCTGAAATAATTGTTGATGCTTAAACGAGACCTTGAACACATTCAGAAGGAACAGCAATAGGAATGCTGGTTTGAACATACCAAATGCTGTTTTCATTGGCCTAGAGGAAAAAGGGAAGATGAAGGGAGGTACCAGTCTCCCCCATGGATTTGAAGAGTTGTAATTATTAGTAGTTTCCTATAGATGGCTCCCAAAGTATGGAGATGTGGGCAGTGCTGAGTACAAATACCAGATCAGTTTCACGAGTGGCAATTCTGTCATATTATGAGCCAGTGTTACAGGGCACAGCAGCATAACCTTAGCCCAGTTCCCATGGGTGACACAAACAGTGCAGGGGCAATATATACAAGTAAAGTATTATATAACACTACTTTGTGAACAAGGACACCAACTTTGAGAGCAAAGACATCACCACTGTGACCAGTGACTAAGATAATGAGTACTTATAAAAAATTTCTTCTGATACATTGTAGTCAGATGTGTTATTATCTCAACCTGTCCTGCCCTGTGTTGGGCACCAAAAATGGCTGTCATGGTTTAACCCCATCCAGCAATAGCACACAGCTGCTCTCTCAGTACCCTGACCCAGTCAGATGGAGGAGAGAATCAGAAGAATAAAAGTGAGAAAACTTGTGGGTTGTGATAAAGACAGTTTAATGGGACAGAAAAGAAAGAAAACTATAGTTATAAAAGAATTAAGAACAAGTGAGGCACAATGCAGTTTCTCATCACTTGCTAACCAGTGCCCAGCCATTCCCAAGCAGTAGCCCTGCCAGCTTTCCTCCCAGTTTATATATTAAGCATGATGTCATACAGTACAGAATATCCCTTTGGCTGGTTTGGGCCAGCTGTCCTGGCTGTGTCCCTCACGACTTCTTGTGTCCCTCCTGCCTTCTCCCTGGCAGGATATGAGAGCTGTCAAGTCCTTGGCTTAGTATAGCCAACAGTACTTAGCAACAGCTAAAACCCTCCGTGTGTTACCAACGTTATTCTCATACTGTATCCAAACCACAACTCTGAACCAGCTACTAGGAAGACAACTCTATCCCAACTCAAGTCAGGACAGCTCTGGCCATTATGACAGTCATCAAGTAAATATTTCTGCCTGTTAAATACAAATCTAAATTGAAAGGAGCATGCTTTTCACTTAAAGTAGCTGTCTATTTCCCCTTTATGACGTAGTAGAAAATAATGAGTATCTATACCTGAGCAAGAACTGTTTGTCAGATTTTAAGTAGATCTTTGGAAAAATCAGCAGTTGGGGTTGTTTGTCTTTTGAACAGAAGCACAAGCTTTTGCACAGCTGTTTTTAAGGCTCTTTTATATATGGCTGATCTAATACCAAAAAGTCTTCACTGTGTAGCTAGAGCAGAAAGGATATTGATCACGCATTTTTCTTGCATGTCAGAGGACATGACTTTTGCCTTCATTCCTCTATATGTCAAAAGGCTAAATGTCTTTGGTTTCCTGAGCCTGAATTGTTGCCTATGTTGCCTGTACAAGAGATAAGGGCCTCACATAGGATTTCACTCTGGTAGAAAGCATTAGAGAAAAATACAGGTTGGAACTTCAGAGAAGTAAGCCTTGGGTTAGATTTTTGCTCTGAGATGTCAGCTTTTGTTAGAGACTTGTTGCCCTGAACTCTCTTGGAAATGACATAGCTATTGATGTAAGACTAGAGATGAACACTACACTAGAGAGGTAGTTGGAACCTCTGCTTTGGTAGTGTATTGCTCAGATTCAGCTTCTTCATTGCTAGAGGGGGGCAAAGGCCAGTAATTTCTTCATGTAGTTTCTCCTCTGTAAAGGCATTCCAAAAGCCTTTGAGCCTTGGTCATTATTGATACTGCCAGACAACAGATTTTTAGAAATTTTTGATTAATGTTATTTTCCCCAACCTTTTCCAGGGTTGGAAAGACTACAAGGAGAAGAGAATCCTAGGGTTTTATTTTTGATCTCAGTAATATGTGGTGTTTTAAAGACTGGTCGGTGGAGCATGGATAAGAACTAAGGCCTTCTCCATTTCCAAGGAGACTTTGGGAATTACGGTAGACATGGTCTTCCTGATTTTGAAAGTTTCACCTAATGATTTTATGTGGGATAAACATTTTCACCACAAGGAAATTAATACAGTTTCTCAAACCAATCTGTTATTCAGTTATATTCCATACAAAAATGGGATCTTTGGAAAATAAATCTCAAGACTAAAGAGTACTGAATTTTTGAGTTTATGCTGATTAAAGCCGTGAGTGAATTACTGGTTTGCAGGTGGGTACTTCATCTGTTCTTCTGGTGACTGTGTTTTATCTTGAGACTAAATCTTGCTGTACCAAAACGTTTGGGGCTTAATGCCTTAACTCCTTCAGAAAATGTTGAGGAAGTACGATGAAGTCTTCGTTAAAAGCTTGAACAGTGGAGGGGTTTTCATGCTTAAAATATGTGATATGAGTGAATGGTCTTTTAGCCCAAGCCCTTAGCAGCAGGTAGATACTGGTAGGCTGGACCAGTGGTCTGATGGTAGCTGCAGGGCGTGTAATCACATCATGTATCAGGAATAAAGTAACCTTGTCCCTGTATATAGCCTGGCTGATGACTGTCGAGGAATGAGCTTTGCCAAAGAGAACCATGGGGTGGGTCCTGGTGGAGAGCCAGGACAAATGAGTTGAACATTAGAGAGCAGTGAATCTGAAGGGAGGAAAGTTTGTCACCTATTAGAAAAGGCGTATCCGCCATTTTGAGAGAAGTGATGGTTTTCCTCTATTTGGAGCTCACGAGGCTGCACTGGGAATACAGTGTGGACTGCTCACCTCCCGGTACAGGAAAGGCACAGATATGGAGGAGCAAGCTGAGCAGAGAAGCACACCCTTACTGAGGGGCCAGAGCCTGTGATATGTGAGGAGAGGGGAGTTACAAGTTTCTTCAGTGTGGAGGAAAAAAGGCCAAGCTGTCTTCCAACACTGTCATGGGAGGGATACAGAAGGTAGAGCTGTGTTCTACCAGAAGATGTGTGATGAAAGCCTAGCAGGCAAAGGATACAAGTTGACTCCCAGGCTTACTGATAGCAAGTCAATCTCTACATCCTTTATTTGCAATATTAACTGGGATATTTAGAATATTAAGAACATAATCTGGAATAGTGTGGGGTTTTTTTCCAGTTTGTTATCAGTTGTAGAAAAGAGAAACTACTTATGAAGCAAGAAAGTGTGGCACATGCATTTGGTGGTTGTTTTTGTTTTTTGTTTTTTGTTTTTGTTTTTTTTTTTAAGTGTGTTTTATTTCACAGATATAAAACACAACACAATACTGAGCTTGCAGGCCTTTGCAATTACGTAGGTTTTGATCTTTTTCCTCACTCGGACACATGATTTCTTCCACATTTTTGATTTTAAGAATGTAAGGATGTACTTAATACAATTAAAGGAATTGTAAAGGAAAGATATGAAGTATTGGAGGATATCTGACAATTTGGCAGCATTTCAGTCCTGTATGACAGCTTTATTGCTAAGAATGTTTTGTGTGCTTTCAAAATAGTTTTATATTGTTTATAATTTGTGGATAAGTGATTGTGAGATACTAGAATCTTTCACAAGCCTCCTTTAAGGATGTTAGTTGCACTATTAAACTATGTGGAACTTGTTCAGCTCTGAACTGAGAGCATTGGTTGCTGAGAACTCTGCTTTGTGATGGTGTGTTGTACTGCCTTGCTTACCCTCTGACACAGATTAATTTTGTTGGTTTTCAAAGCAAAATCAAATGTTTTGAGAGAAGAGGTTGTGCAAAGTTTTGACTACACATCTCAGTGATGACATTTTGTCTGTCCTTTCCGTGGATTCACAGTATTACAAAAAACTGTTGAGCAAGCAGCTGAGGCCTCTGTAGTAGTGGGGATCTTCAGCACTGCATGGAGATGATCGTAGCGGAGAGGTAGTGTGAAGTTTGGTTTATCTGTGTGTAGTTCCTGGCTTGGCAACAAATTTTTAAACTAGAACTAGATTATGGTGACTCCATTGGCTCTGTATGCGGGTATTACTGTGTCAGAGACAAGTGACTGCTCAGGATTAGTCTCAGCAGAATTCTTACCAATTATTTTTGGATGAAATTTGCTGTCATTTTCACATCTAAGGATTTCAGAGGGTGATGACATTTAGCATGGTCTGAATTTATGATATCTGAGTTTCTGAGATCTGTGGATTAAAGGATGAAGGACTTAGTATAATTTGTTAAAAGATTCCAGTGGGAGGTTTTCTTGTATTTAAGTGGGAATTATTGCCTTGGCTCCTTTGGCAGATGGTCTGTGTTCCACTGTGGTCACTTTTGCTATATCTTACAAGAATACAGATGCATAAAGCTAGCAAGACCAGCTGTTCTTATTTATGAACATGAATTGATTTTCTTCATGCCACAGTAAAACTGGAAAGAAAGTAGGAGTGATATAGTTGTTGTTTTTTCCATCATAAATTAGTCTCTGCAGAGGATGACAAAATCAGCAGGGCTGCAAAGGTATGTGAAGTACTCTGCCACCGTACAGAGATTGCTTAATTTTTATGAAGTTGTTCTTCAAAAAAGACAGCACCCCAACAAAAAATACTAAAAATGCGAACACGGGTTTGTAAATTCACACTTCATTCATGTCATGTATTAATTTTTTGTCGTCCAGTATAGTTGTTGACTTTTGCACGTGTGCATGCTTTATCACTTTTTATAAAGAAGAAACGCAGGAAGCAGACAACAAAGCTTATATGGAACGGTGGTTTTATAAATAAGACTTCTTCTCTTTGTTTTCCAGGTTCAATATTGCATAAACATGGGTGCATTTTTGGATAAACCAAAAACTGAAAAACATAATGCTCACGGTGCAGGGAATGGCTTGCGTTACGGCCTCAGCAGTATGCAGGGATGGAGAGTGGAAATGGAAGATGCCCACACAGCTGTTGTAGGTATTCCCCATGGCTTAGAGGACTGGTCCTTTTTTGCTGTCTATGATGGTCACGCAGGATCTCGTGTTGCAAATTACTGCTCCACGCACTTATTAGAACACATCACTAACAATGAAGACTTTAGGGCGACAGAAAAACCTGGATCTGCTCTTGAACCTTCAGTGGAAAACGTCAAGAGTGGAATCAGAACTGGATTTTTGAAAATTGATGAATATATGCGCAATTTCGCAGACCTCAGAAATGGCATGGACAGAAGTGGCTCAACAGCAGTGGGAGTTTTGATTTCACCTGAGCATGTATACTTTATCAACTGTGGTGATTCACGTGCTGTTCTCTATAGGAATGGACAAGTCTGTTTTTCAACACAGGATCACAAACCTTGCAACCCGAGGGAGAAAGAGCGAATCCAGAATGCAGGAGGCAGTGTAATGATTCAGCGTGTTAATGGTTCGTTGGCAGTTTCTCGAGCTCTGGGGGACTATGACTACAAATGTGTTGATGGTAAAGGCCCTACAGAACAACTTGTTTCTCCAGAGCCTGAGGTGTGTGAAATCTTAAGGGCAGAAGAAGATGAATTTATCATCCTGGCCTGTGATGGCATCTGGGATGTAATGAGCAATGAAGAGCTCTGTGAATATGTAAAGTCTAGACTTGAAGTATCAGATGACCTGGAAACAGTGTGCAATTGGGTAGTGGACACTTGTTTACATAAGGTATGTAACTATTTTCTCCAAACAGCTGTTCTAAAATTATCTTCTGGTTAGATGGGTACAGTGTTAACAGCTGTTCCTGGCCTACTGTTCCCCTTCTCCAACTTTTTTTCCTCAAAGTTCTGTACCCATTTGACTGTATATCCTTGCCAAAGAATATACAGCCTCACCCTATGTGCTTGGAAAGGTGATAGCAATTGCAAAAATAAAGGGTGGGTTTTTTCCCCAGGTAATGCTTGCATATAGTTCCAGCTCTAAGCTTTGATTGTAAATACAAAATCTGTAAAATTAATCTGTTCTGAGCAAGGTACTCTGTGGGTTTGTTTGTCCTTTGAAGTTGGGTAGTGTTTGTATCCTTTGCGTAAAACCGATGTTGGCACCATCTCCTCGTCAAGGTGTTGCTTCTCTCACAGCTGTGTCCTCAGCTCATTGTAGCTTAGATGGAGTAACAGCACCTTTGCATCTGAGCTTGCTTCCACTCCTCAGATTTAGTTTGTTTGGAGCAACTACTGGTTGGTCTACATATGATAAATAGGTATTCGATTTCCAACATTCCCTGAAAAGTGCAACTCCTGCTAGTACAAACAGAGTTCCTTTGTTAGACCACAAAATAAACCTGCAATTATGAGGAAAATACTAAAATTCACAGTTGTAACTCTAAAGGGTAAGTTGTGTGTTTTTTTCCAGAAATAGGGCTGTATTCCAGCTTACACCATACAGTGTATGATTGGTTTAAATACTGTTTAAATTGCTTTTCTGACCAAGAACTCAACCAGCCTTGTTAAAGGATGATCACTCTCAGATACCACATGTTTATTTTCCAAAGTCAGATCCTGGATCTCTGTAGCAACATTAGAATGTCTTTAGGCTCTGGATTGTACCACATAATACTGTGTGATAGGTGTCCTCATATGCTTGATACAAAAGGCAATGTAGGCTAACTCCTAAGCAGTATTTCTGAAGGAATTCATTCTAATGTCAAATTCTTAATTGCTTCAGGAGAAGGATTTGTTGTGATAGGTGATTAGAACTATCCAGTAGCTTGGGTTTACACAGCACCAGTATGCAGTGACTAATGGCACTTAATATTCTATAGAAAAAAAGCGAGATTATATTTTCAAACCAGTAGTTTAAATTGTGATTCTGCTGGGTCCCCTTGTAAGAGACTTAAAATCCTCTTTTTAAATTTGGCTGTAAATTATAATTTTGAAAATTAAATATGAACAGGAAAATGGTATCAGAGTATGCTAGTAAAGATCTGGCATTAAAATTAGTATCTGAAAAAGACATTGGGTGATATTTCTGAGCGCATGATAGTCTGTAAGGTCAGCTTGGCCATACAAAATGTTTATATCTTATACTTACTTCAAGGTGCTGTGTGACACAAGTGCATTCTGATAAACAGACTTGTAATACATGTAATGGCTTACATGAATGCCCTGCAAATAAAACAAATTAGTTGCTTGAGCTAAGGTATTCTAATAGCATAGGGGAGTATTTTGCATTTCATTTTGCAACAGGAGTTGTTTTACAATTTGGCTTAAGGTAACATTACACAACTGTCTAATTTCTGACCTGTTTTATTGATACTATTTTTAAATGGTTGACATGTAGATTAGTCATCAATTATTTAGACTTCAATACCAAGAATATACAGTCAAAATCTGTCAAATTAATTCTAGTGAGTGCTGTAGTTAGGACACTGAGAGGTTCTTACTGATGAAAATACAGGCTTTTCTCAGGGTTTCTTTTTTTCCCCAGGTTTATCTATATTAGTGTATTTAGTAAAAGTACAAATGTGATTAGAGTAAAAGATGAAGAATAAGAGAAAAGATACTAACTTCTCTTTCTTTTTTGTCACATAGGGGAGTCGTGATAACATGAGTATTGTATTAGTTTGTTTTCCAAATGCTCCTAAGGTCTCAGAGGAGGCAGTGAAAAAAGATGCCGAGTTGGATAAGTACTTGGAATCACGGGTTGAAGGTAAGAAATCCACTTAGTTCACAGATAATGAACAAATCACAGTTTGATTGTGATAGTGAGCACAATGGTGTCATAACTAGCTTGAGCATGAAAATAGAAGCCATGAAAGACATTATGCCACTTTGTTAGGTTAAATTCAGACCTGCTTATAACTTTGAATTTTTGTATGTCAGGAAGAGTGTTTTACACCATATGCTTAATCTTGGTATTCTGCAAACATTTTCTTACTGTGAGCTTTAAGTTTTTACTGCTGGCTTCATAGGTTAAAATGCAACTACTGACCTTGCAGAGTGTTGTGTCAGCTTAGTAAATTGTGATCTTGCTAATGTCCCGCTTATAAAGTAGTAAAAGAGACATTTGTACTATTTCTTCCCTTTTTCTGTGAAAGTTTTTGACAGAAAGAAAAAAGCTATACTGGGTTTTTGTGTCAATGTCCCAGTAATCTAGATAGTTGATGTAGCCACCTGAAATTTTAATATATATGCATATTAAAGGTCTTCAAGTATGAGTTATCTGAGCACACAGCTGTGGTGTGTGGTGTCTTTTCCTCTTGTTGAAATGGAATCTAAATGGAAATGCGTTGTATATTTGTAATGTCTGTTGAGATTAGAGAGCCCTAGTGGTCACATCAAATGCTAACTCTAGGCCTGTTTCTTGGAATTTGGCTTATATCCCAGGCTTCCTAGATGACCCTAGTTAAGATAAATACCTGTTATCTTCTATGTCAGGGTAAAGTACATGAACTGTTAATAGGCTCTGGGAGAGAGCCAGGAGCAGTTGCCTTCAGTGGCAGCAGTCAGGTGTGCACAGTGGTTACAGGCTGGTATTCCCAGCTTCTTGGTGGCTGCTCTCTGTTAGCAAACGGGTGAAAGATAGATGGAACTGCAGTGGACTTTATTGCTTTTATAAGTGAATGTTGAGATTAATAAAAAAACTGTCAATTTGGTGATCAGACTGTCTGGATTAACTAATCTATTAATAGAGCTAAAAATAATTAGTTATCACATTTAACTAAATAATATGTATACCAAAAAAATAGTTGAGAGTTTGTAGTCCAAACTGATGTGGAGTCATTGCAAATATAACTCAGAATGATTGTTTAGCTTAAGTGCTTCAGAGAAATTAATTGCTCCAAAGCTTGAACTTCTGTTGCTTCAGCTCTTGGTTTTTTTTCCCCCGCTTGAGTTCCCTGTGTCCTTCTGTGTTCTGCTAATTGGACAGAGTTCAAGGCCTTTTAAAGGCAAGTACTTAGCAAGAAATGACAGCATATTTGAGAAATTATGACAAGGAGTGGAGAAAGTAAATGAAACAGACTTCAGAAGAACTTGAAATATGTATCTGAATTTTAACATTTTTTTGCATTCATAAATTCTGTGAAATTGTAATTTTGACAGTCTCTGCAATTAAAAGGAAAAAACAGTTGTGGGACTGCAGTTTACCTTACACATGTGCCTTGAATGTTATTAGTTCAGAAAGGATAAAAGCCTTAGCAGAATGTTTCAAACCACTAATCAGCATGAGGAAAATTGTTTAGAAATATGCTGGAATGTTTAAGAACAATATCTGATTTCAAGGTTTAAGTAGAGAGCAGGAATACTTTTGGCTTTAAAAAACCCCATTGGGGCAAGAGTATCATCTCAAGTGTTGGAGTTGGTAAATGTTTTGGAAGGTGGAGTTTCTTTTTCGTTAAGACAACTGCCTTTATCAGTTGTGTATTCATCTTTTAACTTAGTGTAGAAAACACTGCAGAAAAGAGTTGTGCCTGACAGTTTGAACTGTCTTAGGCTCTAAAAACAGAAAGCCTGGTAGGTATGTTGTGACACTGATAATATGGATTTGTTTAAAATACCTTTCTAGAGGCTTTCCTTTCAAAAAGCAAATAATGGTATTTGAACACAAATTAACAAGAACAGCATTAAAAAATTTGGTAATGAGTCAACAGCTCACAAGTTATATGCATTTGGCTGATAGCCAATAACAATTATATTTAAACCTGTAGTAAAAACGTTCTGAAAAAAAAATAAGGTTGTCTTGGAACTACTGAGCTACAAAGATAGATGTTGTCAAAAAATGTAAACTATGAGTTCTCTTGGATACTCTCCACTTTCATTAAGTGACTCATATAAATCAGGGCAACATTGGAACTTACTATAAAATCCTTTGGGACTTCCTGGAGAAATTTTAGTTTCATCACTGGTGTTTGTTCATAATGAATAGACACTGTTCTCTTTCTGTTCTCTTGTGGACCTTAAGTTTCAAGCTGACTGTACAAACCCATCAAACTTTTTAGGCAACAGGGTTTTTTCACTACTATACTTGAGCATTTTAAGCTCTGGCTCTGGGAGAAAAGTAGTGTTTAAGGCGTGCTTTTGTTAGATTTTAAAAAGTAAGAAAAAAAAAAGCAGTTTAATACTTGCACATGTAACTTTTGTACTCTGTACATGCATAAGTGGAATGCTGAGATACTGTATATTTGTATCATGAGTTTAGTTAGTAGTTCCCTAAGGTCTTTCCAGAGATCTTAAAAGAGAATTAATACCAGGAGGTTGGTTGTTTTTTTTTTATTTTAACAGATTGATTAAAAAACAAACTCAGCAACTCATTATTTACAGAGATTTCCAGTGCAAGAAATATATACCAATGCTCTGTTGATAGTTTGGGTTTTGAGGTTGACAGAATGTGGATAACTGCATTCCAAAGCTGCCACTTGTAGAGTATACTGAAATACTTAATGAGGTTAAGCTTGCGCCTGAGTCATTTATGACTGAGCACAGCCCTGCTTCTGGTTTGAGTCATTTAATTGGTCCATCTCCAAAGCACAGTCACAGAGTTACAGACTGGTTTGGGTTGGAAGGGACCTTAAAGATCCTCTAGTTCCAATTCCACTGCCATGGACAGAGCACCTTCCACTGGTGTTTTGGGCAGTAGGGAGGTTATGCTACTACTGTTTGTAGTTAGGTCACTTTTCTTACTGCTCCTTACAAATATTACTTTCTGCTCTCTGTTTTTCAGAGATCCAAAGTTTGGTTCCACAAAGAGAAAACTAGGCACAGAAGTCAATTCAGTTCTTTGATATATTTCAGTTTATTTGAAAGGGTGTATCAGAATTGCAGTTAATAACAGACAAACCACAGAACTTCACAAAACCCAAAAAACCACTCACCTCGCAAATCATAAGTAGGGGCACATGATCTGTGTAGGCTTAAACAGTCTTAGTGGTAAATACTCAGTTAATCCCCTGAGTCTGATAATGCATTTTACATATGTGGAATATATACTGTATATAAAACTGATTTGTCATAATCTGATAGCTGGGCCTGAAAGGAGGTGCTGGAACATGGAGAACTTGTAATGCTGTCTGGTTGGGGACCCGAATTACATAAAATTGAACTAAAATGGTACCTGAAGTTTCAAAATGCCTATCCATGAGTGAAGTGTTAAGCTTTTAGTGAAAAGTGTTTGAGGTAAAAAAGTAGACTTTGTAGTGGACTTTCATGAATATACATATATAATAATATCAGGAATTATTCTTCAAGTGTCTGAATTATATTAGCAATGCAAAGCTATCTGTAGGGTTATTCTTAACATCACAGACATTATGGTGCAAACTTTGTAAATGCCCATCAATCTGTTTTTGAAAACATTTGGTTTCTTTCTCTGGTGGCCTTTGTCAGGCACATCCACAGTGTGCATCTGCTAAACTGATGTGTAATGACAACAGGTCATGCTTGCTTGCTCATCTGCTTTATTCTTGGTTTTCTATTAGGAAGTTTGGGGTTTTTTTGGGTTTTTTTGGTTTTTTTTGGTTTTTTTTTAAAGGGAGGGGACAGGTTCTGGATAAAATTACTCACTCTGATCTCACTCTGATACCAGGAAAAGAAATAGATAATGTTTCTGGAATTCTTGCTTTGCCACCTTCTAGAAATGGAGGGAGGATGCTCATGGTTCAGTTCAGCATTCCCTCAGAAGTTATTATACATTATAAACGTATATGTTTCTAGCACTAAGAAACATACAGTAATCTTTAGCTATGATTGCTTTCATTCCTTTTTAAGAAGATATAAAACCCTTATGCTTGCAATGAATATTTAGAAATTGCTTTCTATTTTTGGCTTTTCTTATTATTAATTCTTGCTATTTGTCTCATTTTTTCTATGTATAGAGCCAGATGTGCTCTTGGCTTAAAAATTATATATTCATAAGAAATGTTTCCTGTCAAATATATCTCAGCAAAATTGTTACAGCAGTACAATTACTTCTAAGTAGAACTGTACAGAAGGATGCCATTTATAAGAGGAGTTGTGGCTAATTTGTGTGGATATGTGTGGAAGAAGTGATCAAAACCCTAAGATTTAGGCATTCTTACTCAGCTGTCGTTCCTTTGCTAGCCATGATTTATCCTTGATGGATGGATGGATGGATGATAATACACATCAAGTTTCATGGAAAAGTCTTTAATTTTAATCACTTCTAGTAGCAGTGCATATATCTTACTCTTTATGAAGATTGTATTGTGTTGGCTTAAAATTGGGACTTGGAAATGTCATAGTGCCTTATTTGTTACAAGGTAACATAATTATTCTACTAGTGATCGCTTTGAGGGGCTACAGATCTGCTTCATGCAAAGTGGGTACCTTGGCAAGCACTTGGCTGATCTTGGTAGTCCTAAGAGAAGCCTGAATATCTGTTGCTTCTTAGAGAAGTGATAGACATCAAATAAGGTTTAAATACTGGGAAACGTGGGGTGAAGGGTTTGAGGTAGGTAGGTGGTGTGCTTTTCTGCTAACTTAAGAAACTCATAAACTGCAGGCTCCAAGTCAGTCATCCAGAACATAATCAGTTGTAAGAAAATTAAATTACTAGTTTTTTTATCTTTGGATAGTAGTCAAGATACAGAATGTCTGAAGTTTTTTTTAGAATGATACTTGAAAGGATTAATTCTTAATTCTTCTTGAAGAGATTCTTTTATGTAGAACAGTGTCTACAAGAAATAGCACTTGTTCCTTAAATTGGTTGATTTTCAGAAAAAACATCCTCTCTTAAAAATAGAAGACTTTTGCATACAACTCCAAACCTTTTTATGCTGTGGTGATGATTGAATGAGTAGGGGCTGATGACTGGAAGCTGGTAGCATTGCACCTGTGAGTGTATACACAGATATTACACATTCATCTTAACAGCAATCCTGTTGAAAGAGAATATGTCAAGATTTACTTCAGTTCAGGCAGTTCTTTTCCAAGCTAGAGGAACTTACTAGCACTGAACTTGACTTGTATGTCAGCTTTGAAAATGGAATATAATTTTTAATTATTATTAAAAGAAATATTTTTAACTATTCCTCATGAGTTCCATATTCTGTTTTGGCCACTTGAGTGGCCAAATATAATATAATCTATTCACTATCTATCCTCTTGATTGCTTGGTGGTCAGAGTGTTTATGCACTGAAGATTCAGCCCTTTGAGGATACGAGGTGTTGCTCACCAGGAAATGTGACAGAATCCCAGGGAAGCGTTGGCTTTATGGCACGTAATGTGTTGCACTGCAAGGGGAAGCTCACTGAAACAGACTCCCAGCTGCTGTCTTTTTCAGAGAGAACAGGCTGCTGTCTCCAGGGTCTTTCATTCAGTTCACACTCTGCTTCTGAATTTCTCTTTGAGAGTAAAGCTTGATGTGTACTAGAAAGACAGACTAGGAATTTAAGCACATTTCCACCATACAAAGACTGTTAACCTCTAAAGAATGTTTTCCTGTTTACAAGTAACTTTTTCATAATGCTTCTGTTAAAAAAATATATTTTATGTTTCACTGTCTTAGCTAATGAGTGGTATTAATTCAGGATTTCTTTTGTTTTTAAATTAGAAATTATGGAAAAATCGGGTGAAGAAGGAATGCCTGATCTTGCTCATGTTATTCGTATTTTAACTGCAGAGAATATCCCTAATTTACCACCAGGAGGTGGTTTAGCTGCCAAGTGAGTAGAGTACTGGAATTTCTTGAACTGTTAAATTCTCTGACACTCTTTCATTTAGGTGTTTTAAAGTTTTCTTATTATAATAGCTATACTCAAATCAGGTTTTTATATTTGAAGCTAGTTTACCTTTTGCAGTATATAAACATTTGTCTTGCTGTTCCTATTACAGAATGGTAAAGAGGAAACACATAATCTTATTCTGGTACATAACATTAATTTATTATGTCTGTATGGACATTTCAAAAAATAAAAATATATGTATTCTTGGCTCTTTACTGCATTATATTTGTTAAGAGCTATCAAACAAGGTGAATATCAAAATACCAGATCAGTTTTTCTCGTCATGTTTTCCCAACCACTTAATGTCCATTATAAGTTTGGAACAGTGCTTATTTGCTCAGCAAACATTCTCATAAGAAAATTGTTTTTATTTGTTTAGTCTGAAACTGAATGATAGGTAAGTTTTGAGATGCATATTCTAGTTCAATATTCTCAGTTAACAGGAGTAAACCTTCAGAAATTACACTGGTTTTCTGGGGAGCCCAGTGGTGATGTTCTAGCAATCTACAGCTTAAGGATTTTAATGAAAATAATTTAGGATTGCATAAATAATTGTTAATCTGGAATTCCCCAGACAGTAGGACTTTTTATTGTTCCCTGATATAGAGCATGTTTCTGGAATATTTGTATTTTACAAAATACGAAGTCCTGTCCTCTGAGCATTTTTTTTGTGTGTGTACACATCTAGTTTCAGTGCATATACTTGTTAATGAGCACTGTTTGCCATGATTATATCTTTCTAGCCTTAGAAGTATTCTGAATCTTTCTCCACTTACGTGCATTCCAGGCATTCAGAGAAGTTTTACTGTGCCTGTTCTTGGTTCCTCCCAACTGCTGTGTTTTGTTGGTTTGCTCATTAATAACTACATCATGTACTGCTGCACTGTTCTGGACCCTTGACATTCAAGTTCTGTTTTAATTTGTTGTGATCCAGGCTACATTTTTCATGGGCTTGCTTCAGAATTTACATTTTGGTGCCTTTCTCTTCATCTTGACTTTCAAAATCCACTGACTTCAGGGGTGTACCTGCAGTTTCTTTCAAGAGAATATTATACAGTCTTAAGTAACTTGTTCTTGGTCTCCAAACTTGGAACAAAGACAGGCAGTGATGTATATAAGTACGTTTTACTTGCAGGAAATTAATGGAAGTCTTGGAAAAAATACTACTGCACAACCCAAATCCCATACTTTGTAACTTAAAACTTTTGTCCTAATAAGAGAATATTCTTTTTCTTGATGCAATTAACCTAGGATGTTACCAGATCATGAAGAAGTTACGCTTTGTCCTTGTGTTTGAACATCAAGACCCGGCTCAAACAGATTGCGAAAAGTTCTTACCTGTGACTGTCATCCACGGTTTTGGCACCAGTTAAAGTTGCTCCCAATGTTTAGTATGTCTGAGCTGAAAAAATGCAATACAATGTTACTGTGACTACAGTATGTTTGCAAGCCTTAGGAACCCCTTAAATAGCTCCATTTATATTGGCACTGTATAATTCCTTTCTTCAAGCTTCTCACTTATGTAGAAGCCCCTGCTGGCCCACTCTTTGAGATGGGAGATGTACAAGTGTCAACTCTGCTGTGATCAGCTGATGGTACTGTTTTATCCTGTAAAGTCTTACTCTCCAAAGACCGTTTTTTGGCTTGACTCCAATTCCCTTGTGATTTCAAATGCTGCGTCAAGAATGGAGCTTTGTTGCTGAACTGAACAAAAATCCTGAGCTACTCTGCCCTCTGGGCCTTAGTAGTTCCACTCAATATCTTGCTCCTGAGTTTTCCCATGAAAGAAAAGCACAGAGAAATACACTGGTGAAAAAGAGAAAAGTGAATTAAAAAAAAGATTGGATAATTCCCAAGGAGCTGACTTTGATGTCTGTTTAAACCCACTGCAGTGGCTACCTGCTGCTTCTCTGGCAGTCTAGCTTGGACTGTCCAGATGTTTTCTGTTACATTGGGAGGTGCCTTTGCTTTATGTACTACAGAGGTTTAGTCAGAATTGTGCCATTCCTCTATCACCAAATGTGGAACTAAATGGAGAGAAACCTTTCCTCTATCATTGGCCAAAAGATTCAGTTTCTTTTCTCGAGGAAGATCTTCTGCCAAATCCAATGGATCCCATACTACCTCAGATATCCAACCTTTCCAGATTTCTTAAATATGTTCAGAACAAGCCTCATCAAACCTGTAGCATCCTCAGTATTCTTGGGCAGAAAGTTCTGTTGCATCAAGAGCCATTTATATATTTGAGACATTTGCTGCTGGTTTGACATCTGATGCCTTTGTGCTCTTTAGAAGAGTCAGCAATTGGTGCCCCTCATTCTGTAAGACACAATTTTTAAAGATCTTGGTCATTTCCAGACTTAAAAGTCTTAGTCCACATAGCAGTTCTTTTCTGTTGAAGCTGTCAATAACTTTGATCATGTTAATTATAGCTGTCTGAATGTTTCCCAGTTTTAACTTTGATTTGAAAATGGAGTATATAACCTTTTTTTGCATCAGAAATCTGTTTATGTGATGGGTTTTATTTTTTGTGGTGTTCTTTGTGCATATTTTGACTGCCTGTGAAAGTGTGGCCTTAAATGGCACTGCTACAAAAAAAGTCTAGCTAGTGACTTTTGTGTTATAATTTCTACAGTGTGAATAGACAATAGAAAACACGTCTCAGGGGTTGTATACTCTGCATACCACACTTCCAAATTTTGTAGGCAAGTTGTAACCTTGTGTATATGTAATAAAAATGGGGAAAAGCTGAACTGTCTTCAAGTTCCACATCCAGAAATAAGGCAAGAAAACCGGCAATTGTTTGAACTTGAAGAATTTTTTATAACAAGCAAAATATAGATTCAGATGTTACTCTTGACAAAATCTGAATATGCAGCTCTAAAAAGAAGTGGACTATGGAAAGGGTAAGGTATGAAAATGGTTTTACTTTGCTCAGTATTTACAAATCTTGACCAGTTGCTAGATCCCCAAATTCTTATTGAAAGTGAGTAAAGACACAGAGTGGGTTTTGTCTTTTTAAAAGGCAGATTAAAAGAAAAATATCTTAAACACTTCAAAATGCTTACTCTGATCAAACTTTTCTCAATGTCTTGAAATCCTTTGTTTTGCTTAATTTTTTTTAAACTTCTCTTTTTAGGCGTAATATTATTGAAAATGTGTATACTAGGCTGAATCCACACAGAGACAGTGAGGGGGTAAGTTCCCATTTTGATTGCTATACCTCTTTGTTAATGTGAACATCAAAGTTGTCATGCATTAAGCAAGTGTTCTTCACTAGGAATAAAGTATTAGAAATACAAGATAGATATTATAGCATACTGCTAATTTTTACCTTGCTTTGGATGGATTTGATAGAGAAGTTCTTCCTCTAAAAGACAGAAGACTGACACCCAGTTCCGAAAGACTTTTTAAACACCTGAATGACTACAACTTTCTCAGTCAAACCTGTGAGGCAGCAGTGCAGGGTTTTTCCAAATGGGTTTATAGTTGTAAAAAATTAGTAGTCAGCAAATCCCTTACTTAACTATCTGTTATGTCTACTGTCAAATGTAGTACGAAAGGGGGCAAACACACTTCCTGTTGTCTTCTGTAAGAAGGCCTTGGTACACTGAATATAAAAGATTACAAGACTAATGTTTTCCTTGCATTTACACTGTCTGTTCATGTCCCGTCTCTACTGGTCTAAGGAGAAGTAATTTTAGATTACTTCAGTTATGATTTCTAAAATGGCTTACATTCTTCTTCTCATTTCCTATGAAGTTGAATTTTACATAGTATGCTGAAATATGGTTTATTGTACCTCCAAACCTGATTATTAGATAGCTCTTAATATTAGTGTAAGTAATAACTGGTGTTTCTATCAACTGTGGTTACATTTGTTTAAAAATTGTGGAAAAATGAAGAACTGACAAAAAGCATTAGTGCTTGTACACATTGTCATTTCCTGTACAGTTGACGTGAACTGTTTTGTGGAAGTACCATTCCTATTCTAGTAAATGGTTTGTAATTTTTTTTTTCTTCTTAGATGCCTACAAGGCTCTCAGTCAGGTAGTTATTTCAGTAAATGGTGTTACATTTGAAATATCTTGAAATTATCAATTGTGCACCATGAGGTAGTAAGCACACAATCTCACTACAATTGTTACTGTGTCTTTACCATTGTCCTCTTAACTGCCTATATTTGATTTATTATCTTCAGTTAGAAAGCTTGTGTGGGTGGAAGGGGCCACTATTCTATTAGCATACAAATGGAGAAGAAATCTCTTAACTTCTTAATTTTTTAGGATTTGTTCCTTTGTCTAGTTTGAAAGTGGTAGGATATACGTTTTTCATTTCACTTTCAAGAAATTGTGCAACAGTACCCCAAACCAAGATACACAAAATTTTCCTCTTTCAGCTTCTTTAGTCCTTCAGGAAACTCTGCACTTCTATCAGCCTGCTACTACTTTTTGTATTTAGCCAAAACTTCCCCTGCTTTTTGTGGAAAAGTTATTGGTATATGAGGCTTATTTAAAAATGAAATAAAAAATTAAACAGTATAGATTTTACAAATTAATTGGTATTTTAAGAAAAAAACTTGAAAGTTTGTCTAACGGTTACATTTTAGAAATTTTATATGTCATAATTGCATTTATGATGCACCTGTTCTATGTCTAGATTTACTTCTCAGTAGCCCTGCAAGTTTGCTGGAAATCCTAATATGCAGTACAGCATCCATTTGTCTATAGGCTACTTTCAGGAAATGTTTGTACATCATCCATTTTAATTTAATCAAATGAGGTAGCTAACCTAAATATGCATTTTGCTCATAAAAGAATATACCATTAACAACTTCGACCTTTCTTGCCATTAAAATCCCTGAGTCACTAGTTTGGCTTTTAATTTGGTTTCTTTAAAAAGAGATGTGAGCAGTAGTAGATGGCAGTCTGTTTCCTGAGTTTTTCTTATGTTGATATAGAAGTGCAAATGGAGTGGTTTAAATTCTAGTTTGATCTTGTTATCACAAGGCTTGTCATTTGCCAGCCAGCACCTTTGTTCTTTTCACCCTACATGGTATTGGCCCAGAGCAGTTTGAGAGGATGAACTCCTCCCTGGTGAAGGAGACAATTCCTGTTTGCATCTTCCCAGCAAATTGTCTTAATGTCCTGGAAGTGGATGAATCTAGTGAGCCTCATCTCTGAGACAATGAAAACATGACATTCTTGCTGGTTTTACTCAGCTTCAGGTGTATGTGTGGTGATCTTGTAGCCTTCTGAACTGGATACTTTAGTGTCCAGAGATGTAAAGGCGAGGAATCTTTTCCATTATTCAAGGTCAGACTCTTCAGAATGTCTGCATACAGTGATAATGTTGCTACACGTCTTACATTCATACAGTAAGCAAAGGTAGGAAACAAACACTATATCCCATTGCCAAGTGAGATTGAAATCTGGCTAATGATGCTCCTGTTTAAATTGGTATGAGGCAAGAGCAGATGTTCATATGAAAAATTAGGTGCTAGAGACATGGATGCTGAGTCTGCAGAGCACAAAGGTACACTTGTCTTGCACCTGAGCATCCTTGCCCGTGTGTAGGTAACAGTGCACCCATGTCTGCTGAGAGTGGATGTTGTGCAGAATGCTCCTGTTACTGACTGGAAACTCTGCCTGTGGCAGTCATCTGCCATCTTACTGTTGTATGTAAGGCTAGAGCAATGGTTATTGTGGCAAAATAATAATGTAGTTAGTTGCTAAAATATTAATGCAAATTACTTAAAAAAACCCTTCCAAACCACACAAACAACAACCCAAACAATCAGATTAACACTTCCAGTTGAGAATATGGCTTTCTTCTAAAGACTATATGTTGTAGCATGTAACAATTTTAAAATAGTTCCTGTGAACTGGATCATACTAGCTTTGTAAGGTATTTCTTCGTGTATAAATTAAAACCTTGATTGTATCTCTTTCTAGGTTAGCTTTGCTTTACTCAGCACTGTAAACGTTTCAGGTAGTGTTGCACCTAGATTTTTTTTGTTTGATTGGTTGGGGGTTTTTTGTTATCCAAGCTAGTGATAGTAGTTTTTTTATTCTTCACATGTGCGTTTTCTGAGAAACCTTAACATAGAGCCTAAGTAAGGAGATGTCATGCAGACCAAGAGTCTGAGAAATAAAAGAATCCTTACTAGAGCTGTATTCAGAGATTATTAGCCTGGCTTGAGGGTATAGCAGTCCTAAGTTTTCTCTGATGGGAGTCTCAGCAGATTACAAGTATTTTATAAATCCAGGGCTGGAGAGAGCCCTGTGCTGTGGTCACAATGAACAACTTTACCATTGTTTGAGCAGAGATTTCTGCTATAAATGTGATGACTTGTGCCTTTACAAATATGCATGAAAGTGCAGAAATCTGTTATGTATTGGAACCTGATGCTTTCAGATTTTTAAAGGGAATTTAAAAGAATGTATTCATAGCTAAATAATTGTCAGCACTGTGATGTTAAATACCACTGAAGAGTTGTTCTACTTCCTGTGTTCCTAAGACTAGGAGGCTACTATCCAGTTAGACTACTTCACTGTGTGTTTATATTCTTAAACACAAGGAACAGTGTTTGAATTACAGTGGCTGTGTTAATAGTTCCAGTGGCATTTGCTTAAAGCTGCCTTTTGAGCATCTTACTTGAAATCAGCCATGTTTCTCTCTTGTTTTTACTAATAATACACTCTGGCAGTTGGCCAAACCAAACCAATTTCACATAAAAAAGTGTAAATGGACACAACTTTTACACCATTCTCACTTATTCTCACAACATCATAAATCCAGTCTTTAACACATAGCAGCCCTTTTAATACACATAATTTAGTAGCAAAAAACTTGTGTAGAAATCGTGAACGCTCATGTTGAATATAAATATAGCTAGCACAAATTTATTCTTGATTTTATGGTCAGTAACACTTCAGTTGAATTGAATTGTGAAGGAAGACAAATGCTACCTTGCACAATAACCGTAGTTTTCAGGGACCTGTTCTAGCCACACATCATTAGAGACAAATCTCTGTCTATATAATGTATAATATATAACAGAAGCAGTTTCTGTCCTACTGTCTGTGGGGTTTCTTTTCTGTTAACACCGAGAGACACAAGGGAAGCATGAAATAGTCTGCTGTAAAATAGGGTGCCACACCATGCAGGATGTGAGTTTGAATATCAAATGCTAACAGCATTGCTAATTCAACTCCTACCAGCATTTGAATTGCTTAGGAGCCTCAGGGCTGCTATTATATTGCTTATTGCTTTTACTCTTCAGTGTTGCATGGAGCAAAATTATTCACTTCAGTCTGCCAAAGGAATTTTTAAAGATCTCGGTATTGTGAAATGTGGAAATTTCAGGGTGTATCTGTGCTAATGTCAACCTCAAGCAAAACTGATGGAGTAGACGAAATACGGAATTTAAATGTTCTCTGAATTTTAAAAACCTGGAAGTCTTCAGCTGTGTTGCTCTGTTTAATATTAGCTAGGTATATACATAACTCAGATTTTTTTCCTTGTCAAACCAAGCAACAGGATACATCTGTAGCTGCTTCTTGGTGCCCTGGGTGTTTGCTGACATTGTGCTTATATGGCATTAAAGCAGTTCCATTTCACACATTAGAACCACTTCCTTTATCTTGTTTCTCCTCACTGTGCTCTTGAAAGAAGAGAGTGTTGAATTCTTGAACATTCTCTTGAATATTTTCTTATTTGAATATGAAAATGCTAGTACATGGGAGTCAAAACATCTCAAACTAAGACCAGCAAACCACTGTGAAAGTATGTCTCTTATTTCCTAAACAAATTAAACTTAGAGGGATGCCATTGTATGCAGTAATACTCATTTTTGTGGTAAAATGGTCCCCATTTTAACTTGGACTGTGCTAACCAGTCTTGGAGCTTTTATTCCAGCAACATTACATAGAGTATGCAAAATCTTACTGATCCCAAGGTATTTTCTCAATACTGCTATTAAGCTTGTAAATGAATGACAGCAGTACTTGTAGTTAGGAAGCTTTTGGACTACATGACAATAAAATGAGGTCAGCATGAAAACAAGGCAGTCTGGATTTTGCTTCTAATGTCTTGCAAAATCTGCCAGCTTCCAGAGATAGTTTCATTTGTCTGGATTGATAAGTTGCTACATATTAATAATTTAAAATGTACTGTTCCCTTAAAGCAGCAGTACTGCTTTAGCACTTGAAAGTGAAAACACCTAGTACCAGTGCCACAGCACTGTAGCAGATGTGTGTGTCTATCACCAAAAAACACAACGTTTTTTTCAACTGAAGCCTTGTAATCAAGCACCTCATTCGCTGAGGAGACTTCCATTCCTTAACCAGCACTCAATACTCAGATTTTGTGCTGTAGATTCTTAGGTTTGAATTTTCTACCTGCTAATTTTTCTAGGCAAAATACAATCTGCCCAAAGGTGTGTCTTATGTTGTTCAAATACCAGCATTTCCTGTGCTCATGGGTAGCTGCTTGCTTCTTTTCTGGCAGCATCATGCATGCAAAAATCAGTGTGTTCACTAAAACACTGAGCACTTATTTTGGTGTGATGCTTCAACTAAACTGCTATCAGTAGAGTTATGTATTCTCTTGAGTTTTTCACAGAACTGTGCTGCTACTGGCTGTGCAGAAATTCACAATTAAGTATATTGACCTGGTGGCTAAAGAAGCTTAAATTTTCAAAATTTACCCCTGATAAATGACCCAAGTTGTGGTGGGTGTCATCTGTATTTATCAAAGACATTTGAAATAAAAATGGAGCTAATAGGGAGGAGGTAGTTTGACTGGCTCAGAATGAAGTGAAATCATTAAAAATGCTGATTTCGTAGTTATCGTTTCTTTCTAAATTATGTTTAAAACGGTGAACATGAAATACATTGTTCTAAGCTGTATGTTGCTAATAAGGCGTTCTACATTCAAACAGAGAGATGTTTTCTCAGTTTGCAAAAAAGATTGGTTTTTCGGTTTGCCTTTTTTTGGTTTTAGTTGTTTTTTTTTTTAATGTGGTTAGAAAATCTTTTAGTTTAACTACTGATCTTTTTGGGGTGTTGAATCTCAACCGAAGGAGCCCGGCGCGGCCGAGGAAGGCGGAACGCAGGGGAGGTTGGTGGAGGCGCTGAGGCAGATGCGGATTAATCATAGGGGCAACTACCGCCACCTGCTGGAGGAGATGCTGGCCGGGTACCGCCTGGCGCATCTGCAGGGCCCGGGCCCGCCCGACGACACCGCGGCCCCCGAGCAGCCACCGGCACCGGCTGCGGGCAGCGACCAGAGCGGCGAGCAGCACGCCTGACACTCACTCACAGGCAGCCAGCGCTGCGCTGCACCGCCCTGCTTCCACCGCAGCCTTGGGCACTGCTAGCCTGGAAGACTGCTCCGCTCTACTGTAGTTATGTGTACAGGCTGTTTACACAGAGCTCGTACTTCCTTAGAAGTCCAACTACTGTGGGATATTACATGCATCCTAAGTAGTGTAGCAAGATTTAACTTCTCATTTGAGATTTAGAATTTTTTTTTTTCAAATCCTGTGTCACCAACAGCAGCAATCTAATATAAGTATGCAAAAAGGCGTTTTAAAACTTTTTCTTTGGAAAACATTATTAAATAATAGTTTTGATGCTATATGTTTGCTCTTTGTAAAGTAATTTACATCTGAGTTGTATCTTTTGTGCAATTTAATTGAACTATACAAGTTCTTCAGGTTTTTTTTCCCTCAGCATCATGTACTGCATGTTTGTGTTTGGTTTGTGCATAATTGCTATTACAGCTAAATTACAAAAGCTGTTACATTTTAGGTTGTCACTTACAAAATGTTTGATTTTTTTTTCAGTTTAGATTGTATCCAGTGTTCATCATAAATACTGATTTTCCTAGACAATGGTATTATTACTTCTCAGGTTGTAGCATAGCATATATCCAGAAATTAAAATGTACTTAAATTTAGTACCTAGTGTCAAGTTACAATAATTTGTAATCAACTGAAAATAAAGACTATACTGTGGAATAATATTTGTATGCATATCGACTCTTTTAAGCGAGCAATAAACCTTCTTTGAAGTGTTATCGTTCTGATGTGACTTGAAACTTTGCATAGCTTCTGATATGAACTCACGAAGTTCATTAGTTTCTACAAAGCTTTGAGTGATGTTGGGTTTGGAGCATTCATCATAATCCTGTATTTGGGCAACATTTCTCAGGTTCAAGCTAAATATCAGCCATCTAAATGAATAAACTATTCTTCTAAAGTTTGCCTTCTGCTAAATCTTTTCCTTGTCTCTTGGGGTACAGTACATACGTGTACGTCTGTTTGGGTAGGTCGGTGATAATACTGGGACTTTGCAGTAGTGGTAGCTCATCTACTAATAAGTGAAATCTGGAAGTCTTGTGTTAGTTGTCAGTTCATAACATAACCCTTGCACAAAATATTGTTCAAAATAGGTACAGATTTCACTGCCTTAATGAAAATGATCTTGTGGGAAATTCTTTTGGACCAGGAATACCTGAGAATCTGAGTTCTGTAGTATTTTGTAGAGGGTTTTTTTTTGTTTTGTAGTCCACAGATGTAGTATGTATTTATAGTTGTGATTTAGTATCATTTTAGGTAAATCTTGGTTTTAAATCGTTCTGCTATAAGACCTTTACTGGATTCCTGTTTTATAAAAGTGAATTCCATCATGATGTTGACAAACAGGAAATGTGTGTGTGGAAGTGGGCAGGTATGGAAAACAAGGAAAATGTTTTCTGTCTTACGCTGGTAATCTTCTTTATTATGTCACTGAAATCCAAAGTGCAACAAAATGTTTTCATTTGTATTGGTGAGTAGTAATGTTTCTCCTCTTCTTTTCCTGTAGGGTTCTGGAGATCTAGAAGATCCGTGGTAGCCTTACAAATCTGCTAAAATGCTTTTGATTCTGAAAGGGGGAAAAACTTTTAAATCTGATTTCTTCAATACAAGGGAAAATTTCTGGTGGATTTCCAACATTTTGTGAAATGGGCAGAAAGATATTAGAATTTTCCATCATTTGTTCATTTTTGTGTTTTCTGATATTGCCACTCTTAGCATTGCCTGTACTACAGTATTTTTACCAGCCTCAGGCATACTGATTACATCTGTAATGAACTTTGGCCCTAAAAAAGAAGGAAGGAAGGAATATTCTCTCAGCAGATCGGTGTATGTACCTGAGGTGCCCGGGATTGTAGGTGTACTCTGAAGATACACTGTGGCTAAATGAAACATGCAACACTCGAGCATGAGAGAGAGTACAAGTAATTGTTTGAGATGTTTCTTATTTCACTTTACTGAGTTGGAAGGCTTTGCAGCTCTGTGGCTTGAAAATAATTTCAATTGGGCAATACACTATCAGATGTGTATTTTTTTGGTTTTTGGTTTTTTTGGTGTTTTTTTTTTTTTTGGGTTTTTTTTTTCAGTTTTTCAGTTTTACCTGTATTACCAGGCCGTTAGGTTTCCCTGCGGTGTCCAAATTGTGATACGTTGCCTACTGCTTGCTTGAAGATAAGTGTATTTGGCAATAATATATGAAGATTCTAGGCATCTAAAACCAGTAAGAATTTTACGCATGTGTACAACACACCCTTCAACTCTTGCTAGAGAAAATCTTTTAAAAAAAAAAACCAAACTGGTGAATTTATAGTTAGTAGTGACTTGCTTTGACATCTCTCACAGCTGCAGGTTTTTTTAAAAATGCTGAAAATTTGCCTTTATTATAATGTAAATTGTGATTATTTTTTTGTTCTATATGTGGTTTTCTATAGTTTTTTGATTTTTTTCAGCTTAAGATACAGACAGAAGTCTTGTGTAATATGGGTATAATTTTTAATTGTTTGCATTATTTTCGAAGTTCAAATTATCACTTTGAGATTACTATAAATACACTTAAAATTATCTATTTTAAATTAAGAAAATATTAGAGATATTTTCATGGGTTCAATGACCTTTCATTTTATAAGCAATGGGCATGGTACAGAGTGGCTGTCATGTAAGGTACTTGAAGATTCTTAGTTTAATTCTATTTTTGCAATAACCTTGACTTTTTTTCTGACTTCTTTGAGTTGTGCATGTAATGAGTCCAGTAAATGCTGAAAATGGGGAAGAGTAAAGTATTTATCTAAAATAAAAGCTATTGGGGAGGGGAAACAATGAATGTATCCATCTGTACATGATTTACATGCTGTGGATGCCTTGTAAACATTTTCCTATTTGTTTAAACTGTGTTTCAGCGAGGATGTAATTGCCCTTGTGTGTAGTTTTAAGCTAATGACAGTCATCAACTGGTTTTGTGTGAAATTAAATTCATGGTATTTTTCTGTAACTTTATCCCCATGGTGAGTCTGTAAAAACCACACGCTCTTTTTCATACTGATGCTGAAGGCCAGCTTTTCCAGTCATTTTGATTCACTGTGTATCTGATTTTTTTTTTTTTTTTTTTTTTTTTTTTTTTTTTTTTTTTGTCTAGAGAAGATTATTGCCACAGTATATTTTATTTATTCATTAGATTTTAGCCTTGTAAGTTAAAGTGTTTTAAATGATGATGTTAACAGGTATTTGTCCCTTTACTGGTTTTTTTGGGGTTGTTAAAAGATAGGGAATGAAGAATGCAAAATGGTTTATTGTTCAGACTGTCCGCTCTGGTCCAACCCTGTACTGATAGTACCTTCCCAGTATGATATTGTGATGTTTCATACAATACAGTGAACATAACCAACTTGTTATCTTCAATAAAGGATTGCTAAAACAGTGTGACATGCTTTCTGTTTTCTTGGGAAGGACTTACTAAGAGGATGCAAGTGTTCCATATAAAAAGATCAGTCAGTAAGTTTTATAAGGTCTCTTAGTTGAAGGATTTCTGTTTGCTCTGTAGCAGATGCACCCCTTTGTCTCAGAAGATCACAAGTCTCAAACTGGACTTCTCTGTGGGAGTAAGGAAAGGGCAAACAACATTTAGTGCTCCTAGGACAAACTTATCTCAAGTTCAGTGGAGTCTTAGTCCAGCTATGGTAGAGCATTCATTTTAAAGACTAAAAATTCAGATTAAACTTGACTTTTTGTTCAGCTCATTTCTTGAAGTTTCTTAAAGATTTGAGCTTAAACCTATGACATTTCAGTGTTGCACAGTTTTGAATAGAAAATTCTCTGATGTTAATGCTTTCAGGTTAGAACTTTAACAGATTTTTTTTTTCCCCCAACTTACTAATGTAGTTTTTTAGCTAAGTGGAAAAGAAGAATGGAATCCTCCATGATATTGATACTTCAGGGTGATAACCTCCCTGAATAGTTAGTGTTTCTGGAGAATTGGCATCTTCACAAACAACCTGAGTCTACAAATCTGTAACTTCTTTGAACTTTCTTGTTAAATTTGTTTGTTCAGCAGAACCCCTGCATGCTTTCTTCATGGGCTGCAATTTTAATGCCTTGTTCCACTGGCGAGACTTCTGGTACTCCATGGGCTCCAGTCCCATGAACACTTCTTTGTGTAGATTTTTCACATTCAGTGGGTAATCTCCCTCAAGTACAAGGGTTTATTCCTTGTATTGAAGTGAAGCATACACAGAGATTTTTCAAAGAGAAGGATAGTAACTTGCACAGCTACATCAAAATGTAAATCAAGACAGCTTTTTTTCCCCTAAATTATCACTACTTGCCATTCATGCATCCACTTGGTTATGAATTCTGGTCATGTTTTTAGTTTAATTGAAATACCATGCAGATTTCAGCAGCCTGGAAATAACTTTGGTTGTTGATTTTGTAATCTTAGTGTGAGAAATCTGAATGAATGACGAAATTTGTTCATGTATTTGACGTAACTTGTCAACATTTAAAAATTACATTGTCTTAATTTTATTGCCACCTGGTAACTAACAGATACTTATGTAGAACACTGAGAGTAGGAAGTGCCTCTTCCACCTGAGGTCTTTCTGTTCTGTCAAATTTGGCTTGATTTCATTTTTATGACTTCTCCTGTAACAGAGGCAAAGTGGCCCATGTCAGTTCTCCAGTCTGCTCTCTGAGCACAATAAAGATCTGTTTTAACTGCTCCTCGTTAATGTGTTAAATGGAATAGGGGTTAATGAAGTAGATGCAAGTATAAGTGATGTCGCTCTGACCTCACAAGTCTCATATTAGGGGTTAACTACTGTGACAGTCTCCTTTTAACAGGCTAGATCTTCATGTAGTTATTTGAGCCTGCCTGCAAACCTTTGCAAGACTTGGCCAAAATATCCATATTTTTTGTGGCCCTAAATCTGAATCTGATGCTGATGTTGCTCTTCGGGTGGTTTAAAAAAAAGACAAACTGAAACACAAAAGCAACAACAGAAAAATCCCAAACTACAAAACCAAAGTGTTAAGCTGTTGATTCTTTTAGCCTGTCAGAGGCTGGCTATTAGTGGCTAGGTAGTTTCTTGGTATCATGTGTAAAGTGAAGTTCAGTCAGCCACTTCATCTCTGAGCTTTTGTATACTGTCAGCCATAATCACTGCCTTAAACCTTAAGAAGTAAAATTAGCCCCAGAAAACCAGTCATTTTTCTTTGGCACTTTGAGTGGAAATCAAAAGCAATAGGAACTCGAGATTAGTTCCAGCATTGAACCAAACTGAAGTAGGCAACTTTTACCTCTGGAAGATGAAGCTAAAAGCAATGCTGCCTACCATTAGGTATAGCCTACAATGGAGGAAAAAAAAAAAAAGCCCACAATGCTAAGCAGTTTTTAATTATCAACTAATTTGCAGTTTGTTGGCTTGAAGCTTGTCTGAAGGCTTGTTGCTTTTGGCTGTTTATAGTTTTTTTAGCTCCAAACTGAAAATAAAGTTGAAGGGAGCTGCAGTGGTGCAGGTAAGCAACTCCATGGGATACTCCCAGAGATGAAGGCAATTTGACAAAACCACAAGAAAGGACCCAAAGTCACTGAATTTATGCAGTCTAATCCAGGTAAGTATGCAATTTGTGCCGCTGGGGCTCCAACTCTCATATCTTTGTGACCTGTTTTTTCTGAGTGCTTGTCCTGCCTGTGTTTGTTTGGGCTGCTGCTGTACAGACCTGACTTAGCCGTGCTTGGTTTGTGCTGTCTCATGTTCATACCTGGCTGCTTCTCTGTTGATCAAAACATGAGCAATTTTTGCATTTTAGCAAGACTGTGCCTCCTGTTTGTGTTCAGCTTTGTTGGTGCTCATCTCTCATTTCCATCATTCACTCTGTCACTTCACCAGTGCTGCTGTGCTTAGCTCTTTGTACATCTGAAAGGTCATATTCTCCTAAAGACTTCGCATCTCCTTCTTGAAAAATCTTAAAGTTCTCCTTTGCTGTGATGTCTGGATTTAAAGACTGACTGGGGTTATCTTCGTTCTGATTCTGCCCTTGACTTTCCTTATTTGTCTATGTGCAGCTGGACTGGGGATTTTCAGAGAAAAGGTCCTTGCTGTGCTGATCATTGATTGCTGTGACTAGTGGCTGAATTAACATCAACTAATGGTTGCATTAGTACCTGCTTTTAAACCTAAAAAAGACTGATAAGGATTCAGGTCATGAGGATGGGCTGATGGGAGAAAAAAATGGACATTTTCCATCAGTTGGTTAATCTTTCTCTGAAAGCAGTTATCCTTCCCAGTAAAGGATGAAAAACACTGTAGTAGGAATGAATACACATTCTGAAGACTTGTGGGAACTAATTCAAACAGTTTTGTTGGATATAATTTTTCCTGTTGTGTCAAGTCTGCTTCAGAAATAACTTTGACCCTGGTTTTCTGCTTTCTCAGACTTCCGGAATCTAAGGTGAGTTGTGGGGAAGTTGAGTCTATGGTGCAATAGTGTTTAGTGTTGTAAGGACCCTGCCCTTGACTTTTAAAAAGCTGGAATCAAATTCATGAGACCCCTGATGGCAATGTTGGAAGTGTCTGATCTTTAAATATAGAAATACTGGTTTTTCTGGCCTTTGCCAGGTGACTTTTGGAATATGTTTGGTAGATAGGGGATATTTTTGAACAAGTATTGTTCAGAGACCTTATGTGCAAGGTTCTGTCAGAAAATGACCAAATGTGTTCTGCCTGTAGCATTTTGAAAGAACTGCAAAGCTTAAGTGAAAGAAATTGGACAGAAATTCATAGAAGGAAAATTCTCTCTTGTGAAATAAAACACTACTCTTGGAAGTTAGTGTCCAGGACTTCTAAACTGAACCTGAAAATATTTGTGTATGTTATATTCTGTGCAAGACCGTTATATTTTCTCAAAAAAAAATCCCTGAATTGTCTTTTTAAAAAATGTGCAAAAAGAGAAACTGGTGAAAATGCACCATTCTATACTGATGCATTTTAGCTACTTTTTTGGTGGGTGAACATGTAGATTAGTAAATATCCTACACTTAAAAGTTAGTTGGAAACTTTGAAGTAAATGTGTTTTAACTTTAAAGTAAAATGCATATTTAAATTGCATTAATGAAGAAATATTTCCCATTGTTTTTGTAAGAAAGCTTCTTAACCCTATTCCCACCAAATGAATTCTGTAAATATTGTTTTTATTTTGTTTGGCAGGTTGCTCAGATGCGAAATGGTAGATGCCTGCCTAATCTTCAAATAATTTACATGATTTAATTTGTTGTTAGGGGGAACTGGATTATGTGAGGGCTTTTTTTAAAATCCTTTATCCAATGGTCATCTTCACAAATGCATTTAATTTTAATGGTACAAGAAAGATTTTGGCCTGCGTATGTAAAGCAGATATGTTTTCCTAGTGTGTTTTAAATAATATTTCAACTTTAGGAGCAGAAAATCTATGAAGTGAAACCAAAAAACTTTTTCCAGCTCCAATAAATCTGCATTTACTTTTGAAGGAGGTAGTTTTTGAAAATACTCTGCTAACACAGGGTCAAGGTATTTGGAAGTGTGGTGCTTTACAAGAACTTCTCAGTCTCTGCTCTTAGTACTTTTTATGTTATGCTGGCTGTGAAATTTTAAAGTGGTGAAATATATTTTACATTCATGTCTTCATTCCTACTTGTCCTTACCTTAAAAATATGTAGGAAGTTCCATGCTGCTGCTTCAGAGATTACAGTTACTGCATTTAACTTCACAGTCTATTAAAAGAACCCAGAGGTCCAAGCATGGGAGTAATTGCAGCAACTTCACATGCTGTTACCATATTTCAAGTGCTGTTTATGTGAACTGAAAAAAAAACCCCAAACCCAACAAAGACCAACAAAGTTACATCTTTAAGATGTGACTTCTCATATGATCTTAGTGGACCCTATGCTTTGAACTGCATTGAATAAAAAAATACCTATTAAATGAAGGAGGAGAAAAATATGTACCAAATGGGCCTTGTGTTATCACTGACTCGAAGATGTTGCACAGCTGTCTTCCAGTTTAGCCTGCAGTATTCAAATATTTGAAATGCAAGCAGAGCATCCACTCAGAAGAGAACCAGTTTGCACTGCTCCCCTTTACTTGGTGCAACAGGCTCCCAGAGAGCATAGCAGAGCTAGCAGTGTGAAAGCAATGAGAGCCTGCCTCATAGATGGAATGAAGAGCAGAAACGTACTTTAATTATCCTGGAAGGGGGGAGTGGGTGTGTGTGATACTGAATCGCTTCTCTATTTGAGTGGAGAGAATGGAGTAGGGCATTTAAATCTCCTATGTGAATGCTTGCAGGATGTGGGATTGTTTTTCTCTGGTTCACTGGGATAAACAAGTGAGGTGCCAGAACTATTTTATGCAGACATGCAATGTGAGATCTGGCACTGAAGAGCCCACACAGTTCTGTGGATTCATGAAGTTCGAAATGGACAGGCAGGTGATGCTTTCTTCACCTTGCACCAGGCAGTGCTTTCACACACATGGCTGGATCCTTGAATGCCAGGCGGTTCCAAAACAAAAACTGTTTTAGGCAGTGTTTAAGAGAGTAGCATTTAAGAGTTTTAGCAGTTAACTAACCTACAGGAAGTAAAGATTGTCTTCAATTTCAGTTGTACCTTCAGATGAATATGAAATTAAGGTGGAGTTTTGCTACCTGTGTCCACACTGAATGGTATATCTGGAAAATACTTCTTGTAGTTGTGGGATGTTTTCTTGATCCAGAGGTCTAGTCTGTGCTGGTCAGAGAGCCCCTGCCCTCAGTATAGGCCCTTGCATGTACCAGCTGTTGCTGCGCAGCGTGCTAGCTCCTGAATTGAAGCAGGATTTTTGTTGGTTTGGGGCTTTTTTTACAGAATGTGTGCTTTTGGTTCTTTGGTTTCACTTCCAGTGCACATGTTGATTTTTACACACGTTACTGCTGCTGGACTGTTAACAGTCTGATGTGGAATCTATGAACTCTTGGTCAGAAGCAGCCATTGTAAGACTCTTGGGGTGCAATTCAATACTGGAGAGTGAAGCTTTCTGTACAGACTGGACAGTTTTGATATGAACTGAGCTCTTTCAACAGGAAATTATTTCACAGGAGCACAGCCTGAGCAGGTTTCATCATGGAATACCTGCCATTAATTTGATATCTGTGAAAAAGCAAATTGCTTGCAGGAAGGCCCACCTTGATGCACTGAGAGAAACAGGGAAAGGAGTAAATTTATATGGAGTACCATATATATCTGTGATACTGCGTGTGTAATTCCTGCAGGTGGGGAAGCTGAGGTACTGTGAAAATCTCTTCATCCTGTATAGTATGGCAGTAGCTGTGCTCTTGTAGTGACAGCTGTTGCCTGACAACCCCTTCCAATAAATCCTTCATCCTCCCACAAGAGGAAGTGCTTTGTGCTCAACAGACCAAACCCTGATCCTCAGATTGCTCTTCAGTGGATGTAAATTGTTCTCAGAGATAAGCCCTGGCAAAGCAAATGTAGCTTGTGGGGTGCTGTCTTTTTGGTAACCCAAAGGATGGATGTGGTGGTGATGTAGTGTGATGCCATTTTATTTTTTTGAGCTTCTCCTTTGTGTCCTGTTGGGCCGCCTGGCTGTGCTGTCTGTATTGCAGATCTCCCACTTCAGGGATGTTTCAGTAACACAGGATCTCTCGAGTTACAACCATCCAAACCTCCACAGTCTGCCATGATTTAATACAGTGCTGAACCTCTCCAGCTCATAAAAGGAGAAGAGCAAGGTCTGAGTTTCTTGCTGGGAAAGGTTTCGAGGAGTAGGCTGGAAAAGAAAATGCTTTGGAAGTTGTCATCCTGTAGGACAGAAACGGGGCAGATGAATGCCATAAAGGGAGGAGTGCAAATTGAAAAGAGCACAGTTAATGTGTGTGAGCTTCTTCCTGGAGAGACAACAAACCTGGAGCTTTTTTTCTGTGGATTGAATGTAGTGTTTGACCCTCTGTGGGGGAAGCATCCAGAGGGAGTTAGTGCTGCATGGTGTTGTTCTTGCAGCTATGATAGCAGCAGGAATTGGTGGATAATTGTTTTCATTAAAAATAGTGGGAGAAGCCAGCTTTGCTGATCAGCTGGAGGTGGGGGGCAGGGGCCAGGTGCCTCCTTCCCCTGAAACCTACCCCTGAAATGTCACGTGAGCCAAGCACTAGCTAATTCCAGCGTTTATAAGGACATTAACCTTTAATCACATAGTCCATTAGTGGACTAAGAGCATTTAAAAAGTAACAAAACCCCTACCAAACCCCGTCACTGTGTCCTGTGCAATTACATTTTGCCACCCCATGACTTCAGGTTGATGGCAGAAACTTCAGCCATGCTCGTGGTAAAAGATACTATCAGAAACTTGTTCCCTTAGACCTTCTCTCTCTTGTCAGCTGCCCTCGAGGTCAACAGAGTATTTTCTTAGTGCTGAGTGAAAGGTAGCCTTAAAGGTCAGATTATCCATCAGTCTTGTGGGAGCTGCTGAGGTAAAGCTGCTGCTGAAGTGTCTGCCTTTTATACATACCTGTAAATCTGGCCCTGATTCTGTAAATAATGAGGTTATATTTAAAGTGCATTATGTCAGACCAGTTCCAGTGGCAACAAACCTTTTAATGAAAAAGCATAAAGCAAGAGAACTTTTTAACAATAAATGTCTTCCTACACTTAGCACATTAGGGTGCATAATCACCACTCTGCATGGTTTTCGGCGTAATATGTGTGGTATTGAGGAACTGGCAAGCTACTTGGCATTTGTAGAGCATCAAACAGTAGATGACTAAGTCAGTCAGTGCATCTAAATAATTATATATAAGAAATACTTGTGAAAATTAACCCCTCCATCTTATAGAAATAACCATGGCAATCTGTGTGGAGATAGCAGCTATTACTGCCCACATACAGATTGGTTTTGTTTCCCTACCTAACCCTGAGGTAAACAGAGTAACTGGCACAGAATATGAAGTGTTTTCTTTACTACTTAATGCCTTTCAGTGGATTCTGCTAACACAGTTGCACTGGCTAGTTACTCCTGCTAAACTGTAAAATAGCTCAGGAGGGAACCATTTCAGAATTGCTTGAGAGCAAGCCAGATGCATAATGCCTGCATACATAAAATATATTTTAAAAGGAAAAAGTTAAAGCTCAGCAGGAATTGTTGGTGATCTGCCTTTCTAAGATGAAGTTTACGTTATTCCTTTATCAAATAATTTTAAGGCAAGCAACTTCTCAGGATGAGGAGGGGGAAAAAAATAGGTCTGTAATAACAACAAAATACCTGCATGGTTTTATTTTTAGTCTGTAAGGAAAATCATACAGGAGACGATACCAAATTCTTGGGTTTGTGGTAGTTGATCATCCAGACCTATTTTAAGCTCCTTGGCTGTATATTTTCTCCAAGCTTCCTGGAGCAGTTTTTATGGTTTAAGGCCCAGGTGTCTACCCTAAGTGTACCTGTGTTCTGCTGGTACTTGCTTGCGCTTCAGCTCTTCTCGGGGAGCAACACGGAGCTGGTGTGAGACGCCACTGCGGTGCGGCTGTGAGCCCGCTCAGTGCCACTCTACAGACTGATGTGTGTTCACCAGCACTGCCACTTGGTCATTGCCAGCATGCCTCATGTTCCCTTTCAACATCACAGTGATTGTGTCACTGGATCTTTGCGTGCCCTGCAGCCAGCAGGGATGGCACAGGGATTCATCTATCCGTGGCCTCCGCCTCCTGCCTCCTGCATTTATCTACCAGAGCACTCTAATCCTCCTCTTTTCAGCCAGACGCTTGGCAATTAAGACACGATCTGCCCTACTTAAGGTATAAATAAGCTTTTAATGTTACTCGGGGATTACATTAGGACACGAGGGGCTCCTTTGAAGGCAAGGCTTTCGCACAGCGGGGTTCACAGAGCAGGCTGCTCCCGCAAGATGCTCAAATAAGGGGAAAGGAATGGTTTCCCAACCACACATACAGAGAGCAGTGGCAGCTTCTGACTAGTGAGCTACTAAATTGGCCTTTATCCGTTGTAAAATTGTGTGCCAAGGAGAAGCTGCCTGTGTCCTTGGATCAAGTAAACCTTGTCCACACAGGCAATAATCATCAGTTTACTGGCTTAAAATAAAGAGATGGGAGGGAGCTGAAATACTTGGAACTAGTTTCCCCTTTTTTTATTCCAGCAGTATTTATGGGTGTAACACTCTGCACCTGACTGTCCTGAGTCTCCTTGGCTTATGTGACCCATGCATCTGTGGCAGATGGCTGTGGTTTGGCCATCATTTGCTCTTGCCTCTTGCTTTGCTGTGCTTGGGTGACTGAGGGAGCTTTTGTGTATGTGGGAAGGTATCTGCACTTTTAACCCTCTGAGTTTGGTGGGGGTGGGCTGGGGGAGCAAGCTGGGGAGTACCAGGTCTTGTGTATTTGATGCAGTCTAAAACAATTTCTGTATTTACGCATTCTCTACTTTAATTGCAATTTAAGTCGTTGAAATTAAACATTTGAAATGGAGTGAGGAGTCATTGGCATTGTGCTGAACAGAAGTGTACGCCCTGAGCTCATTGCTTGTCTGGAAACTTTCACAGCTTACTGGTATGATGATGTTAAGACTGTGGAGATATTAAATGGGAGTGAAACTGTGTCAAATAATTTCCCACTTCTGGATTTCCTGGCAATACTGAATTAACAGGCAGTGACACCACAGCTGTTATCTTGGATGCTCCCACAGCTGCCTGATGCTGCACAGGCTGAGGTTGCTGCCAGGCACTGCTGTTAGGAAGAGGAAGGATTCAATCTGTCAGCATCAAGTACCTATTCTTAGCTCAGCTACTGAAGAGATAACACATTTTTTTGAGTAATTTGAATATTGCATGCTGGACTTTTTACAATCCATCGTTTATAACCTTCTTTCATGGCTTGTGGCAAACATAATAAACACTTGTTTTGAGCCACAACCCGACCTTGTCTTGATTGCAGTTGTCCGTGGTTTTCCTTAGGACCCTGACCATAAGGTCAGAGGTAGGAGCTAACTTTTACAGGTGATAGGGCAGCTTCTTGGCAAATCTGTATTGCTTTGGTGTCCCTCGGTATGCTGGGCAGGGGACACTGGTGGAAAGGGATGTCTTCATGCTGACTTCAGGCACTTAGGGCACACAGATGTGTACAGATGTACACGTTTGTGCAGACTTTGGGCAATGCTTTTTCCTGCCTAGAGTGGTAGAAAAGGAGGTGGGGGGGAAGGGACTAGGGAAAGGTTTTAAAACATTCCTTTTTATTGCCTTTTTTTTGTTCCTTATTTTTTTTTTTCCATTTAATGGAGGGCTGGATTGCAATAGTGGACAGTAGGTTTTTCTCTTGAGTTTTGCTTGTGCCTGTGCAGAGCTATCCTGTCCTGCCCTGGGGCTGGCTCTGGGCATAGCAATCCACCCCATGTACCCCGCTGTGAGTCGCTGGATCGGTATGTACCACAGCAGATGTTAGTGCTTAGGAGTTGGGGGTGGGCTTGGGTGGGTTAGTTAAACTGTGAAAAAGACTGCACAACTAGCCTTTGAATCTTTTTTTCTTAGTTTGAGGTGTTGTGTTTGGGCCAGTGGTTGCCAACATTCATTTTCTTGCTGTCTGTGTTTAAATTACCCGTGTTCAGACTGCTTCAGGCAAGGGAGACTATGACCAGTCTGGAAAGTGGCATATTTACTAAAGATCTGATAGTGGTAAAACCTGAATTTCCCCCTGCTGTCAAAGGGAAGAGAAATGTGGTGTACTGGAGAGAGCAAGAATAAACATAACTGTGCTCAGCTGGTGCCAACTATAGGCTTTCTTCCCAGGAGGACTGCCCTTTCATTTGTAGCATTTTGTTATCTTGCTGAAGATGCCGAATATGCAGAAAATCCTGAGCACTTTGCCCTTTTTGTCCCTTTTTGAACTTTGACCAGTTGGTCGGGATTGATAATCAACCCAGAATAGCTAATTGCACTGCTTCTCATTTCACTGAACCAAGGTGCTGTGGCCAGAGTCTCCAGGACAAGAGCTGTCAAGTAAAACAGTGGAAGCTAGGAGATTACCTATGGAGCTGAGTGACAAGAGAGGTGTGGAGAACAATGGATTTGTTCAAAATGAGGACAAGGAGAGGGACACCAATAGCCAAGAAGAAATGCCAGAAAAGTGCAGTGTTGATGTGGACCCAATGGCTATGGAGGAGACAGTGTTGAAGCCTTATGCTGGGATGCCCAAGGAAGTCTTGCTGCAGTTCTCCAGCCAAGCCCGCTACAAAGTCACCAGGGAGATCCTCTTCTGGCTCATCATTGCTGGGGCCGTCGCACTTGTGTGTGCTACGATTGCCATCATTGCTCTCTCTCCAAAGTGCCTTGACTGGTGGCAGGCAAGTCCTGTTTATCAGATCTATCCTCGTTCCTTCAAGGACAGCAACATGGATGGGAATGGGGATCTGAAAGGTGGGTCAGTTTTCATTGTTGCTGTGTAACAGTTGTGTGTGTATGCGTGTATATAAAAACCAGAACCAGTGGGAAAATACAGTCCAATAGACAAAGCCATCTTAATGGAGAGAAGGAAGAAAAGTTGTCAGGCAACATTTATAGCAACTCACATTGATGTGAATAAATCCAGGAGCAGCTTGCTCGAGTTAAGTCTAAGTGTGGAACTAGAAAGGAGATTGCAAGATGGTGCTGAGAGCAAGCAGCAGCACAGCTGCTACCAGAGTCAGGTACCTCCACAAACTGAGGCCGGTCAGGAGGATGAGTGGTGCTGAGCACCTGGTCCTGTTTAGTGACTGCTCTTCCTGAGGAACTAAAACTGACAGAGGGGAGAAAGATGTGTTACTTCTTGTTTTCTTCGTGGTCTAGGTGTTACCAGCTCATAAGAATGAGTGGAGATGGGGCACCCGGTAGCAAGGAAGCAGTGTCACTTAGCAGTTGCTGAGCTGAGACTGCCCTGCAGAAAGGGAAGGCTCAACACCAAAATGGACAATGCATTTCTAAACAAGAAGTGATAGCCACACTGCACAGTACTGGCAAGTGAAGGCAGAAACTGTTTCTATAGTTGCATACCATAGTAACATGTCAGGAAGGTAAAGGACCAGTGTATGAACAAAAATCTCTTGTCTTTTTTGAATAGATGATGTCCTTTTCTTTTTAAATAGGTATCCAAGAAAAACTGGACCATATTACATCTTTGAATATCAAAACCATCTGGATCACCCCTTTCTTTAAGTCCCCTTTAAAAGACCTTGGATATGGAGCTGAAGACTTCTATGACATTGATCCCATTTTTGGATGCATGAATGATTTTGAGAATCTGCTTGTAGCTATACATGACAAAGGTAAGCTGCACCTCCAAGCAAACTAGCTCTATTAAAAAGATGCACCTTTTATAGACTTCAGTTTGTGCACCTGGCAGTCCCTGCCATGGTGGCATTGAGCAGGAGCAGATGGAGGTGCCAGCAAAGGTACAAGGCAGCTCCATAGCAACGTGAGCTCCATGGTTGCTGTTTGTGCCCTTTGGCTCAGGCAGTGCTGAAAGCAGGATAGAGGGCACAGGGAGCTACAGCAGCAGCACAGGGCAGCTGCATGTCCTCTGCAAGGAGGATGTTTGTGGGTGGTGGGCTGGCACCCATCCATGCTCCCTGAGGCCTGGCTTACAGGCATTGGAAGGCTGGGATCAGGCTGAGGTGCAGTTCTGTCTGACTGAACATGATGGAACACACGCTTCCTTCCTGCCCCTGCATCCTTGCTTTGGTGCATTTATGCCTCAGACCAAATGTTTGCTCAGGTGTTTCTTCTTACAGCTGTTGAGCTGAACAGAAACTGGTTTGCCAGTCTGAAACTGTTTGAGGTTTCAATGAAATGTCTGGTCTTTAGGAAGGGTGATGAAGAATGTGTGTTCACTGATGCTAGACTGGTGAAGTGCCTTTCTCACCTGGAGGTGCAAGACAGACGATGAAGTCAGAGTTAGTGAAAGTGGTTGATAACAGCAGAAATCTGTTCTGATTTTTTCCTTCACCCTTCTTTCCATCCTGTCCTGTGTTTCAGCTACTTGCAAACACCAGTCAGGTCTAACTGTTTTGGTAGTCTGGTACTTTTTATGGGTTTTTGTTTTTTTGGTTTTTTTTTTTTGGTTTGTTTTTTTTTTTTGCCCCTTCACCAGACCTCTGGCATGGAAGAAGCCTAAATACCTCTGATACTGCATTTAGAAGAAATATAAACATTGTTTTAAAAGGCTAAATGTAATGTTGCAATTTTGGGGGTGGGGTTTGATGGTTTTTTAATGTTTTTTGTTTTATTTTTAAGGGCTAAAGTTGATAATGGATTTAATACCAAACCACACGAGCGACAAACACCAGTGGTTTCAGCTGAGCCGCAATCGGACTGGGAAGTACACGGACTATTACATCTGGCACAACTGCACACAGAGTGGTGCCTCTGTCACCCCTCCCAACAACTGGGTAAACACGGCAAGGGACACACTCACACCCTAAGCCAGAGAGCAAAGGCAGCTGTAGCATGATTGTCCCAATGTACATGGGGTTAGAAATGCCTGGTGAGAGGTACAAACTGGTGTTACTACATGAGTTAGTGCAGATTAAGATTTAAACCAGGTTGGGGGGTCACTGGAAAAGTTCCTAATTCAAGTGGGATTTTCAAAAAATTACTTATATTTCTTTACCTCAGTATTAAAATCTTCATTCGTGAAACAAACACATGCACAAAAAAAAAAGGTTGTGCACAAGTTGTTCCCACATGCCCCCTTCTGTGTATGGGTATTCCGCTCTAGAAACTGCGTCCTCTGAAATCATAGTTTGTGGGAAGGAAGGAAGCATAGAAGGAAACAAAACAATGTGATCTTGGCTTTTTTCCTTTTTTCTGGAAAGCGTGGAAAGGCCAGAAAGTGTGTTGTCTGTTTCAAATAGATTTATTTTAGATTTGAACTGGTGGTTGCATGATTAGGAACTTGTATATTCTAAAAACTCAATGTGGAATTAATACTTTGTACCAATTTGTATAATTTCTCTTTAAACTTAAGAGTCTTAAGAACTACCTTAGCTTTTGGACTCTTTTAATACAGAGATGGTGATAAAGTTTAACATTTGTAATTTGCTGACTGCTGTTGGCCCTTCAAAGGGATAATACTAAATTGCAGAAAGCTCTAAGTTAATTAAAGCTATTTTTAATAAGTTTTAGGAGAAGCAATTCCAAAATAAATGTTCCCACCCATGTTTTCCCCTCTATTCCTGATAATTCCTAATGAAAGTCAACTTAATTAAAAAATCTTCAAAATCCACAACACTGAACAAGAAATACATGTGGCAAAGCACAACTAAAGGGAGAACAACTAGTGGCAAAAAGAAATGAAAATTAGGAGTACCAAAATCTGTTCAAAACGTAGTCAATTGATTAGGCCTTTTGGGCTTTTTATTTTATACCCCACAATTTAATGTAGCATAGGAGGAAATGTTTGTTAAGTTAGTAGTTCTGATTGTCTCTCTCCCCTGGCTGAGCAGGTGAGTGTCTTTGGGGGCTCCAGCTGGCAGTTTGACGACGTGAGACAGCAATGTTATTTACATCAGTTTGGGAAGGAACAGCCAGACTTAAATTTTCGCAACCCTGATGTCCAACAAGAAATCCATGTAAGTATGAAACCCACTGCTGCTGAGCCAACAGCAAAAGCAGCTCTGGCACTGAAGGCTGTGCAGAGCTGACTCACTCACTCAAGTGCAGAGAAGTTTTTATCTCGTTTGATACAAAGAGTTGTTAATTGGCCAGTCAAATGGAGGGATGGCATCTCGTTTAGCAGAGAGATGTTTGAATTTTCAGGAAAGCAGAGGCAATGCTGATTTGAATTACAAGGAATGCCTGGGCTTGTGGATAAGGAGGAGATAGTGAGTTTCGATCTGTCTGCATGTCTGATGACTTTCCAGGGGGATAATGAGTGTTTTCACGGTGAGAGTGGTGATGATGGTGCCACTGGGATGGAATCTCATTCCTGTCTGCACTGTTTCCTAGCAGACAGTGTGGAATTCATTAAAATATGGGGATGTAGGCCTGAATATGGGGAGCCTGACAACTGCTGCTTCTTTTTCCCCTTTTCTGTAAGTTATCCCTCAGCAGGTAGTACAGCTGCTTCATGTGTTTAGTTGAATCCTTAAGTGTTTGCTGCTTTCTGCTGCTGTTGAATTGTGGTGCATTTCTTTGGCGCTGCTCTTCAGAGCTGCCCAGCCCTCCTGGATGGTCTCTGTGGGGCCTCTCCCCTCACCACGTGAGCACTGCATGAGCTTGAAGGGACAAAACACTTCTGGTCATACCTTTTAACTCAAGCATGCAATGAGACTGCTTATGAGACTGAAGGTCCTTGAAGAACTCTGCCAGGAACCTCTCTGTGTCTTAATACTTTCCTTAATGTCACATCTTGCCATTTGCACCTTCCCCCTGCCCCCACCATAGCACTGCACATGCTTTTTAATTATCCTGGCAAATTGCTTTTTAAAAATGGTACCTGGATTATTGAAACTCCAGTAGCAAAGAGATGCTGCATTTCCTGTGCAAAAAACCAGAGAATACATGAAAGCTGGGAAGTTTGTCCTGGTAACACCAACCTTTGGTAAATGTGTATAAACATCATGTTAAAGAATAATTTTTGTCTAGTATTTTAATTCAAAATCCTGTTCCAGAAGGCTAGGAGGACTGAGAAGGAAGCAAATGGACTTCTGCAGAGAAGCTCAAGCTTTTGGTTCAGCAGCACAAGGGCACCCAAAACCAGCCAAACTCATGTTATGGCTTTCATGTGTAAATAGATGTAGATGGGTGCCAGTGAGAACCACATCAGTGCTTGATGCACAGGAATAAGCACGAACGTTTTTGGGTAAATTCAGTATTGGACAGAGCTGCTGCTTTCAGAATGGTGCTACAAGAAAGTGCAGCTCAGTGAGGCAGTCTTTATTTGCCAAATAAAAATCTGCACGGCTTGACTATGGACTATTTCTACTGCAGCCTGTTCAGATAAGTGTACTTCATATATTTTAAAAAGGCGAGTCAATAGATACCTCCTAAAAACCATTAAAAAAAGATTTTTTTTCCTCAGATGAGGACAAGTATCACAACTAAAAGGACATTTGCAGAAACCACTCAAGAGCAACTGGACTTTGGAGTTTTTTGTCAAAACTAGGGCAATTAAAACTGTAGCAATATAGTTAGTGAAGTAGGATACAGTTTTACTAATAGCGACTGATATTGGAATTTGATAGTGAAATTTCAAATCAATAGCATTTGTAATTGTTGGATAATAATTTCTCATGTTCCTGCAAATCAACAAAAAAAGGTCTGAAAATAAAATAAAAATAATTACATCAGTCAAATAACAGAGAACAAATGTTTTAAGAGCTCTATTGTGTAAAAGAAAATTGGTGGCACAAGGTTTGTGCAGAACAAGATATTCTTGGATGTTTGAATCAATGTGTTCTAATTGTGTGCAGCCATGAGGAGTGTTCATCAACAACATCACTTAGCATGAGTCCAGTTGTGTTGATGGATGGTTTAGAAATCAGAGTCATGCCCTGGCTTTGGTCTCCTGAATTATGGGAGAAGTTAGAGACCAGTCTTTTTCTTTCTTGTACGAATGAAATAGTAAGACATACTTTATTTAGCTATTTATTTTACCTTAGATCAACATGAGTCACTTTAGCTTCTAGAAAAATTTGAAGTACAAATCAATAACTGAATTGTTACGTATTAACACCTCCTTACAAGTTCAGTTTTCTTTTGAAGAGTATACTTTTTTAAATGGTGTGGGCTCACTCAGAGTTTTCAATTTTTGCTTTTATCTAGGATATTATAAAGTTTTGGCTTGGCAAAGGAGTTGATGGACTTAGTTTTGGCACCGTTAAATTTCTCTTAGAAGCAACGCATCTCCGAGATGAGCCTGCAGTGGACAAGTCTCAGAGTGGAGTAATGTATATGTTCTGTCTTTGCTTTCTTTCCTGCATTTCCTACGGAGACAAGAATGCCTGGTTTGACTCTTTTGGGTCTTAATTGTGGCTGTAGGAAAATCAGGTCAGCCTTGGAAGGCGGGTGAGTCCTGGGCACTCTGCACAAAGAGCACTCAGCACAACAAAGCCCCAGATAGAGCTGGAGCATAACTAAAAACCACTGGTACAGGCCATGTGCCACAGTAAGAGGTGACCAGACACATTCACTGTTGTTTGTGTTACTTGCTTTTGCTCTGATAGTGACCTTGGTGATGTTCCCAGGCAGTGCCAGCACTAAGACACTGTTCTCCTCTCCAGCTGGGGGTGACAGGCAGCTGGCCAGCTCCAAGTGGTGGTGGTGGTGGTGTTGTGTTACTGTATCAAGGCACTGTCCATCTCTTCAGCCTGGTCTGAGGCCACAGCACCTGCTGTGCTCGCCACTCCAGATGGGCACTGTTGGTTAGTGCTCTGGGGGGGCTTTCCTGGCTGAAGGATGGCATCCAAAATTACCAGTCCTCTGCTACTCCAGGGCTCCCCAAGTGCAGTTCAGCTCTGTGCTGTTAGTGTTATTATGCTGAATTCATCTCAGTAAAAATTCATGAACTGGTGCGCTGTCTCAGGAAAGATGAGAGGAATTTGGAGAATTCTGAAACCTAAAATATTGGTGAACTAACATGAAGTACTCTATCCTGCTTTAAGGGGCTCATCACAGCCTATTCCCAGCTGTACCATGACTACACCACCGAGCAGGCTGGTTTGCACGACATCGTGCGCAGCTTCCGCCAGACCATGAATGAGTACAGCAGAGAGCCTGGCAGATACAGGTAACCAGCACAGCTGGCCGGTTTATTCATCTCCCTCTTGCTAGCAATACAATGTTTTTTAATAACATAATATGCCACAGAAATGCAAATCCTCCAGCGCGGATAGCAGTGCATAGGCTATACTGTCTCTTCCCCAGAGTATGCAGAAAGGAATTGGCCCTGTTAGCTCTGCTCCATCTATGGACTGTATAAAGCTAAGCAGAAAAGGAAACCATTCTAATCACAGAGACACTAATTTATCAACTGTAGCCTGGTTTATTCTTTAGTTTTAATAGTGCAGTTCAAGTGAGACACACACAGAGTGTTAAAATCACAGAATGGTTGAATTTGGAAGGGACCTCCTGAAGTTCTCTGGTCCAACCTCCCTGCTTTTTAGGGCCACCTGGAGCCAGTTGCCCAGAACTTGTCCAGATGGCTTTTGAACACTTCCAGTAATGGAGACTCTACAGCCTCCCTGGAGAACCAGTGCCAGGGCTCAGTCACCCTGACTGATGGAGGTTTCCTGATGTCCACAGGGAAACACCTTTCCTGTGTTTCAGTCTGTGCCCATTACCTCTGGCCCTGGCACTGGGCACCACTGAAAAGAGCCTGGTTCTGTCCCCTTTGCACCCTCCCTTCAATACATGGATGAAATCCCCCTGAGGCTTCCCTTCCCCAGACTAAGCAGCCCCACCTCGCAGCCTTTCCTCCTGGGAGAGACGTTTCAGTCCCTATGGCCTTAGTGGCAGACTAAGGGGGAAGGATTGCCTCCCTCACTTCTGGCAGCATTTCTCCTAATGCAGCCCAGGGTGCCATGAGCCACCTGGAAGGGCATATGGATGGCTCATGGTCAACTTGGGGGACCCCCAAGTCCTCTCCTGTGAAGGAATGCATGGAAATTTATGGAATGGAGTGTGTGGATATGGATTCAGAAAGATAAAACTTCAGTCAGATACTTTAGCCCTGTGTTGGCTCTTGTAGATTTTTCTCCAGCAATTTCCAAGAAGTATTTCTCCTTGATTCCTTGTCTGTCCTACAAAATATTGTTTCTCTGTATTAACCTTTTTTTGATGGGGAGGGGGAAGTGAACATAATTCTTAATGCTCTGTGTCCAACCATTTCTAGCTTTATTCTGTTCTGTGTAACCAAAAATGAGCCATAAAAGCTATTTCTGTGCTTCTTTGTAGATTTCTGGGTTCTGAAGATGATGAAAAGGAAGACATTGAAGCAACAATGACGTATTATGGAACGACTTTTATCCAAGAAGCAGATTTTCCTTTCAATTTCAACCTAATTAACATGAAAAATCTATCGGGCAACAGTATTTTTGAAGCTGTCGACTCATGGATGCAAAACATGCCTGCAGGGAAATGGCCAAACTGGGCAGTAAGGGCTCTAGACCAACTCTCATAGGAAGGGCTTGTTCCTGTAGGTGACAGAAGCCCCCCACACGCACACACTGATTTCAGTGGGGTAAGCAGCAGCCTGGGGCTGTGGCTGAGCTACAGTCACTGTCCTTGTGAAAGCTCTCAGCTGCTGTAGTTGGAGTCCTTGGCACTGTCCAGCTCTCCTGCCCTTCAATAACAGTTCCACTCCCCATGCAAGGATGACAGAAAGGAATTTATGATCATGCCTCTCCCTCAATGTCTCCAATGGGTTAAACCACCAGTGCGAATGGAATTGGGATAATTATCTCTGACCATAAACTGACTCACTGCAATGAATTCTGGAACCTGCCCGAGGCCAGGGCAGAGCAGAGCAGGCAGTGGAGGGCAGTTAACTTAGAACATTGCTCTTCTTTTTCCTAGGAAGGATGTTTGAAATGTGCAAAGGATCTTTTCAAAGCAAGCAGAGCAGTCCTCACACAGCAGAGAAAATAGCAGAGAACTGTCAGCAGGGAGAGTTGTTATTTGTCATCTCTTTCTCACTTCTGCCTACTGCTGGCAGGACTTCTGTGTATTAACTTTTTTGGGACAGAAGTTTGTAATGGCATCAAGATAAAGATAATGGACCTCACAGCCCTGGAAGGGAAAGAAAAAACCCCAAAACATTTAATTACCTTGTTAAATTAGTTAATCAATTTCACATATTCATGAAATTTCATAATGTGTAACAAAATAATGTTTTCTTCAGGTTGGAAACCCCAACACTGCTCGGATTTCAACTCGGATTGGGAAGGAGTACATCAATGTCATGAACATGCTGCTTTTAACCCTCCCTGGCACTCCTATAACTTACTATGGTGAAGAAATAGGCATGGAGAACATTGCATCAGGAAACGTAAGTGAAGAGCGTGTAAACTCTGGTCCTGATGTTGTTTAGTTCCAAGTAACAGAAGATTCCAAAACACAAGAACTTTTGTTGTGTTAACTAAACCCAGTCTTTCTCACTGCTTAAATGGTTTTCCGTGTTCCTCATGGCAAACCTCTGTACAGCAAGGGGAATGGCCAGGCCTGAGACCAGAACCTTGATGTGTCTGAACTGGTAGACTTCAGTTATGGATGCTGATTTCTGTCTTTCTCTGGCTCATTCTTGCTCGGTTTCCAGCAGCGTTGCTTCAGCAGAAAGGACAGCAAGTGCCAGCACTGGGCCTGGCCAGGGGTTAGGAGAGGTGTTCTGCAGACATGTGAGGGAAGAGGAGCTGAGCTGTCTCCTTCCTCACGTGGAAGTGCCCTCATCATGATGTCAGAGTCCATTATTTCCTGGCTGTTATTTAAAGGAAATCACGGTTCTGATTCTGTCCAAGCCACGGCTGTCATGAGTGTGCCCAAGCTCAGGAAAAGGGATCTGCACGAAGGGGTGGCTGCCTGGTGGCAAGCAGAAGTGGCCTTTGGTCATCATGCATAGTCTGTCCCAAAAGGGAACAGCTCACCTCTGCCTCTCCTGACCTTATTTGAGCACCATAAGAACATGGCCTTGTGGCAGATGCTGCTTTCCCTGTGAAAAGCCTCTGGCAATGTTAGACGTGGCATTGGCTAGCTTTGTATCACAGGGAAAGAGTTACTTAAAGCACAGGATCATCTCTGGATTTGTCTGATTCAGATGGGAGGAAATGATTCTCTGATTTAAAAGGAAATCTCATTTCCTCTGAGAAACCCCTATGTCAAAGTATCTCCTGCATTTTCTTGCTGCTGCTGATTACTGCTGACAGAGTGATTCTCTTAAGAAAAGTGGCTCACCCTGAGCTCCTCAGGGTTCACTCTTTTAGTGGCTACCCTGTGGCTCAGGGCTTTGGAACAAATGCAAACCCACCCTTCACTCAGTCTGGAGAGGAAGGCTCTCTGATTAATGGGTGTCTTAGGAAGATGGAGAGTATTTGCTCAGGATGATACAGGCTTTAGCCCCAGCATTTCAAACACTTCAGGAGACACTGAAAGAGGTAAAGATGAGAGGCAGTGTTACCAGTGTTGAAAACTTAGGATTTTTTTTCTGCAGCTTTTCAGAATATGCTAAAAAGGAGAAACCCATTATTTATAATGTCACAAAGGAAAGTGACAATTTCTTTTGTTAGGCTGCTGCTCTGACAGATTGTATTGAAAAGTGTCCTTTATATGAAAAACAGTTTTCATGGAAAACAAACACTCAAAGTATGTGCAAAATATTTTATGCCCTCTTATATCATTAAATTTAAGTGTCAGATCTTTTGGCAGCTCTTCAGTAACAATGAGGAAGCTTTTTCAGAATTTTTCTGAATTCTTCAAAATGAGAACTTCAGACTTTTTTTACATTGACACTTTTTAATCAGCTAAAAGCCGGTTTTCAATAGTTTTGCACTTGGAAATAATAATTTTACCTTTCTAACACAAACAGTCCTGTCAAAATTGTACCCCTTGCAAATGCAAGCTTGAAGAGTTCTGGGGTGAAAAGTGCAATTCTTACAAAAGAACAGACACTGAACAGCAGTTACTTGTTGTTTGCTGTTACTTTAATGACATCTCTTCTAAGGACTCATTACCTCACATATTCACTCTCTGCATGTCTAGATATTTATCAGAATATCCTGACTGTCATCAGTAAACTTTTACCCAACCATCTGTTGCAAAGGATGACAACTCCAGTGCAAGTCATTTGGGAATTCCATGTTTTACCCAGCAGTAAACGTATCTGTATCTGAGATGATCCCCTCCCCTCCATTTCAGGAACTGTCTCAGTTCTCATTTTCTCCTTAGATTTGGACCACAATTACATCCTTGTTAAATTTTAACTTAAACCAAAGAAAGCAAGACTGAAAGGGGGATCATCTGGGAGATGTGAGAACATGCTATTCAAAAAATAATTTTTATTATGGTAATCACCACTTTATTTTCTAGGCGACCTTCCTAGAGAAATCCCCCATGCAGTGGGATGGAAACGTTAATGCTGGTTTTACTGAAGGCAACAGCAGCTGGTTACCTGTTAACTCCAACTACCAAAGTGTAAATGTGGAAGTAGGTATCTACATGTGTGACAAACTAATGGTCTCAAAATATTTTAATGTATCTCTTTTACTCTGGCTTCCTTTTAGTAGTGAGCATGGGCAGCAAGAACAAACTCAAGGGGAAAAAAAAAAGCACTGAATCCTCACAAGTTTTATTAGAAAAGGAGATCCTTGCACAACAAGGAGCCAACTTCATCTATATTCATTTAAGCAGAGCAACTACAATTATGATGTTGATGGGGTAATTTGGCTCTTTAACATCCTTTTAATCCTTTTGATATTAAATTGAAAAATGGTCTCTTTTCCCCCATTCCTATTGCTATAGAAAGCACTGGCTTTGTACTAAGAACTTGATATAGACCAACTCTAACATAAGTAGAGCAGTGAATCAAGCAGATTTTGCTGACCTACAGTGCTGACCAAAATTGAAGGCAGAAAAAAAAAAATCTAAGATAGCAGAAATATAAAACGTGTAATAAACGTTACGACAGCAGTAGACTGTAGTGAACAAAAAAGATTCAGTGTCAAGCTTTGAATGGCTGTGGCTTTCTCCTGAATCAACAGTACTGAAAGGAAGCTGTGGGAGGAAGCAATCACCTTAGTGCTGTGGAACTGTGAGGCTTAATAAACTCTGTGTCTGCTATTCCACATGTGCCAAGGAAGTGCATGAGAAAAAGCAGATTTTCAGTGAAATTTGCAGATTTGAAGAGGGATAACTGTCAGCACGGAATTCTGATAGGCATGTTCTCAGCAGCCTGAGTGGGTGTGAGCAGGGAGCTCCATTTCCTCCCTGCAGTGCCAAGAACTGACCCTGTTGGTGTTGACTGTTGCAGGTCCAGAGCACCTGCTCCAACTCCACGCTGAGTCTGTACAGAGCGCTGACCTCGCTGCGGAACAGTGAGCTCCCCCTGAACCGAGGGTGGATGTGCCACATCTGGAGTGACAGTAACGTGTTTGTGTTCGTGAGGGAGATGGATGGCATGGACAGAGTCTTCATGATGGTGCTCAACTTTGGCCACGAGTCCACAATAGACCTGAAGGCCATAACTCCTAACCTTCCCTATGAAGCTGTAATAAGACTCAGTACTCATTTTACCAATGCTGGTAAAGTGGTCAACACCACACTAGTTAAAACTGAAATGGGAGAAGGCCTGGTCCTTGAATATAAAACAAAAAAGCCTGTTCATACTATGGAAGCTTTTCAAGGAAAGTGTTTTGTGGCAGAAAAAGCTTGTTATTCCAAGGCCCTCAATTTACTCTATGTGAACTGTTAAGCAGAGGAGTAGAATACCTATGCTTTCATGTTAATTTAGAAGATCTTAGTTTCAGGGAAATGCTAAAAATACTCAGCTGTCTTTGGCTTTTAAAACTTCGTGTACAAAATAAATGTCCTGAAAAGCCAGATACATAGTTGTCTTGTATCTGTATTTGTGATGAAAAAGAAAAAGAATACTATAAACTCCCCCTTAGGGCCTATGGAGAAGAAAAGTAAACCTGTTCTAAAAAAATGTCCTGTGTAAGCATGTACTTTGGGAGGAGAGGGAACAGTTTCTTTCTGGGTGCTGACCCTGGAGATTGCTGGTCTGTATATGCTCCTGTGGAATCCCAGGCCTGTGGCAGTTCGCTGTGACTTTTTAGAAGTCTGCAGATTTGTAAAACTTATTCCAAGGGGGTGGCCCTATCATTATTAAAACAGGTGAACACAAGCAAGATTAGAGTATATTTTGGGGATGTTTTACCTCTTCTCTCAAATCTAACAACTCTGATTATCCTCAGAGATAGTAAGAAAAAGAACAAAATATAGCTAATACCTAGTTCCACACTCATAACTGCATTTCCAGTGGATTCTCTCCCTCCCTGCTGAGTTAGAATACGTTTGCATTCTCTCATTTCTTTTCCTTCCCTAAGGTTGAGGTGAGGGGTGTGTACTTCAGTTCAGAGGAAGCAGCTGAACCAACCCTACCGAATGTCACACGTGCTCTGACTTGCATTTGCTGCACCTGCAGTGGTTGATGTGGCTCTGGGAGTGCACCACACATCTTTTAACAAGCAGTGCACAGCACGTTTTGCCTTGCTCAGAGGGCAGCTATGCTATGAACTGGGCTGCTTTCATGGGGCATTCTTTTTGTTTTCTCCTCTGGAGCTACTGTGGCATCTTCTGACACACTGATCTTGTCCTCCTGAGGGACTTTGGCGCCTTCTTCTTAACATTACCATGCTAGGTAAGGTAAATGCAAGATTTTTAATGTATTCAGATCAGAGTTCTGCTAAAATTCCTGTTCTTGAGAGTGCTTTCCTTTGCAGTTTGGTTGATCCCACTACACGATCAGTACAGCACAGCTGCTGTGCAGATAGAGGGGGCAGCAATCACCATCACCTGCACATGGGAATTACTTCTGGAAGTAGTGAGACTTCAATGTCACATGCTTCACAGGAGTTCTACTGCCTTGTGTGAGATGTGGCCTTGGAGGAGATGCCTTGGACAGGAAGGCTGCCTGTGCCACGTGCCTGTGGCTCTCCTGTGAGCTCCACGTGCCCACAGTTGTGCTCCAGCCCTGCTCGTGCAGCGCTGCTCTGCTGGCTCACGTGAACAGAGCTGCTGCACAGACTCATTGCTGCTGGCAGCTGCTTCTGCACTGCCTGGCAGGGCAGAAATCCAGTTCTTGGTCTGTAGTTTTATAAGGCAATGCCACACCCAGCTTTGTGTGCTTGTGCCCATCAAGCAGGGATCTGAGAGGAGAGATCCTCTCGAGAAGGTGTTTGCTTTCCATACAAGTCCAAATCAGGTGGTCAGTGTGTTTAAGAGTTATTTGCAGGATTTGCTGTCATGTTGGGGGTGGCATACTCCCTCAAGTTCTCTGTTCAGAAAAGCAAGGTGTCTTGCAACCTAAAACAATGAAAATATTTTATTACAAAGTAAAGTTCTTTGCACTATAAACTTTCAGGCTCTTGTGCAGCTATTCTAGTCATTTTTCTTTCCTATACTAATACTAAGAAATACCTTGCCCTAAGACATCATGTAGCTTTTCCTGAAAGAATTCATCTTGGGAATAACAGCCACCACCACCAAATTAATTAATTTTCTAGGATTTATTAAAATTAAGAGTCATAAAATTTGTATCCAACTGTGACAGTCTGAGACATCAGTAAAAATGTCTGGTCTTGGCAGTATTTTGCTTTTAACAAGCATGCTTATATAAAGCGCAAAATCTTGAAAGCTAATTATAACAGCTTTGATAGCACAGATCATGCATTTCGAAATGTAAAGATCCAATCAGTCATGTATGTTTTACACATGAGGAAAATGGGAGTAAATAGTATGACAGTTTTAAGCACTTAATACTCTACAGAGCAAGACTTTCCTTGCTGGAAAGATGTTTTGCACAACTTGAAACCTTTTATTCAAAGCTCTTAACACATTACAGTGGGAATTGAACACAATTCTAAGGCTATTTTAATAATGCGGCCCTGTTACTGTCTCTTTTATATCTGTACAAGTATATATATGTATAAAAATATATATAAAGATTGCTGTGTTTTTACATTATATATGTATGTAAAATCAGCAGTTGCTCTAGCAGTTTTTCTTTAAACATGCATTCAATGACTGCCCAATTACTGAGGCTGAAGTATCCCTTGAGGGGACACATCCCTGCAAAACGTTATGGAGCTGTGCAATAACGGGACCGTACCTCATTCAGTGAGTGCTGCCAGGATGAATCACAGTGACTGCCATTTGCCTGGACATCTAGGATGATATTAGGAATCCAATTTCCTGGAACAATGAAGCTGATGATCACTTTACATTGAATGAACAAGGAAGAAGTTAAGTGAGTATGTGAATTGTTTAAAGATAGCTAATTCTGCCTTCTTGTCCCAACAGAATTTCTATTATTCCTGAAGAAAAAGAGAATTGTAGGGCTTTCTGAATGAATTACTTGTATTTCTAATAACTGCGTATTTGGAAAATACTCATCTACTTAGTGTGTTTGTTCTCTCTGAGTCTTTTTTGGAAAGACATGCTCTTTTCTTCCTGCACAAAGAGCACAACAGCAACCACAGCACCTGCTGCAATTTCTCAACCACTGTAGTTGTGCTGCTCAGAGACAGGGCATCATGAAATGTAGAAAATGTTATTCAAGATCTCTTTTGGTACTGATGGTACAAGAAAATAGTCAGGCTTGAATGTACCTTTTGCTGGAAACTCCCAAAGGTAGGGTTAAGTTTCAGGTATAAAAACACCTGTGCCTTGGCCCCCTTGTCACTCTAGCTTGGACTAAGGACCTGCAGCTTTACCAAAGTGAGAAAAGTAGGTTTTTGTATAGCAGCAAAATAAGATTTTTCTCCAAGAGTTTCTGAGAGCTGCAGCATGGCCCTGTCGGCAGCTGGACTGACAGCATGGGCTCACCTTGCACTGTCCAACAATTGTCTATGTGGAGGCCTAGGAAAGAGTGAGCTCCCCTCATAGCATCCCAGTCTTTGTTTTTGCATCTCAGAGTGTCCTGAGTCTGCTGTGGAACAGGTGAGATGGGATTGTTTGAATTCATTTCAGGAGGAGTCAATCTCTATGGTCTTTACTTACATGCCTGTTAAGATTTTGGTTCAGATAACTTCATTTATCTGTGATATTCTTATCCTTACCTTTCTTACTTGTTTTGCTGGCATGATCTAGTGCAGCCTTCCTGAGTTTCTGAACATACTGTAAAATCCCTGTTAGTGGTATCCGTTCATCATTTCCATACGCCGTGATAAAAACTGATGGATAGCACTGAGATTAAAAACCAAAACCAGTTAAACACTTGACCACTGGTCTTTCTCATAGAGTAACACATTTTTCTCTTACTATACAACTTGTTAGGGTTTATTTAAAAACTCATCTATTATATGATTACTTGTTGTAATTTATCACTCTAATTGCAAAAAGTATTTTGGTCTGAAAAATTACTTCATAGTAGGGCAAAATCTACCAGCAAAAGGTCATAAGAACATCCTGTTCCCCCTGGCAAAGGTCTGATACCTGTCTGCTTGCTGTTGATTGTAAAAAAGGAAAAAAGGGAGTAATAATCATGGAATAATTTACCTTAGAACAATAGCTGAGGTTTATTTTTTCCAATCTTTCTGCACAGAAGTTGTTTTTTAAATAGTAAGAATTTTACTTAATGAAGCAACATAGCTACACATTGTTAAATAAAGAGAGATTTCCCTTGAGATGACAATGTCAAAGCTATAGGTCCTCTTCCCTTTCAGTCTTTGTTTTAATACCTCTAGAAAGGTATTAAATCAGTGTAAAATACCTCCTTCCTCCTGTGTCTGCAAAAAAGCCAGCAAAACACAGTAGAATGGCAAAACTCCCCCACAAAAGGAGGCATTTTGCATCTTGAGATTTGCTATACAATAGAGCAATCTATAACTTCCTGAAAGTCCTAAGAAAACCCCAAGTTTGGAAATCTAATCATTTAGGAGAAGGCATTGGGTTAATTTCAGTAGTCACTTGTGACTCCAACTATTGCTAAGATTATTACTGAAATAATTTATATTGGAGATTTAAAAAAAAAATTTCAGTGATCTGCTTTTGGTTTTCTTATAAACCATTACACTTTATGCCTGCAGTATTCTGCACAGAAAGCATAGTTTTACCTGTGGCTTAATATTCTGGTATGGGCAATAGCTTTTGATATACTTCATGCATTTTTCATCTTCTAATGGATTTCCCCATTCTTCTTGTTCCTCAATTGTCAGTGGGAGATGAGTTTTCATCATTGTATTTAGAACATCTACAAAAGGAGCCTTAGAAGCCATTAAAAAAAAAAAAAAAGTTAGCAAATAAGACAGAGGACCTTGAATATCTGAGTCAAGGTGTTCTTAAACAAATGAGGAGTGAGCTTTGAACTGGAATGTTTCCAATTCTGAAAGTGGTTCAGTAACACAGATAATACAGTTTAATGGTACAATCTGTAAAAGGTCTGCAGCAGCTCACCTGTAAAACCATGGCTCTGATGAGTGCTGGATCAGTGTTGCACAGGGCTCCTGCAAGAACTCCCCCAGCGCTGGCAGCTGCCAGTGCTGTGTGCTTGGGCTGAGAAAACCCCAGTTGGTGCAGCAGCGTGATGCAAGCCCTGAGGTCATGGAGACCTTTGAGTTTATTGTGCTGACATCCATCTCTGTGCCAGCTAAGGCCCTGCTCTCCTCCACCCCTGAAATTTAACACAATTCAAGTTGGAATCTCTTCAGGAAACATTATCCCTCAGATAAGGAAAGAGCAACAGCTGCCACAGAGTTGCACATCATAGTTTGCTTTCCCAATTAACTCTTCTCTATTTTTGCTTTGCCCTTCTTTATGGCTAAAAGAGACAACGTGAAGGCAAAATAAATCCATTCATGATGACTGGTGAAAATACTAACTGGAGAAGGGCACTCTGTGCCCTCATGTGCTTGTGTCCTGGAACCCATAGGAAAAGCAACGGCTTAGAAAATGACATTTTCATTGTAGGCAATATCAAATCAGATAATATTATCTTTTTATACAGAAAACTATGAAAATATTGAAAACATTTCCAATACTTCCATTATTAACACTATTACTGATTAAAAACAGTAGAATAGTATTTCTGAGCTCCACACCTGACTCTCAGGATTTGCCTTCTGCTTAGCTTAAATTCTGAGACTGTTAGAAAGTTGGGTTTGGGTTTTTTCCCCCCTAATTTGTGAATTTCAAATGCTATTTGAAATGTTACATTTTGTAATACAGAATTATAAAAATAATTTATACTTCTTGCTATGCAACCACAATTTTGGTTCTAAGCCACCTGAAGCTTCCTCTTCTGGTTCCAAGTTTAAAATCTTGAAAAATCTTTAAAATCTGCCATCTTTGGATGATGAATCCATCTTCATGTAGGACTGACCTGCATCTTAAGATACTTAGTGGGGCGTGAGGCAGAACAGCACAATGCTTGCCACTGAGTACAGCAGATTGAATATATTTGCTGATTATTTGCTGGTATTTCCAACAATTACTCGTTCCTCCCCTTCCCTCCCCTCCCTAAAGTGATTCTTTTGTTATCTTCCTTAGCTACTGAGAAAAATTTGAAGCCTGTTGTACATTGCAGTTCTAGAAAACTGGTAGATTTGTAGCTAAACTGGAGACAGAGGATTTAGCCAAAAAAAATCAAGGGTTGCAGGTGAAATGCTTAGCTGTTGCTGTGGAATGTAAATGGCTTTCAGAAGACACAGACTGAGTATTAGCACACAATGTTCTCAGAAGGAGAGGGAGAGAACATGTCACAGCAACTTGAGCATGTAACTGAAATTTTTCTTGAGCAAAGATGAGATAAGAAGTAATGAGACTTGAAAAGATTAAAAGTTACATACAGCCATCATGTAGATTTAAGAAATCTAAAATGTAGTGTGCTCTTGTGTTTTTTTTCCCTGAGGCAAATTTAAAAACTACTTAAATAAAACATCTAAGAAGAGATGAATAATTAGGTATAGGTAGATGAAAAAAAAAAGAATTTTGGTAAATTTTCAGTTGTACAAATGAACAAATATCTGTGCATCCTGCAAAATCAAATCTTATTCCTATTTTATATTTGACTTACCTAACATGGCAATATGCTAATATCCAACCCTCTTCAATTAACATCAGCTTCTCTTCTTTAAAGCTCATGTTCAAATCTACACCATAAGCTCCATATACATGAACTAGAAGTGGTCTCCTGTGTAGTTCTTTAGAATTCTTATTATGAAAAACTGTAATTGGCACCAAAGTTTCATCCTAGAAAAGAAAGAGTAGTTTTACAATAAGGGACATTGCAGAAATCTCAATGACACATGGCAATGAAAACTTCAATTATTTATTTTAAAATGTGTTTTTTTGATTACAGTAATTTTTTTTCACTTAGAGTGTACAAAGCACTCTTGAAAAATAAAGCCTGAGACTGAACCTCTGCTGTGTGGGCTTATGGATGCAGAGTATAAATTCATTTAAGTGCAACACCTGAGGAGTTTTTAAACTACCAAAGCACCCAAGTCTTCCTTCCCCCTTTACACCAAGAATATATGTTATTAACAGTGGAGTTTACCACTTACCACAGTACAAACTCTTTATTAACATCTCCAAATTTTTAAACTCAGGCTGTTAAACTTTCTTTCCTTGATCTGCACTGTGCAGCTGGTTGTGGGGTGTTCTTTTCAACAGCTGGCACCTTTTTCATTTATCATGGGGAGTACAATACCATTATAACAACTAGCAATTCTCACTTATACTAAGATTCTTGACTCATCATGTGCTGTTATCTCCTCTGGAATACCCAGGTTAATGGGAAAAAAAATCACGACTCTTTCTTGTTCTTCTCTATAGCACTGAAGAAAACACCCACTGTTTAGTAACTATAGCACCAACTGCTCTTTACATTTTTTTAATCTCTGTTCCCTGCCAAATGCACTTTCTTTAAAGGAGTGGGGAGGAAGGAAAGAATAAAAGGAATGGGGAAAAAAGACTGAAAAATCTTACCTTGCTTTTAGCTAGTAAACGTGTAGTGTGACAATTCGTAATAATTGGTACCTCTTGCACAGCTTGTTCAATGAGATTATTTTCTTTAAATGAATATGCAAAACGCTTAGGGGGGTGTACTGGGGAGGAGAGCTGAAAATAGCAGGTGCTGGTGGTATGTTCAGGATGAGGTTCCAATTCAAATTCACAGGCCCACGTAGGTAGCTGAGAAAACATGGCATTTCAAGTGAGACTCTTGCACTGCTTCTGTAAATTTTGCTTAATATGTACTTCATATTAATATATGGATATTGGATTAACATATTGGATATTAACTAATTATCTTCAGTTTGTATGTAGCACAATCTGTATTTCATTTAAACCCAATAATGAAGCAGTCAAAAAATGAAACACTGGTGAACTTTTCCCTGAGACCACTGGATAAAGTTGGACAATGAAATAAAAACAAAAAGTTTAAAACGGGTATTAGTGCAGATTTTTTAAAAGAAAACATTTGTAATGATTCTGCATTAGTTTTATTTTTTTAGATCATATTTTTCCTTGCATTTCCAGTTCTACTTCAACACGTTATACAGCCAAGTCCATGTCAGCTATTATGCTTTTACTGTGAGTTAGCTCAGTAATGCTAAGCCACTGAAAACCCCTGCCTCTTAACTTTGTTCCTAGTGCCAGCCATTGTGAGGAACAAAACCTTTTCCTGGCACATTCACCCTCAGACACTTACTGTTATTATATTTAAGGTTTTTAACTCTGCTAAGAATGAAAGAAATCAAGATTCATTCTTTGAGAGCAGCAGGGACATAGCCAAACCCTCTGCCAGACCATTACTTACTTGGGTTAGGTTGCTAGAGGCTTCTGAAAACGCAGAAATCGTCCAAATTCTCCTGAGTAACTGCAGGCCCTTTCTGAATAAATAAACTACGGCCATTTTAAAAAAATGAAGATTTTGGAGACCATACAGTGTACTTTGTTGAAAACCTTTTTCTGTAGCAGTTTTATAGAGTGCAGCATTGGCAGCTTGTTGCAATAAACTTATGAGTTGTTCAGACTGTATTTTTCAGGAAAACAAATCAATTAAATATTTCACCTGAATGGTCTTCAGAAATCATGGATTTGGCTTGAGTCACTTTGTTTTTAATCCACAAGTATTTAACAGCTAGAGAAGGGAAGCAAATCCTTTGCCCCAACTGTATTGCAATATCAACTCTTCCCATTTATTATGGGACAGTGTCCACACTTGTTTTCTGAACATTAATCCCTTTCCTGTGACAGGGGCCTTGCTTACACCAATGAGTGTGACCAAAAATAGGCTCAGTAAAACTAAGTAGAGCATTTAGGGAGCTAAGTTCTGCTTTACATTAGAAATCAGCTGTATTGTGAAGAGCTTGACTGTAATCCCTTGAAGAAAGAGCTGGCTCACAGGATCACTGCTCTTTAACTTTCTAAATGCTGCAATCAAATCCTGAAGATCAGCCACAGGTAATACAATTAGTCATAATGATGACATTGCCAGTAGTAATAGTTTCCAAACTGCTTTTACTTTTGGAATTTATCTTTGCTTTCATTATGTTATGATATGAAAAAAAAAAGGAAAAAAAAAAGAAGCTGGAAATATCATGCTGCTTAAACCAGGCTAAAACGTACCTTTATTGACTGAACTGAGTGTGAAACGAAAGAAATCACATTTAAGTAAAGATGACCAGCGTTCTTCAGGAACATAATACAGTCATCACTGAACATCTCAAAGTCTACTAGCTTGGTTTTCTTTTCCAGTGCATAAACTAACTGCCAGTTCTCCTTGCCACTGGAAGCTACTGGTGCCTTCATCAACTATAAAAAAACCAAACACTGGATTACTAAAAGGTAGTAAGAGTTACAAATGAGAACTACAGACTTAGGGGTGATCTTGTGGAACATTTTTCTTGCAAAAAAATACTTATTTGTATTTGGGGTGTTTGCCTGTCTAAAACTGGAGATTTTTAAACTCCCTTTACTTAGTCAAAATGGAAGAGCAATGCAGTAACATTTGGAGAAGACCAAGTCTCAAAGATTACTCCACAGAAGGCTGTAATACAGTAACTGCTTTCAGCATGGCCAGCACAATTGTAGGTGGGTTTGATTACACAGACTGAGATCACCAACTTAAGTTTTGATATAGGGGAAATGACTAAAGCATAGTCATTTCTTGGTGCTGTCAAAGGAGTTAGGATCAAACTGGCTTCCTACAGGTGAGACTGCATGCAGTCCTTTTAATCTATGCAGCTCTCTGTCTTAAATTATTTCAGTAAGCTGTGACGAACAGAATTAAAAGTCAACCTTACTATTTCTATATGAAGTGCAACAGGTATCTAAATTATTCCTATGAATGTAATTATCAGTCAAAATTGCCTTATATTCTGCAGGTTCTCCATAAGTAGTTAGAATGTACAGCTGGTCCTTTCTGTGCTCAATGTGGTAAATGACCCCTGTGGTTCGTGCTTGTACAAGGGAAGGTGACTCAAAGGGATGTCTGCAGTCCACCAGCCAAACCTCTGAGGTTGTCTTGCTGTTGCTGTTGATACTGAGAAAACGCCCATCTTTTGTGCAATAAAGGTCTACAAAGAATCTGTAGGGAATCATTAAAAAAAGAAGAAAAAGTTTAAATTTTATCAGTATTTTAAAATACATCAGTTGTTTCAGAATCATGGGCTTTGATCTGCAAGGTAAGAAACAGCATTCCTGTAAGCAGACTGGAGAAATTTCAGGCTACTTGGCTCCCAGACCCACTTCTGCTGCATTTACCCAGGGATTTAAAACCCCTAAATCTTGTGTGCGAGACCTGAAATCTGCAAGGAAAGCAGTTCAGTTGTTGCCCAACTAAATCCAGGTTTTTGCATTGAGCTAGACTGGAAGGTCATTGATGCATACAGGCTTTAAAATTCAGGCAAAATGTCGAACTTTTTATTCAACTTGTAACCTTATTTAAAAAAAAAAAGTAATAATGGATAGTTTAAATAATAAATGACATCATGTGAGAACAACAATAACAGAAGTAGGAGCTATTAAAAAATAAATTGATAAAATGTCTATGTGCTACTGACCTAACTGTCTAAAGCAAATAAGACAAAAAGTACTATTTAAAAAGAAGGAAAAAAAAAAGGCATAGAGGCCTACATGAGGCAAGATGGACAGTGTTGCATTGATAAAGCTGGAAACTAGGAACTGGTTTTGGAACTAAGAAACTAGGAACTACCTACTGGTTGTAAATCCCTCTAAAATCTAGAAACAGAAAGCAGAATGATAACCAGTGGCTGTCTCTAATAGAGAAGTTCAGACTGAAATTCAGATTCAAATTTCTGTGAGTCATTTTAATTAACTGGAATGTCACAGCTTGGATCAGAAGTCTCTTTACCATTTTGAACCTTAAGACTGGATGTCTCTAAAAACAAAACTGTCCAACAAAAATATCCAGATTCTATCAAGAAAATGTAGGCTTTAGTACCATAATCTGCATCACACTGATCAGATACTTGACTGCAGTGATAATCTCTCTAGGATTCAGAGTATTTGACTGGTGAAGAAAAGGATGCTTTAGATAGCATTTTCAGGGCCTTTAATTTTTTGCAGGTGGAGGATCTCAAATTTTTTGGTACTATTGTTTTTTCCAATTGTACCTTCTTGACATCTTTAAGAGGACAGGCACAGAGGGGGAGCTAAAGTCTGCAAGAAAAATCAGCCACCTGCCTGTCTAACACCCATGAATTTGGCAAGAATGTGGCACTGCATTCAGCAGAGATTCCAAAAGTTCAGCTCTGCTGATCCTGTCTCTAAGAGGGTTGAGCTGAAATGCATATTACGCTTCTCCCCAAGGATTACAATCTTGATACTACAATTTTTTTAAAATCTTTGTAGCTTTAAAAAAAGAAAAAAAGTCAAGAAATTTTCAGCTTCTAAAAAAATATCTGATTGCAACTGGAAGAGCTGGTGAGATGCAGAACATAACTGCTCAATGGCAATACAAAAGCATGTCTTGCCATCTCTGATGAAGGAGTTCAGCTGTGAGCTGCAATAGCACATGAACCTTTAGAGTAAGTTTCTGGTAGATTTACTGTAATGACTGTGACCTTCAGAATTATGCCAACAGTTTCCCTGTGGGGAAGTGCCAGGTCAGTGCAACTTGATTTTCTAAAACTATGCATCAAATGCAGCTGGAAAAAAGATCTTATTTATTCCATCTCCATTGCAATTTTTTGTTTGTTTGTTTTTCTTTTTCT